>SNVD02015047.1:0-600000 GCA_013180625.2 Boswellia sacra | reverse complement strand
TATGTTCAATTTTACACAGAATGTCATACCAAAGGAAAGAAAATACAGGAAAATTTGCTCAAACAGTTTGAGAAATTCAATAATTTTTCTTTCCCTTTCTGTCCCCGGATTTTAGAAGACTAAAACATTGGGAAAGGTAGTATTTCCAACGCACAGCAGGACACTTGTCCATAACCTCTGAAATCGACCAGTGTATTAAACATGAACATTAGTCAAAGAATGTTAGATTTATTTGCCCATTTCATTGTAGTCGTAGATGAACCAGCCCATAAGATTGATTTACTCTATTTCTCATTGGATTATGTTCTAACTGTTGGGCCAGATTGGTTTGAGAGCCCATTAGATATATATCAATAGCAACTAGATAAGTTTCAGCATTATAATATGTATCTGGACTTGAAATTTTTTTAAATATGTAATATCTGTTTTGTCTCTCCTATATTTTAAAATTACAAAATTGAATTAATGTTGACCCCTTTTTATTAGAAAAAATTGAAAAAATGAACATAATTAGGGGCCCTTAATAAAATTTAGACACATCCTAAAAAATTTTTATGCCATAGACACTTTCTTGATAAAAAGACTCAAATACCCTTTGAAATTCAATTTATTCTTAAATTCTTTATTTACCTCTTTCCTTCACTTACCTCTTCCTATTTTCATAACCGTCTGTTGTTGTCCAGCTTTCAATACCCCTCGACACTGTCGAAAACGCAGTTCGAAACGCAGCAAGAGGAACGAGAAACTTATTCTGTGTTTGGGGATTTAGGATAGATATTAGGGATTTTGAATTTTAGGATTTGAGTTTGGATTTGTATTTTGTATTTTTCTGTGTTTGTGGGGCTAAATGAAGTGTTATTTAGTTTATTTTTTGGTTTGATAAAAATAGTGAAAATCAACGTGTTTCGTCGTGATGAATGAAACACTCGACATGTCGAGTCCCATCGAATGCTTTAACTGACACTCGACATCATCGTCGGTGTTCACTTGACACTAGACGTAACGTGTCGAGTCTTGTCGGATGCACGGACCGACACTCGATATAACGTTATGTCAAGTGTTGGTCCGTGCATCCAACAAGACTTGATACGTTATGTCTAGTGTCGAATGAACACCGACGATGATGTCGAGTGTCGGTTGACACATCCGACATGACTCGACATGTCGAGTATCCTCTTCGTCATGACGAAACGCGTCTTTTTTTTTTAAGTTTGAGTTTCAAATGATATTTTAGTCATTTTTTCAAGAAAGTGTCTATAGTATGAAAATTTTTCAGGATATGTCTAAATTTTTTTTAAGGCTTCTAATTTTATCTATTTTTTCAATTTTCTCTTTTTATTATTTCCTTCCACTCAGCAAATTTAATTATTTAAAAATCTTGCTTTTACCTTTTGTTTCCCATCCATTTGCACGGCAGAAGTAACTATGTATCTTCGTTCCCTTTCTTCACTTCACTTGAAGGGGCACTCTTCGCTTCATCAAGTTCAGGAATCCAGCACGCAGCATCGACTTACATAAACAAGAATTGGAGTTCATATATGCAAAGGTAAAATCTTTTCCACTCAATATTTTATTTATTGATTTTTATCATATTAAGCAAATATATTTTGTTTAAAATTGTTGAAGTCTTGAAAGATCACTTTTTTTTTCACCTTGTCAATTTGCCATTATTAATATTATTGTATGTTATCGTTTCTATTTATACAATTTTTTTGTACATTATAATTTTTATTTATACAATCTTTTATATTTCATATATAGGGGTGGGAATTCGGGTTCATGGATCGTGTTCATGTCGTGTTGAGCTATGACACAATAAAGAATAGTCTAACCCGAACCCGACCAATTTATTATTCGTGTTAAAGAGACTTAACTTGAATACGACCCGATTATTAAAAGGGTGATCTGCTGGTGACACAACACAATATGCAAATACGAATAATTAATGGCTTATTTTTGTGTTAGACACGAATATGACAAGTTTAACATGATTACGACACGTTTAAATATTTAACACACGTTTATGACACGTTTTATAGACAAGATTACAACACGTTTAAATAACTAACATAATTATAACACGATCAAGCATTTTAATTTTCAACCTATTTTAGTATTTTTAAATTAAAAATAATAATAAGCAAATATTCAAAATTCATCCTCAGTACAATAAAAAGTTCATTAAATATCAAGTTTCACATAAAATTAAAATGCAATTTAACTTCAGCAAAAAATCCGTTGCATCTTTTTAACTTTTAAGTAATCTATAAAAAAATATGTAAAAGAAATTAAGGGTAGTTCAAGAACATATCAAAATTACTAATAATATAATATTAATACCAATAAAAATACAATCTTGAATTTAAATATATAATAAACATATAATAAATTTTAAAATTAATCTGTATTTATAATTGTGTCATTTTAAAAATAATTGTGTTAATCCGTATTAGTCGTGTTGTCATGTTTTATTAGTGTTAATCGTGTTATAAATGGATTCATATCATCTGCAGGTGTAATCCCTCAACCCAATCACGACCTAATTATTAAATGGGTTGAAACTTTCAATCCGAACACGACCCAAACACGATTAAAACAAACCCAAACCTGTTAATTTTCTTATCGTATCGTGTCGGATTTGTGGGTCGTGTCGAAAGTTCTCACCCCTATCCATCCATGTATTATAAGTCATGATTTTGATATTTAAAATTTATTATAATATAAATAAAATAAACATGATGCTACGGGTACCATATAGAATTGAACATTAACAGCCGCCTAAATATTCATTAGTTTAAGTGAGTTAAATAATAATAACATTACGAATTATATAAGAATAATACCACAAAATATATAGTTTAGAAGTTAGAACTGGGCCTTACAAATTATAAATGGATGCTGCGGGCATTTATATTGGTTTGGACAAAAAAATTTACAAATAATTTTGAATATTTAAGATTTGTTATAATATAAATAAAATAAACATGATGCTACGGGTACCATATAGAATTGGACATTAACAGCCGCCTAAATATTCATAAGTTTAAGTGAGTTAAATAATAATAACATTACAAATTATATAAGAATAATACTACAAAATATATAGTTTAGAAGTTAGAACTGGGCCTTATAAATTATAAATGGATGCTACGGGCAAATATATTGGTTTGGACAAAAAAATTTACAAATGATTTTGAATATTTGAGATTCGTTATAATATAAATAAAATAAGCATGGATCTTATATGCCTCACCTATTATTCGTTTGTATCATAAATTAAGAATTGTACTTTGTTAGATTTATTGAATTATTTAAAAAAAATTTGTCAATATTAGAAAATTTTACTTTTATGACTCAAAAGCCAACTATTATTTATTTACATAATAAATTATTAAATTAATCATTCCTCTTTAAATAAATAATTCCATATATAGAGTAAAAGTTAGTCAAATTATTAAGTTGATTATTCCTCTATAGGAAAGTGTTTTTTTTTAAATTTATTTACATAACTAAATAAGAATCAATGGTCAAACGATAAATAATTTAGTCAATAATATGATAAATTAGATACTATATCATACTTTCAAAATATTAAATAATCAACTTAGTAATTTGATATGAAATTACTTAGTATTTAAAATATTATTATTTATTTTAAAATTTTAAATTTTGCTGTTCATAAGATTACATAGTATTCAAAATATTATTATTTACATTAAAATTTTATTGTTTATGAAATTACCCCTCATTGCTGGACTTTCTGGCTCTGTCAATGTGTGTGTATATAAATGGACTTATTCTTTATCGTAGTAATACACGCTGGAATTGTCCATTAGAGACACAAAGACGTGAAGTGGAATGACTTAAAAATGAAACCATATATATTCAACCGCGCCGAGGTAGAAATACAAGCAATGTCAGCGGGGCTCTATCTCCTTCAAGCGGCTGGTGTCGCGCCATCTGCAAAAGCACCACCCGCGTCAGTTGGAGTACTGGGTGTAGATGGAACAATAGGAGTAGCAGGAGTTGGACCGGGCTTGATCTTTGTGTTATTAGCACATTTGGTCGCAGGAAAACAAGCAGCATAATGCACATCTCTTCTCCTTCCTTCCACGTCCAATGTCAGGACCACGAGAAAGAGGGCGAGGATAAGCAACACCTTGGTAGCTCTCTCCATTTCGATACCTCTAGCAAGCTTTTTGGTTTCAACAACTTAGTATATATCTTCAATCTATTTCGATCTGTTGTTTTGCATCACAATAAGGACTAGTCATCTCCCCTCATTCTTATAGTGTTATTTTTTCTAGTTTAAGAAAGTCTTTATAGATCGATCTTCCTTAGCATTAATTGACAACTGCTGTGTTATAGAAAATAAGTGAAGATGGCCACAAACTGGTATGGCAGGGTTGGGAGATATACTCAATTTAATGCTTCCAGCAGCATATCACATGATGTTCTAATTTCTTACTAGTTTTGATTAGTGGAAGTTCTAAGAATATTATTTCTTACATTTTGGCAGTTGACTCAAACAGGGAATTTTAATTTCTAACTATTAAAAGCAGAGTAATGGATATTCTTGAAATTGATGGCATTTTTTTGATATTACTCTTAACCTCGGGCAATTTGAGGGTTGTTTTTATCACTTGTAAAGGGAATTGCTCACAAGTTTTCTCTTAATGGTGTTTATTGTTTGCAGGTGCAGGGCTGTTGAAACTTCATGATGATGTTCAAACTTATAACTATTTAGATGTTCCGGTGACGTGGAAAACGCTGAATAGATCAGAAACAGAGTTAACAAATCAAAATCAGAAGCGCAGGCAGCGACCTTTTTCGAGAGATTTTGTGTGGTCTAACCATAGTTCAGCTTCTCCCTTGACTGCAAATCATGCCTGAAATGAGAGACTACTCCAGTGTGATAGTATAGAGAGTATGCTAATAACAATTTTTTGCCATTGTTTGGCAACTTGACATGGCCACATATTATAGCAATCCAACAGCCCATGCATTGCGATGGCATGCATATATAGAGCTGTTGCAGCTATGTCCAAATTAGCAAGAGGTCAATGGTATCTAAGTTTTCATTTTTCAAAGTGGAAAAACTACTATAATGTCAAATGGCGGTGTCATTTTGTATATTAATGATATTTTCTCACAACCCAGAAAGAAACTTTTAGCTCACACTTACTCATGAGTGCAAATTCACCATATTCCACATGGTAGAAGAACAGATTAGAAAAAAGAAAAAATTGCTATCCAAATATGTAGCAGCGGCACATGTGTGAATGTTGACAAATTATTATAAACATGAGCTATGAATATACCATATTCATGGCTTGTTATTGTAACTTATACGAAATCGAAACTCAACTAAAGATTCAAAGGGGAAATATATTTTCTTTGGAATTCATCATAAATTGACGCAACCAGATTGCCTAAGTAACAAATATATTTAACCTATCTAGCATCAGTTAATAAAGTTAATCTTATAAGGCCTATAGCCACTCTATCCTCTTTGCAGACATTGCTCGTCAGAAGTAGCAACTTTAATGATTACGAGAGCCTAGACCTTGAACAAGTTCTCCAGAGAACCATATGTTTAATTTTACAGAATTTCATACAAAAGGAAAAAAAAAAAAAAAGAAAAGAATATCGCAGGAAAATTTGTTCAAGTGGCTAGAGAATTTCATAATAAGGTGGACACATATTTTTATTGAGTAGTTCTATTCAGCCCCTCATAGTCATATTTTGACTCACTAGACCTGATTTCTAATGATTTAGATTTAGACAATTTTATCCTTATTTAAAATTCTAATTTACATGTCATAAACCTTAAAATATTTAACAACCATCCAAATAAAAACTTTCTTTATTTTGTCATCTAGATCCTTAATTCATGAATGCTGTGTTATTAGAGTTGCCAGGCTCTGTTCTTTTATGAATTTAAATCCTATTTTCTGTGCTGCACATTTTTCAATGCAATTTATATTCAATCTCAACTACATATTCTTTTCAAAATTCAAAATAATTTAAAATTAACCACATATTCCTAAATTTAATTAAAAATAAAAATACTGAACTCATAAAAGAATACACCACTTTATACGTGAAACTCTTGAACTCGAAGCCGCGAAAATCTCCGAGGAACACCCAGCCAAGATATGATTCTTATTTATGCAAGACATTTAAAAGTCTAACCCATTTTATTGTGGATCAGCGAGCCCATTAGATTGATTTACTTGATTTCTCTTTGGGTTGTGTTTTGGACAACAAGGCCGGATTCATTTGATAGCCCATTTACATATAATCTCTTACGAGTTATGTGTGTCCGGTTTAAAGGAGTTAATAAGACATGACACTCCTTTGTTGCTGAAATTGCGCAGGGACCTTGCAGCCTCTTTGCACTTGCTTCCTCTGACCTTCGAATTTTTTAGCTTTTCTTCTTTGACATTTTTGGTCAAGAGGATAGCTTAAGCATACGTATATAATGTATTTATTTTAGTTTATTATAGATGTTGTGGCATTGAAATTAGTGTAATGGTGGTTTTCTCATGAATGAAGATTTAGTGTTTTAGTTGACAAAATTTAGATTTCACATATTATAGCATTTGGTACAAAAGCCTGCTAGTTTACCATCAAAGCTAAGTTTCTGCATCATTAATTAACGAGCTTTTGGGGGCCAGCTTTCATTTTCTACCGTTTAGTGATTAATATTATCTTGATTAATGAATTTTATTTTAACAGTGAATATATGTAGAACTGTTTGCAAATGGTCTGCTGGCATGACATATCTATCCTCTTTAACTAACAAGTCATAATAAGTAGTGCTTTAGTTATCCTTGATATTTATACTGATTTGATGTTGGTCTTCTTTTGGTATTTGATCTCATATATTTAAGAAGTATCTTGTCTAACATTACGTTAAAAAATTATAGTAAAGGACTGGGCTATACAAGATCTTAAATTGTTTTTAAAGTTTATTGAATTAATATAATGTTGATGATTTTTTTTTTTTGTAGTTTTTCAAGCAATTCGAAGATTGATTGTTAAAACAGACAGAATTGTCATACTTGAAACCGACAGCTGGTTCATTTACAAGAAGTAGACAAGTGCTGTAAAAGTTTTAATGGTAGATACGAGGATTAAACAATGTAACCCTACAGCAGAGTTCACCTCATCTTGAGAAAATAATGATATTCGTATTGACCTGGAGCACATTTAAAGTAATTAGTTTCTACCAAAACCTTCCCTTCTGCTGTTTACACATCTAAACCAACTATGCGTTCATTTATAATATATAATATAGACTTGGTTATAATGTAATTTATAGTTAATAATTTTCATTAGATAATTTTAAGATATTTCAATTTCTGATTATCAATTGCTTCCATTGGTTATAATATAATTTATAGTTATTAATTTTCATTATATATATACATATACATATACATATACATATACATACATACATACATACATATATATACATATACATACATACATACATACATATATATATATATATCAAGATCAACTAAATAAGTTTCAACATTATATATAGTTGGAGAACGCCAATTAAATTCTACTTTTCTTTTCTGGTGACATTATATATATAAGAAATTGGGGAGAAAAAGAACAGAATAGGAATGCTAGAAATTTGGACACAGAATCACTAAATCGAGTACTGGATATAATAGAGTACTAAAACAAGGATAGGCCATGCACGCAGTTGCATGTATATATATGGACTTATTCTTAATTAACGTAATAATAGTAATGTGAAGCCAAGTAGGAGCCTCGAATACAAGATTTGTTTAAACACACTACAATTGTCCAATAGAGACACATTTGACTAAAACATAGACATGAAGTCGAACAACATAAAATTTACTATATAGTCAACCTCACCGGGTAGAAATAGTAGCGGTGTCAGGGGGGCTCTATCTCCTTCAAGCCGCTGGTGTCGCGCCTTCTGCAGAAGAACCACCTGCGTCGGTTGGAGTACTGGGTGTAGATGGAACACTAGGAGTAGCAGGAGTTGGACTGGGCTTGATCTTTGTAGTATTACCACATTTGGAACCAGGTAAACAAACAGTAACATGCTTACTCTTTCCTTCAACGTCCGCTGTCAGGATCACCAGAAAGATGACGAGGATAAGCAACACCTTGGTAACTCTCTCCATTTCGATATATACCTCTAGCAAGCTCTTTGCTCTCAACAACTTAGTATGTATCTTTAATCTAATTCTCTGTCGCTTATTACAAAATATAAAGACTAGTCATTTCCCACCATTCTTATACTGTTACTTTTTCTTGTTTAAGAAAGTCTCTATAGATCTTCCTCACCATTGACAACTGCTGTTTTACAGAAAATAAGCGATGATGGCCGCACACTGATACGGCATGGTTAGGAGACACTCAATTTAATGCTCCGATCGAGTAGCATATCACATGATACTAAAATTCATGTCTACCATTATTAAATGCTTTACAAAATTTTGAATGGACGAGGACGTTGTTGAGTGATTTTGGTAAGATTGAAAATTTATTATTATTGTACATTGATCTTATACTACCTAATTAAATCTATCTTAAAAAAAAAAAAAGCTTCTACAATATGTCAAAATAAAATGTTAAAATTCTAAAGTAATGCTTTCTTCTTTTTCTTTGAATAATTTTAAAACTAAAACGATTATATGATCAAATTATCGATCAAACCTTAGTAATAAGATGAATAATGATTAAAAAACCAATTCGTGTGTATTTATTTTGGTGACGAGATTTTGTTCACTGACAGTTTTGGCGAAGAGGACAGCTCAAGCATACAAATAACATATATTTATTTTAGTTTATATATAATAGATGTACTATTGTTGAAATTAGTGTGAGATATTTGGTGTTTTGGTTGACAAAAGTTAGATTTCAAATATGACAGCCTTTGGTGTTTTCGTATCAAAGTATCAAAGCTGAGTTTCTTCGTTTGGTGCTTTGTACTTATAGTGCTACTGTACTAATTATTTCGTATTATACTATATGTTTACATATTTTTATTTTATTTTATGATAAATTTATTTCATTTCAATTATATTACCCATCAAATAATGGTGTTCCTAAATTTTAAGGAGTTTTTAAGTAAAGAGGTAGGGTTTTGAATTGGGTTGTGACGGGGTTAAATATATAATTAAAAAGAATAAAATATATAAAAAAATCTATTTTATGGTTGCTATAAAGTGACAGCTTGTGAATTGAGTGATGAGGGACGTGGGCAGTCAGTTGCTACTCCTTATTTTAATTAATCTTTGAGTTTTAAGATAAGCTAATTATCAATCTCACCGTTAATTTTCTCTAATACTATAAATTGTCCTAAAAACTTTATCTAAAATGAACTAAAACAAACAAGCAAACAATAAAGTTTGACCAAAGGGCTAAGTTACTACAACTTAATTTCTTTTATTTAAATTAATACTTAAAATTCATGAATGACCTATGAGTCTCGGCAAGTGAAAATCTAAAGTACATCTATTGTATTAAATTTAGTCGATGGTAAGATGTTATGCTGATTTGACCCCATAAAATAAAATTCCCAGGTATCAAAGAAGTGATATATATCAACAAGACAAATTATGATTTATGATTATTATGCGTATCACATTATTAGCTTTAATACAATGGATCTATTAAATTTTCATTTCACTATAATTGAGAGAAATTGGAAAGTAGTTATATATTTTTGTTCACAACTTATCAAATTTACAACTATTAGGCTATAATAAACAAACCGTTATCGATTATTGTCAAGAATTTATTAAGTCAAATTCAAGTTATAAATAGCTTAATCTTACCTAAAATATGATAATTTGGTAATTTTTTTCACTTTTTATCTCTGTTTAATTATTTCATAATTTAAAAAAAAATCTTGATCTCATTTTTTTTTTTCGGTTAACAATGATGAAATTGAATGATAGTAGAGATGGCTGATTATTTATGAAATGATGGAGAGGAAGTGATGGCATCAGAAACTTTAGGGGGAAAATTAGCCGTAAAAGTGGTTGACCTAATATTATAGATAAAATGAAATATCAAATTAACAGTATAATTAAACAAATATAATATATATAAGACTAGTTAGATATTGTTACATATTAATGTTTAATATTGGTTTCATATTTAGGATGTGTTCTTGAATATGATATTATTCCTAAATCAGACTTTTTAAAACCGATTTTTTATCATAACTAACATGTTGTTCTAAAATTTCATTACTTATGCATCCTAATTAATTATTATTTTTCAGATTAATTAGTTTGGTGCATAGATACATTCTTTACCCTTATTTCTTTCTCCCTCATTATCATTGATTACAGGGAAAATATGAATATAACAAACATACCCTTAAGCTTACTCTTTATTGTGTGGATTTTCATCACTATTTCACCAAAGGGTTTTTAGGCAAAAATGGCAACTGAAGAGGTAATTCCAATAATTTTTTAATCAATTTTAATTACTAAATACTCAGAAGGCAAAATTTGTTTCTATAATAGAACTTTTATTAATTGCAATTGCTAAAGAAAATTTTATGTGATTAATAATAGAACTAATACAATAGTAAACCTTATTTAAAAATACTATATTTCTACATTTTTTATGATTCTTAAATTTTTTATTTTTATAATTTTATAATGTTTAATTTATTTTAATTAATAAATACTTAAGAGACAAAAATTAACAATAATTTGAAAAATAAAAAAAATTATTTCTATGTTAGTAGAAGTTTTTGAACGTTTTGATTGAATGAATAATAAAATCATAAAGGGCTAAAAACTTAATTGAATGAATAGTTATTATTTAATGTAATTATAAAAAATGATTGAATGTAATTAACAAAAATTGATTTAACGTATTTTTTTAAAAAATGATTGATTTAATGTAGTTGAATGAAGAGTTTTATTTATTGTAATTCTTTTAAACGATTGATTTAATGTAACTTAAAAAGGCCCATAGTGGCCTAGCAGGTCATCCTACGGCTAATACATGTGGCTTCGCCTGACCCTCCAACAAATCAGACATAGGCCCAACTTTCACTGCAGTAGATAGTCCAAACCAAATTGTGGGCCAGGCCGGGCGGACCCATGAGTGGCCTCGCCTTTTGTCATCTCTAACATATAACCCAAACACGTGATTTTCTTAAAATAGATCAAATCTTATGAAAACGTAAATGCCCAATTTGGACTTCAGAGGGATCGAACAACATTGTATTAATGCTCAGAGTAAACCCCGCACCTAACATTGCCCTTTCCCGTGGGGAAACATATTCGGCCGAAGCATATTACAATATGAATAATGTCCCAAGCGATATATCAATTGATATATTAATTTATATAAAAGAGGTGTTAATCAATTAAAAAATGTGTAATGTATCGTACCAATCAGTGGCGGACCCAGAAATTTATGAGAGAGGGGGCACTTTAGACATTTGAATATTTATAATTCACTTGATAAAACTTAAGGTAAAAGAATATATTAAAAAATAATAAAATTATATTCAGATAAGAGGACATTAGAATTATAAGTGCTCAAAATTATAATTTATAAGGAGTATTAATTTTCTTTGAACTTGATGTCAACAAACAAGTAGATTTTCTTTCAAAATTTCTATGTGTAATTGTTCAAAGAAGATTATTTTATAATACATTTTTTTTGGTTGAAAAAGACTACAAACAAATGAAATAAAGTAAGTCTCTTACACATAATTTTTTAATGATATTTAATTGCATTAAAAATTATAAAAAGATTTAGTTATTATCGTTATCAAGATTTTCAAATTAATACTCTTCTAGCAACAATTAATTAATTTTTTAAGACTACAAAAGAAAACACAAAGAGAAACATACACTACAACAGGGATGACTTTTTACGGCGGGCCAAAACCGCCGTAAAAAATCATTTGCGGCGGTTCTAAACCGCCGCAAAAACAACCGCAGTAAAAGCTTTTACGGCGGTTTTAGTCCGCCGTAAAATCATTTTTACGGCGGTTTAGTTGTTCGACGCAAAAAAAGCGACGAAACAGGATTTGACATCAACACACCTTTTTACGGCGGTTTTTTTCCGCCGTAAAAAGTACTATTTACGACGGACAGGAAACCGCCGTAAAAAGTACTATTTACGACAGACATAAAACCGCCGTAAAAAGTCAAAAAATCGCCGCAAAAAAGTTTATACAATTTTTGCATAATTGTCGTGGGTTGATGGAGAACCGCCGTAAATTGTTAGAAAAAATTTTTTGGGTCAACCGGAAAACCGCCGTAAATAGTTAGAAAAAAGTTTATACAATTTTTGTACAATTATCGTGGGTTGATGGAGAACCGCCATAAATAGTTAGAAATTTTTTTTGTGTCAACCGAAAAACCGCCGTAAATAGTTAGAAAAAATTTTCAAATTTTCGCTGCGTGTGCTATTCTATATTTATTTACTATTTACAAAATAATTAACATGTCTCAGAAAAATGTTTTGATATAATTCTATAATCATTCATTCAATGAATATAATGAAATCAAATCAAATACAAAAATATCTCATATAATGGTTCAATCATAATCCAAGAAAACTAAATATAACGCAATCATCATCCACACTATTCAACACGTTATAATCAAACAGTTAAACAATATGTCAGTTAAATAGTTCAACAACTTTCATATATTTTAATCATCTGATAAGTAAATTTACACAAATCATTATAATTCAAACTTCTGATTAGAAAATTCACAAAAGAGTAATACAAAATATCTCTATTTTGTCAAAAGAAAACCATTATGGAAAATAAAACTTTCACACGTAACAAATAGAATGCCAAGTCTACAAGTGGAACTATCAGACCTCGTTGGCAATGCCCTCATCATCCTTGTATATGATCTTCTCTAATAATTCATGTATGGCAATGAGATTCAATCTCAAGCAAGCTTCACCAAGAGGTATCAATGACAATGGATTGATGCATGCATGGGTTATGATGCTGATTGAAATAAACTAATGTAAAGAGTGAACAGATGACTAAAGTAAACAGGTACTTTTATCAAGCAATGCACTTTCCATGAACATAATGGACCAGGTTTGAAGGAATATTTTAAGACGAGAAACTTCAGGTTCTTCAAGAAAGGAGTTTAAACAACTATATGCCTCTGCTTCTTTCTGAAGTGACATGAGAGCAGTAACTAGGGACTTTACATTTGGTCTCTCATAAGCTTCATACTGGAGACAACGGGAAGCTAACCTCAGTCACTCAATTCCATCATCGTTTGAGAAATGGCCCTCCAAAGCAGAGTCCATTAACATCAGGATATTCTTCCCCTCGAATCAAGTCAAGTGCCTGTAAACACATAATATGGGTCTTAAGTGACTACAAAATAAAATTGCAACCCAAGACAACTTCATGCTAATAACTCTGTTAATTATTTAGTTTTAGCCTTGCACTTTGTAATTCCAATAGGAATTATTAAAAAAGAAGAAACTATTAGATGGAGCAGGACCACCTTAAGCTTAGAACACATTTAAAATAAAGTTTACATTTTTTTCATTTAGTTCTTGGACCCCGACTCGATGTAGTATCTTCAACTGTGGCCTAATGCGATGATTATGACCTGCAACGGCTTAACTTTTGTGTAAAACCACATATTTTGGCAGATTTAATTGGTCAGTTTGGTCATGACTACTGAAACAGCTATTAGGCCTTGCCATGATCTCCTTCACTAAATTCATACTTCTCTGTATGGCAATAAAGTTCATCAGATGGATTAGTTCTATAGTTGATTGAGAAGTGACTTATTAACTAGTTTAATTACACAATTGATTGTTACAAGTTTGTTGCTTTCAGGTTCAGTGAACTTACACAAACAGAAATAGGTGTGCATGCAACTTTCATAGGGACAAAGGGTCCAGAAGTTAGAATACAACAGTAATGCATAGAGTAAAAAAGAAGAAACCAGAACAATAAGGGAACGCAAGCTTCAATAATTTGAATGCAAATATTGACCTCAAACTGAGACATTACCAGTGCCAATGTCTTCAGTGATCATTGCTCTAGTAGTTTTCCTAAGCTAACTCCGAGAAGTCCTGAAACCTGTAAAACATATTAAGTAAATAAGGTCGATTTCACCAAAAATGGGATAAAATATTATATCCAAAGAAAATGATGCCTCCCATCGCCAAAACGTACAAAACCAAAAAATTAAATGATAAAGCACAAACCTTTGCTTCAAGCAATTGCTCTGAAAGAGAAGCCAAAGCAAATAGAGTAGCTTCTCTCATCTGCAAGAAGTTACAGTGCAAAAAACGAGTTAGGAGGGAAGATATAAATGACCATATTTATATTAATTTTTATTATAGAAGATATAAAAGAGTTAATTCCTATTACAGTGCAAATTGTTTGATTGCATATATTAATTTTTATTTTACCGTAAATCTCTTGATGTGACATACAAAAATTATATTACAGGTGAATGATTTTATCTTACATGTTAAAATTATTATTACAAAGCAAATAGAGTAGCTTCTAGAACCAACAATCCTTTTCATCTGACTTCATCTCTAAAAGGCCACAGTCATGTTGTGACATGTTTAGCTGCATGTAATAATAATAATACAAAAATTATAATAATTTTATCTTAGATGGCATATAAAAATTATTTATGAGAAGTATAAAGATTCGCCTCATCATTTTATTGTTTTTATGAATCCATCCAACCAAATAATTTGTACAATTTTTTTAAAAAATAACTATATATACATTGACACTTAATAAGCTGCATGAGTATTAATTCTCCTTAAACACATGCTATATGCTGCATGAGTATAAATTCTCCTTAAATACATGCTATGTAGATCACGTGATGATGCTGATGCCTTTACTTTTAATTCTATAAATTAATTAATTGAATTTGAAGTTAAAGATGTATCATATAGATAACATTAAGGGGAGTTAAAAAAGAAAGAGGAGCCAATCCATCAGGTAGGTTCAGATTCAAGTTCAGGGGTCACGTGCTAGGCGTGAAACCTTCTAATCATTTCAGTTGCCTTCTTCTTTTATTTTTCTTTTTCAATCGTCTTTTTTAAAAAATTTAAAAATAAAAAAAAGCAAAGAAAAAGAAGAAACAAAAGATGTTAAAAAGAATAGGTTGATTTTTTTTTCAATTTTTTTTTGGCAAAATCAACACCTGAAAATGTGGCCAAGTTCAAATCTCAAAAGATTAAACGAAAAGTTAAAAAGAAAAAAGGTCCAACAAACATTTAATATGCAACACCATTTCCAACAAACATTTAATATGCACACCATTAAATATAATAACTTATGATGAAATATGAACAATTTTGGTTTCGTAACCATGGGATAAATAGTCTAATTAATTTCTGGTTATAGCCACGTTCACACGTTACACATATATGGCTTGTTTTCTTATTTATTAGAGCAAGATCTCTCCAAATAATTTCATTTCCGTTGGATTGCATCATTTAACTTTTATCATCAAATGTATAAGATTACATTGCATCAGAAGCTATAGAATGTAATGTGGATGATTGATAACTTGACCTCTAAGAGCACAACAAAAATGTAAATTTATCAGATAAGGAGTGACTGTTATTTATTCATAAGCATACTCAGTGAAGTAAACAGAAAGTTCATATACTACTCCCAAATTCCAAAGCAACTGAATAAAAAAATAAAAATAAAAACAAGAAACTGAATGATGCGCCTTGACAGATCAGGCTTCAGCTAGAACTTAAGTTTTGGCAGCTACCTGTATGAAGTAGAGACGCCCATGCTTCGTTACTAGAAACCTTACAAAAAAAAACATACACTCACACCCCTGTATCCTATCTATTGATCTGAATACCAAACATTATACAGGAAGCAAATAGAATAGTTTCCATGCGCATGTGGACTTGAATTTGTCCAGGACATAGACACTAGAAGAAAAAAAACATATATATATAATTGAAGTACTATGTATTCTTTTAATGCTTTAAATATTGAGAAACAAGGGCAAAACCGACCAAAGATTAGAAATTTATATCTCTAACCTTGGCCGAATGATGTCTGTTCTAGAGATAACAATAGATGATGCTCTTCCATGATATGCAATAGGAAGGTGAAACCTGGAAGAAGGGAGAGTCTCTGAAGTTGGAAATGAAATCCGAGTAGCCACATACCAACACTTTATTTTCAAACTACTTACCAGTTTGGAGGAATTGGGTTCTGGGGTCCGTGAAATATTGTCTCGCAGTTCTTCGCATGATGCATGGATGAAAAGAAGTCCTTATAATCCCCAGTATCGGTAGGAAGAAGCAATTCTACCTTGCCCTGAAAATACAAACATAAATTCAACATTATAAAAGAGACATCCTTAAAAGCCAAATATTGAAGGCCGCGTAAAGCTATTACCATTGGGACAGCAAGCCAAGCATGTAAAAAACCTTGTGCTCTGCCAGCCATTTTATCATCTTTGGGCTTGCTCTGAAGCTGAAGCTCCTACTGAAGGAGTAGTTGCTACACTGCTTGTGGACCCATTCTCAACAGGTGGAGGCAAATGGGGTGTGCCTCAGCCTTCACACCCTCATGAATCAACAACGTGGCATCACCTCCATCATCCACAATCAGATCCGGGCCACCACCAGGGCCCCAGTCGAGGGCTCTCTCGGTGCACCACCAGTACTCCTGCAGGGTCTCACCTTTCCAGGCGAATACAGTAGCAGAGTCCCGGGCGATGGCGGCAGCAGCATGGTCCTGGGTGGAGAAGATGTTGTAGGAGCACCAGCGGACCTCGGCGCCGACGACAGTGAGGGTCTCGATGAGAACGACGATCTAAATGGTCATGTGAAGGGGGCCAGCGATCTTGGCTCCCTTGAAGGGTTGGGAGGCCTGAACTCGGTGCGGCACACCATGAGTCCGGGCATTTCCACTTCGGCTAGCTCGATCTCGAGGTGGCCGAAGTCAGCCTGGGACAAGTCCCGCACCTTGTACTCATGGCCGCTCGTGGTCTTCTCAAGAAGAGAATCTAATATAGCTTTGTTTGATTTTAGAAGGACTGGCGTTTTTTTAGTTGGCTTCACGTGACGCCTTGTCAACCGGTACCATCGAAACGTCGGAGTCCAAAGTTGCCATTGTTTTGGTCTCGAGAAATGGTGAGGATAGTGAGTGAAAGGGAGTTATAGAGAGATCTAGGATGATTTGAGAGAGTTTAGAGAGAGATGAGAGAGCTAGAAATTGAAAGATTGGGCAACATTAGGGTAAATGATTTTGGGGTTTTCAACACCCTTTATACGGCGGTTTGACAAACTTCCGTAAATAATATGCGCGTATCACTATTTAACGCGGTTTTAAAAAACTGCCGTAAAAGACCGTAGTATATACCTCCTTCTCTTGTAGTGATATAATTTATGTCAAACTAAATAAATAAGAATTAAAAAATCTAAAATTCTATAATTAAATAAAAAAGTAACAATTAATTATATTAATATATAAACTTATATTGTTGTATGGATGAAAGGTTTTTATAGGTGAAAGAATTGAGAAAATGAAAAAATAATGTAAAACTTGAAATTAATTAAGTTTTTTAAGAAAAGGGTATAAGAGTCACTATCTAAAATAAGGGGATCAAAGTGAATTTTTCAAATTTCAGAAGGGGCCCAGGCCCCCCTGGGTCCCTGTGTAGGTCCGTCACGGGTACCAATTCATATGGGTTAACATGGTAGTTGTTACATCAGTTGAGATATAAAATTAGAATACAAAGTTGAGATGCATAGTATTATTATTCGTTATAATATGTATGTCAAGTTTGGACCGAGTGAAGATCTTGTTATACTGTTATAATATGTGTAAAGATTGAAACCTTGTAGATTATCAATTAAGATTCACATCTTCCATATCTAATAAAACTTAAGTGCCTTCCATGATATTTTAACTAACCAAAGACCTTATGTAATAATATCATAATTCAACGTAAGCCTTTCATAATTTCTACTTAGATAATTTTATGTAAAATACGTTAATTATATAAACTCTATCTTGACCGTATTAAATCTGTCATTTTATAAAAAAAAAATTAAGCTAATAAGTGTAAGCTTAAAAATAATTTTATATTATAATAAATTAATTGTGCTTCATCCTAAAATGAAATTCTAGATTCTTTCTTAAGATGAATAACACTTCTAACTGTCTCAAAAAAAGAAAAAAAAGAAAAAAAGGTAACTTTTACACGTATTATCCAACCCTTCTAAGAAATCCTATAATTAGATAATCTCTATGCCACCTTGAGCAGGATTCAGCTTTCATCATAGGAAGAGTCAATATTTTATCCAACTTAGAGATTCAACTAATTATTTTACCATTCAAAATATATGCATGGACAAGAGTGCTCCTCATTAATTCAAAATATAACTAACAGTTTGTCAAGATAAACGAAAATGGAATTTCGGAAGGAAAACATTTAGTGCAGACATGGAAAAACCTGCAAGCCACAAAATCTATGGATACAAATATAATCAGTATATTCTTGATAACTCTGGATAAATGTTATTCCTTGTAATTTAAAGGGGAGAGCCCCGTTACAACATCATTTAAAGATTAAAATTTAGCCAAACCAGTAAAATAGGATCACATTTTTCCATGACATTTCGATGTATCACAACTTGTCTGCTGTTTATTAGTTCAGATCAAAACAATTTTTACTGTTTAGAACGCCCACAAACTTATGTGCTATTTTCTTATTACAATCTTCTGATCATCAGAACTCGTCAGAAGACAAAGTAGTACAGGGGGGACTTGCATTTTTTGGAAATGCCCGCCTCAAGCATCCTAGACGGAATGGATGAGAACATGGCATTTTTCTGAGCTTAGTCGTCTGGTGTATTGGTTTAAAAGACATTTCACAACTCCCTTCTTGAGAGAATAGGTTTGGAGTTGCTTGATGCGGTGTAGTGTGGACCAGTGGCGTCTGTGCACATATGATTTCATCGCTAATTAATATAAATAAGTTTTGCTCCACCTTTCATCAGAGTTCTACAATTTCAAACTTCAAATTTTATAAAAACAAAGACATGAAATCAACTGAAACCATTAAGCAACACCTGGTATTCCAAAGTTCCAAGCACCCGTGTTAGGCCTTAGAGTAGAAAATTGAGATATATCTTGCACCATTCCAGAACTTCCATACCTGTTCTATGCCATAGTAGAAAATATAGTCATATGTTCTGTCCGAGACCACTAGTTCCACCCACATTGCTTTCATCTCTTGAAAAATTTTGAGGATTGGATCTGGCATGTCAAGAGCCACACTACTTACCAGCGAGCTTTATATATTAACAAAGGGTTGGGGGATGCTTGTGAATACCATATAGTCGAGGCATAGGACCAAGGTGGACAAGTGGCGTATGAGGACCTTTGCATAGTTGTTCCTGCTACTACTTAGGATTAAAAAAAAGAAAAATCTAGTAATCCAACCCAAAAAAAAGTTAAAAAAAGTCTTTGCTGTTATTATTAAAAAATTTTAAATATTTATATTTATTTTTTATCAAGAAATAAACTAATTATCCATACACTTAACTTAAGCATATTAGATTAAAACATTATAAATCTATAATCAAAATAAAAATTTTAAAAAACAAAACCCCAATTAGACATGTCAATTGGGTCAAAATAGTATAATATATTTTATTTTTAAACACAATATATGTAATTATATAGCATTTATTTTGCTACTATTGTAATTTTATAACATTCTAATTATGTGGTTCGTTTGAGACCGGTAACTCTAATAAATCAAGGAACAATATATAATTTTACTTACCTAATTAGTTATTGTTGATTGTAGATGAAGAGATGAAGAAATGTTGAATTGATTGAATTTTGCAAGACTGGAAGTGATCGGTCGGAAGCTTGGACATAGGAGAGAGTGTAGTTGAATGACGAATTCTCTACTTATTTAAGTTGGGGGAAAAATTGATACGCCTTGGCCTTTGGTTAACAACAATGGGCTTTGAAACTTTGTTGTGACTTTATTTTCGTTGTTGCTTGTAGAAATGACATGAAAAGGCCAAGGTTTTAAATATGTTTTGGAAAGTCAAGATAGAATGAGTTGGGAGTGATGGCTTTAACAAATAGTATATAGATATATAGGAGGGGATATTTTAACATAAGATTTTTGATATAAGACTATATATAATTTTCTAGTCTTTGATTTACAAAATCCAATGGTTGGGATGATTTATGAGTTAGTAGTATTAAATATAATTGTTGACTTTTAATCTTAATTATTAGATTTTGTAAGATCAATAGCTGAAAAATTATGTTAATAAATTGTGTTAAAAATTTATGTTAAAATGTCTCCTCATATAAAATTTCAAAATTTTTGAAGGGCCAATTGGATCTACAGCCCTAGCTTGACCTAAGCTTCACGTGCCTCCATCGACAATCTTTTAATTTATGAATCTAAAACGAAGAAAGCCACTGAAAGTTAGTAAGTATTTAACTTCTAAAACAGACAAAAATTTTTAACTAAAGAATGTGACCAATCCCACTCCTCTCATCTTAATAAAGAACAAATAATTTCGATCTTTTTGAATTTTCTAATAACAATGAAGCTATCAAAATGATAAACACAACCATGAAACGCATAACAAAACCTATCTTTACCTCAAAAGAGTAAGCGCTGATCATTGATTTTTTTATTAAAAGAAAAAAAAAACCAGAAACAACGAAGAACAAGGCAAAAGAAAGGGTTTGAGGATTGTTTGTTATCAATATTAAAGGGCTTAAAGTAATAATGTTAAACCTATATCCACAAGCTTAAACTTTTAGAAAAGTTGCAAACTTAACATGGTATCAGAGCAATAATGACTCAACGATCACATGTTTGAATCCTTTCCGTGTTATTTAAAAATTAACTAAAAAAGTATTGTTATTTGACCCACTTGTAAGACTCATTGAGACATGTGAGGCTCAGTTCGGTCCACGTTGCAAGTGCACGAGGCCTTTGGACGTGAGGGAGCGTATTAAAAAACTTAAATTAAAAATATTGTTATTTGACCGTTGAGACATGTGATATTCGATTCGGTCCACATGATAAGTGCATGGGGCCCTTACCTTGAGAGGGCGTATTAAAGGGATTTTAGAAAAGTGAGAAACTTAACAACCAATAGCAACACCAAAAAAGAAGAGAGTGAGGAAGCAAAAAAGAGCGACTACTTTATTTTTTAATCTCGTGGAAAAGAAGAAAAAAACAATCAATTTTTTCTGAATTTTTTGTAACTATAAAGCAACATCAAAATGATAAAATTAAACATTATGCGGATAAACAAACAAATCTTTACTAAAAAAAAGATTTAAAATATTAAAAGAACGTAAGAAAAACAAAGATTTTAATAAAAAGGCAAGTCATAATCATTTATTGTTAATTTAAAAAAGAAGACCAAAAACAAAGCAGAACAACAGGGCAAAAGTACGAGTTTAAGGATTTGTTGCGAGCAATGGAAGCACCTGAAAGGGGAGGTAATGAGAGACTGATTTAAATCAAATATATATATATATATATATATATATATATATATATATATATATAATCCTGGCAAACTAGATAGTTTAATTTAAATCAATTTAATTATGATATATTATACATTTTTATCTTTTAGAATATCAATTTTACCATATTATATGCTATACATTTTTAATATATATTATTGTTGCTCGACGAACTTGGATTCCTTCACGACCAATATGTTCAGGTCCTATCTCACGTTCAAAATGTGCATTTTTATTTTTTAAATAAAAAATAATACATGTTACTGTCACCAACTCTTTCATATAGTTAAAAATTAGATTATGATTTATAAATGTAATTTTTAATATTAAGTTAAAATTTAAAGATAAAATAAAAATTGTTTTCTCTTTTTTCTATAACTTTTAATTTATTGGTTTTTATTATTTTTTGTAAGATAATAATTAATATTTTATTTTTATTTTTCTTTTAGGTTCCAGGCATAGACATATGAAAGGAAATCATATCTTTGAAAAAAGAGAAAATTTTGCTTATAACCCTGAGGTTAGGCCAAAACCCATTATACCCTATTTATTTGGAAATATTGACAAATGACCCTATCATTAAATAATTATGTTAAGGTTACAACTAGAAGGGTAAAATAATAATAAAAATAAATAAAATCATTTAATAATTCTTATTTTAATTTTAATATATCCAAATTAAAAGTTTTAAATCAACACTCTAAATTAAAAAGTTTCATGAACACCCTATCTGTATGACTTAACACTCCCTCCAATTGCATAAATACCCTCTTTGCACACCGTTTGTTGGCGAGGCTGGAAACAATTCGGTTTGGTGGTGAACGACCACTTTCCGGAGACTAAAGTCCAATAAAGACCCCTTTATAAACGGCATCCAAGAAGACAATTGGTAGAGGCAGTGATGGTAGACCCGCGCCGAAAATGGGCAGTTGTTGTAGTGGCAACTGAATCTTCTTTTAGGATTTTGAGATGTTTTCAATGGGTTTTTGGGGACGGTGATGAAGGAAGGCTTGTTGGGGAGGACCTAATCTATGGTTTAGTGAGAGCGGTGGATAAAGACTCGTCGAACGGTAGTGACATGTGGTGGCGCCTGTGGCGATTTAGGTTTCTAAGGTTTCTTTTTTATTTTGCCATGTATATTGTTAGGGATTAGGATTTTTATGTTTTTTTTTATAATTTTTTATAAACATCAAATTTATAGAATAAAATAATTGCATTATATAAATTAATCTCAAACAAACAATTGCTTTGTTGGTAGAGAATTTAATGTTTTATTGGACTTCCCAAGTTTGAATCATATCCATACCATATAATTTGTTTTGTATATCTCTTAAAATTAATATTACAATAAATAATAAACTTTGTGTTTACTATAACTAAGTAAGCGCTTGACATAGTGATAAAGTAGGAAGTGTATTTTCTTGGTATGAGTTCAAACCATACTGGCATAAGTTTTCAATAATTTTTCAAATTAACAAAGGGAATTAAAGTAGTTTTATAAGAAAACCATCAAGTTAACAAATTAAGATAACAGCAGGATTATTCGCGTTATTTCCCCAAACATGAAGTCATTTCTGTCATTTTTTAAAAAAACGGGGTCATAACGATTTGGAGGCCTAACCTCATGGTCATCAGCAAAGTTTTCCCTTGAAGAAATAATAAATAAATAGTCTTATAAAAAAATTTGAATTTAAATACGAGGGAAATTCTTCATATGCGCCCTACATTCATATGAGCCCTCTATTCAAAGGGGCGCTGGCAGCGCCACCTCCCCGTTGAATCTCGATACCAACAGTGACACCTGCGCTGTTCTGAAAGTAACATCAAGACGCCACTTTAGACTTCCGTGTATATTCAAAAGATTAGATCTTCCCCTCCCAATTAGGTGACGGTGAAAGATACCAGCACCACCTCTGCTGCCGGCTGTAGCGGCCGCCGCGGCACTGCCTCCTCGTGGGATAACACTAACCGCCGCCTCGGTCACAAGAGCTATGAATCTTTTTTACTCTTCTTCTGTTGTCTTCAAATTTAGGGAAAACCTAGGTGGAGTTTTCCTCACATGATTTCTTTATCTCTTGTTACTATTATTATTATTTTTTTTAACTAAGTCTTCCGCATCAAGCCGGACCATTTGGATCTACCCAGCCAAGTATCGAGTGCCTCAACCCCATGAATCCGAGAGACAACGAAGGGTGAGAATTCTAAACGGTAACTAAATCGAGTCTTCTTTACATGATCTGGATTTTGAGATCAATTACAAATAATTGATTACTAAAGTTAGTTTTAAGAAATTGGGATTCTTATGATCATGGTTGTTGTTTTCCAAGTTTTCGTGTTTTAGAAGAAAGCAGTGGTCCATCTGGTGTATGTTCAATGTGCTGGAACATGATTTTTTTTTTTTTTTTTAATTAGAGAGTTAAAATTCAACCAAAGAGTCGCAGGTGCAGGTGCTGAAGCAACTTCTGTTTTCTTTTGTATCTAGTTCTTGCGAACAATTGCTTCAATCGCTTATTATTATACAAGTCTGGATATTTGCTTAAAAGATTAGAAAACTCTTTTTTTTTTTTTTTTTTTATAGGAATTTTGATACTAGTGTTGACTTCATACTTCTAGAGCATATGATCAGTGGGGATTCAAGACCGCACTTTTACTTGGAAAACTGAGAAGCAAGAATTCAAAAATATAATGAAAGCCACAAATTTTGAAATTGTTGAAAGAAGAAGCTAGAATAACTGTTTACGCGATATACAGGGGTTCTAGTCAGCACTTTTACTTGTATATGTGATATAAGTGTGACGCACAGTTAGTCTTTCAATATCTTAAATATTGTCTATCTCACGCATGGACGCTAGCTATTACTTAATTATTGGCTGTTGACCAATAATCCTATGTTTTCAGGTACTCTGCCATGTGAAAATAGAGCATTGAATGTGGGTAAATCTTTACGAACTAACTAGGACAAAGTGACAAGTCAAATGTGGCATTTTGTTTATATCTTAGCGTGAAATTGCCTAGTAGAGCAAGATGACTCATTAGTATTTGCCGCAGTTTTTTGGGAAGTTTGAATTGTTGTTTGTATAAAAGGTGATTCAGGTTGCTATTCTTCTTGATCACTTACAAATTGTGTAAACCAAACATTTGTTTCTCAAATTCAGCTCTTCAAATAAAAAATATAATCTGTGATTAGCATCTGGAAGAAAGAGAATATGATGCTTTACTTCACCCTCTTTCTTATTCAATCTTTCCTCTTTCTCTGTGTGACATTGCAAGTTGCGCATTGCTGACAAGAGTGTTTCATTTCAAACCTGTGGTTGCAGACAAACTGGCTTTAAGCAAACGAAGATCTTATAACAAGATAGACATGTTGTTTGTTCTATTGAGTTTGAAGTAGGTTTCATTTATTCATTTGCACATATGCTTTGTTATTTTTCTTATTTATTTTGATAATGTCATTTTAGTTGCATATTTCCAGGTTCATTAGGTCAATTATGCTTGAAACTTAATTATCTCTCACCAACTTGCAGGATGTGAACACTGCAACCGATGTGCGACATACTTTGTGCTTTCATACCCAGTTCTGGTTCTGTGGGCGCGCAAATACAATATCCTAATTTAAGCTTTCTTGTGCATTTGTGTCCTGCTTTTCTTTTGTCCTTATTTTAATAATTATTTTAATTTCATGCTCCCTCGTGAGCACAAGTTCGAATCTTATATGCTCTATGTAGACCTGATAATTTCTGTTAGGCTGTACTCTACTCTAAAAGTCTGTCTCAATTTATTGTCAAATGCTGAGTGTCACCTAAGAACAGGAGATGATGTGTTCTTAGGACTCTACCTATGATTTGTAAGAAACTTACAATGATAACATAACACTAGTTTCCAACATCAATACGAAGGTTATACACCTCTTATTGTTAGGATTTCATAGTGGAAATGCACAAGAATACATACTATCTTCTCCTTCTAGATTTTTTAGAGGTTTGTGCCTGACACCTCTGTGTGAGTTGAAACACAACAAACATGTGTGCGTCTTATTGTTCATATTGGAATTATTTGGTTCAGAGATGTTTAAATGTTAATTGGCAAATCAATTGCAAAAGATTCATACTATCAGTTGTTTTCTGCATAGATGGTTTAGAAGCTTCTTTGTGAACTCATGTCACTCTGTTCAATGCTATCCACAGAAAGTAAACCAGCTGCACATCCCTTTGTCTGGGGAGGTCGACAAAGCCTAATTTCCCCTTCATTGTCTGTTTCTTCAGAGATAACTCGATGATGCTGCACCGGCTTCTGTATTTCATGAGAAGCCAAATTCCCATTCTCCAAAACTACATTATTACCCATAACTGTTGATTGCTGAGAAGAGAATTCCACTTTCCCATCAGACCCAACAGAGACTCCTGATCTCGGTCCACACGGGGAGGACAGAAGAACATCCCCATTTTCTCGACACCCATCCCTTGTAAATTTAAAACCATCATTATCCTGAGTTGATCTAGAAGGTGGGACTTTTGTATTACAAGCATTTTTCAGAATCGAACGTGTTAGTTGATTATGAAGCTTAACGTTCTCTCTGCCAATAACCCTCAGACAGAACTTATTGAATTTAGCCTTGCTCAGCTTCAAACTCAACAACTTATTCGAATAAGAAACACAAAGTTTCGACCTTTCTGGCCCAAGTTTCTCTTAACTAATTGAGCCTCCAGCTCTGCCAGATTGAGCCGCAAATGCGGCTGATTCAGCTGTTGCATTTCTCACCAGAAATAACCCATATACAATAACAAAAGCACCAAATCCCACTTTCCTTGACTCGAAACCCGAACTAAATCAGGGACTTTAACCTTATTTCATTAAGCACCAGAAAACAAGTTCTGACCACAAATACATCATACTTGAAACTCTTAACAGAACCCGTCACTGCTAAAACCATAACTAAATCCACCAAAATTCAACTTTTTCACCAAAATTTGAATTCTAATCCAACAGTGCAAAACCCTAACCGTATTTACAGATTGAACCAACCCATGTGGAGAAAATTAACCTCAATGCAATCCAAGCAAAAAACTCTTTTCCCAATAAAAATTGAGGCTAAAAAGCAGCAAAATTTTCAAGAATCATTAAACCTCAACAACTACACTCAAACATTCGGTTTTTCTATTCAAACATGAAGGTTTCTATAGAGGTAAAAATCGATGAGGTTGACCTGTTTGGAGCTCGATAAAATGCAAGAAAATTTCGATTTGGAGCTTCCACATGCATTGGATCCTCCTTTCTTTCCTTCCTTCTTCTTCTTTACTATGACCCTGTTTGACAGACAAATGAGGACTTTTTGTTATTGAAGATTAAAGTTTAACAATAGAGTGTGTCCAAGACAGCATTATGTCCACAAGTGTTAGCTATCAAGTGTCGACACATTTAAATTTCCGAATGCCTGATCCACTTTTTTTTAACGTTTTCCTTAATTTGGTCTTTTTTTCTCCAATTCAAATTACTGCAAAATTAACATAACATCCTGTGATTGATTGAATCCACCACACTAGTGTGAGATACAAATCTTAGCAAAACAGATGCACTATAGATTTTCTGTTGCAATGAATCAAAGATAATTCATGAATGCCAAGTATTTAATTATTAAGTTATAATGGCCATCTCAATGATCATTCATTTCTGATTATCATTGCATAATGTTTCAAGGGTAATTTGACCCTGAAATTAATTCATTGTTGTAAACAGTTAAAGCTAATGTAAAGTAAATGGTTGACTATTCATAAACAGGAAATTGAGGGTGAGATTGAAATTAGCATAGCTTCTAGCTTCAATATCAATATATGAACTCATCATCCAAAACCGATTATCGTAATTCCCTCATCATACAATGGATGGCAGGGTATAACTACTTCTAAAATCTTCTCTGTTATCATAAGATTTTATTCCATAAATGCTCATATATTTTTAAGACAAAATTGGTTTAATTCAACAAGCAGGCATCAACTTCTCTACTTGCATTTCATTTACTAAAATAGCAGCAAGCATTCCATTGCCAAATTGAAAGACTTGAAAGGGCAACTTTCACTGATCATCATGCTACAAGTGTATAAAGCTCTCTTCTATCCAGACTTGGGAACTATTCAAATGGAAATTTAAGGGATGAATTGCATCACACAATACCCAAGACCCTCTCGGACCTCAGATTAATAACAAGTGCAAATACCTTATAGAGCAAGCACACTTCAAAAACCAGCCTTAGAAAACAGAATATACATCATATTTTCCAACATAATAGTGATCACCTAAAAGAGCATGGCAGTTTGTATAAAAAGAAAAAACACAGAGATCCAACACTCCAGAAAGACCAAGCAAGCAACTAAACTTTCTTCCATATCTATAATCCATCTCATCTCTTCTCACCTCATAATGTTTTTCTGCAGCAAATATGTTTAACGTCCATCAAACACCACAAACAAAAAGTTGAGATCCTCCAAAATCAGAGCAGGCAGATCCGTTGACCGTAAGGTAGCAGTTAAAAATGGGAAGAAAAAGCTTCCACATGGATGAGTAGCTCCCAGCTCAATATTTTGTGCCCCAAAACAACTTCCGGTGAAACTCAACAATTGTGTGTTTAATCCTAAAACCAGTCAATTTAACACCCATGCAGCAATGTTTGACTGGCTTTCTCGCCTAATGGAGAGTAAGATTACCCGAAATAGAAAGCAGCTTTAGAACTTGATCTCTTCAAGCTTTGATATTATTTAATATGGAAAAACCTGCATAGAAGACCACAGTAGAATGCATTTTCTGAGATTCCTCAGAGCATCATGCTCTGAAGAGTCTAAATGTTAAAGCACCAAAATTAGTTCTTTGCGTAACCGATGGAATTAATTTACTAAATAAGCCTATAGTGAAAGTGGAGATTGACAGCAATGGCAATGGTGATGATGGTGAGTAGTTAATTAAGAAATGATGGGTGTTGTGATTTCCTAGATCCTAGCTCCTGTACAAGGAAAGTTAGGATCACCTCCAGATGTCATGTTAGGTGCTGTAATGTAATAACCTTGCATAAAAACTCAGATCATCTTCTGATGTCATGCTGAGCAATGCAGTGCAGTTGAACTTAATATAGTTTAAAGTAGGACGTAGAGGAAAATGTTCACTTAAATATGAATTTTAATGTTTGATGTGTACAAATCTAGCAATATGGCAGACCCATGCACCACTTCTCTACAAATTTAATAATATCTAAGCCCCTATTTATCATCCAGAGATAACCAGTATAACACGACAATGGTATGGTCATGACACCACTATGTGCATTCTTTCACATGACAAGAGATGCTAATGCTGACGTTAGACACCACTATGTGCATTCTTTCACATGACAAGAGATGCTAATGCTGACGTTAGCAATGAAATGGATGCATTCAACAACTCATGTAGTTGAATTTGCCCAAGCAAAAAGAACAGAGTACATTCCCTTGAAGAAACCTGGTGGAGCTCCATTAGCTGCCGGGGAAGCAATAAGATGGTTGCTGTCCTTCGTTTTCCCAAACGGATATTATTAATATGTACTCTTGAAGTCAAGTGAAAAAAATACATATCATGGAAATACCAACAAAGGCTTAAAAACATAATCCAATTGATTTCGTTAGTATTGAAAGAGACAAAATCCACGTTAAAATTTTTTTAAATGGATGTCTGATATTTATAATTCTTCTAGTGAAATAAAATAAAATAAAATTGCGCAAAATATGACCTCCTCAAAACCCATATCGTGTAGGAAAGAAAACAGCACACGCGCACACTATCTGAAATCATGCATGTCTACAAACTAATGCCATTTTTAAACCTGAAAGTCATATGTAATTATTTAAGCTTTTCAACAGAAACCTATACATATGGACACAGATTATACTTTTTATTTGATTAGCTGAATTTGAGAAACAAATGTTTTTGTTTCAAATATTTGTAAGTGATGAAGCAGAAAACCAAACTTCATCGCCTTTGATACAAATAAGAATTTAAACTACATTCAATGCTCTATTTTCGCATGGTAAATTACTTAAAACATAGGATTGATTATTGGTCAATAGCCTATAATTAAATAATAGCGTCCATGTGTGGGATAGACAATAGGATACTGAAAGACTAACTGTGTGTCACACTACATCACACTGTAAGTGATATCAAAATCCAGACCATGTGAAGAAAACTCGACTAGTTACCAATTAAGAAATAAAGATATCATCATGGGAAGAAAACTCTATGTATTTCGGTCCCTACATTTAAAGACAGCAGAACATGACGGGAGAGATTCATACCTCCTCGTGACAGAGGCGGCGGTTACATCACCGTAGGAGACGGCGGTGCAAGGGCCGCTGCTACAGAGGGTGGATGAGGTGGAGCTGCTGGTGGTGGCTTTCTTAGTGGTAGGTAGCGATGGGCTCCAGCGCCTGCCTGCCATAGCAAGTAGACAAGGATTCCTCAACTATGTCTATTTCAGCTCCGGAAGAATGTTAATACTCTTTTCTTTTTTTCTATGATTCTTTTTTCTTTAAAAGCGTAGGGGGTTGGGCAATTACTTCTAAACATAAAATAAAGGGATAAATAAATAAATGTTCTTTATGATCCTTAAATATCAAATGGATAGTAATAATAACTGTATTATTCGCAACAACCATAAAATCAAAAGCTATAGAAAACAGAGAAAATAGTTTTTACTTTTATTTTTAAATTTTAACTTAATATTAAGAATAAGATTTAGGAATTATAAACTAATATTTAATTATATGTAATCGTGGGTAGCACTATCAAAAAGTCCAGCAGGCAGCTTATGCGCGCTTCTTTCGCGTTCATTCTAGATTTGGAAAGCTAACGAAAGGAAAAGTTCCAGACACTCCTATCAGTTTCATAGATGATTAAGTAACCCCTACCACCGTTAAAATTGACATGGGGCATTGTAGACTTCACTTGCAGTTAACAAGTCCAGAAACAAGCACTCAATCCTCCGACCAATATCAATGAAAGTATTAGATTAACAAAATATCGAGTATAAAAAATTATTTAATATTTATCACTAGCATTCAACATTCATTCAAGGTCTTATTAATTAAAAAAAATACTTTCCTTTTTCTTTTTAAGTAATTGATCACTTTAAGAATTAAATACATAACATATATTAACTCAAGGTCAATGACTAAGGGATGAGGCCAATCACTTTCAAGTTTCACCACTTAACTTAATCATCGGAATGAAAGAGTTGGTGACACTAGTATTCATTCTTATAGGGGAAAAAAAGCTGAGCATGTTCAACATGAGATGACGGAATCACCCAGCAATAACAACATATATTAAGGCCCCTTTTGAGAGCTGGGACTGGATTGGACTAGACTATAATTAAATTCTGAACTGGGACTAGATTAGACTGAAACTAGAATTGAGGATTGGATTATATATAATACTGTCTTATATTTGATATAATATGGACTAGATTATATATAGTATGGTCTTATGTTTGGTACAATATGAGATTAGATTAAATTACTATATGATAATTTTTAAGAAATTAATTTTAAAACATAAATTTGTTTAATTTTAATTCAAAATTAATTTGAATAGAAATTAATTTAATTATTTATAAAATATTTCATAATATTATATTAATTTTTATTTAATAATATAACATATTTATAATTATAATATTATATTTATAATATTATAATTCCACTAAATTATTAATTGTATAATAATTGTTTATATAATAAATTTATTACTATTATGCAATAAATTTGTTTTATAATTTTTATTTATTTATTCTTATTTTATTATTTAATATAATTTTAATTTTAAAAGAAAATTTTTTAAATATAAATTACTTAAGATAATTATTGATGGTTGATAAAAAAAATTTTTGTATTTAATAATATTTTAGTTATTTATTTGAAATTTTATAATTATTTATATTAATTTTAGTCATGAAAATAATATCAATTTTTAATATAAATGATTTTAAATAGTTATTAATATTGTAATATTATATTCTATTATAATATTTATATAATAACATTTTAGTTATTTATTTTCTATTTTATTATTATTTGTATTAATTTTAATCATAAAAATAATATTATTTTTAAATTGTAATTAAATTTTAAATTATTTAATATAATAATATGAATACTTATTGTATTTTAATATTTATTTAATAATATATAATATTTAAAAAAAAAAGACGGGAGGTTTTTCTGATTTTATGGGACTCGAGAGACCCAGCTCCACCAGGGGCCTCTGGAGTCCCATAAAATTGGGACTGAAGGGGGGTTGAGGAAAAAATTTTGTCCTAGCCCATTTCCCCGATAATTTGTCATTTCCCTTATAAAGTGAACCAAAGATGCACAAATAAATGGCTTAAACTTCGTGTTGTCTTGAACTGAACCACGATCTTTTTAAGGATTCATACATACACATGTAAAATGAAAACCTCAAACAAGAACATTTATTTCATAAAATTTAAACAGACCCAACCCATCATATTTGCCAATGATAACCCATCTATAAACACAAATGTTTGAATCGAACAACCACATACATAACCCAAAACATTAAAATAAATAAATAAATAAACAGTTCATAAGCTACAGTTCGAAAACCCTAGGAAAAATATAAACTTTAAAACAAAAATGTTACCTTTTTGGCCAAAGCCATGGCCAGGAGGATGGTCTTGAGATGGAGCATTTGCAGAGCACATCTTCACTAAACATTTTTTTTGAAAAAAAGGAGATGTTCAATTGCAATAAGTGCAACAAAATACTAATGTTATAACAACAAAACACTCAAAAATCTCTCCTTGGAGTGAGATATCAAACAATTTGAACAAAAAAAGACAGGTCTCTCTGTAAATAAAGTCTAGAAAGACTCCAATGAGTTTTAGGAAAATTTGTTACTCAATGAGACTTCACATGCTGCTGAACCACATTAAGACCATCACTCTCCTCTCCGAAGTCCCTCACAACGATGCAGGAAAAACCTATGACCTTCCTGGCCTTTCCCTCTGAATCAATCTTACATAAGCCAGCCCAATCTCCGAGGGTCTTTGCACTTGGAACTGTTAGCAAACTCATATTGTGGTTGGCGCAAAGCGCTTTCACCAACTTGACATAGTCAGGCTGGTTGCAGTCCTGCCAATACACACAGCTGGGCAGTGTGCTTCTCAATAACTTTAGCACCTTCGTGGAGGCCACGAGGAAGCCCACCGTGAGCAAGCGATTTCCTAAGGACAATCTGCAGAGCAGTCATGAGATCCATTGTCTCAACAAGAGGAGCAGTGGTCTCAGCTGCAGGAGCACCCTCTTCACCTGACATTTTTTCTCGTTGATGTTCAGAAATTTACTTCCTTCTTCCTTGCCGCCGAGAGAGAGGTAAGAGATCTGTGACTCCGAGCCATCTTAACTAAACCCTAAAAATGAAAAGCTGAGACGGGTTTAAAGAGAGGAGAAAATGAAGTTCTGGGTAGAGAGCAGAAGTGCAGAAGGAGATGAAAAGAGTTTGGTCGAATTGCAACGCTACCGGTTTAAGCGGTTGAAGGTCAAAATTGTATAAAATATCCAAGTGAAGAAGAGCCATTGGATTAGAGGCCAAGCTTAAGAACCCGATCTGACGGTTTAAAATATTGTTGTATGTGTACAGCAAATGGACTGTAGTATGACACCTTTTAAAACAGAGGGCTTGGGATATATTTAAAAAAAAAACTAGTCCAATCCCATATTTTGTCCCACTCCCAAACGTGGCCTGAAGGGTTGACTTAACCTGCACCCTCTTAATCCGTGCACTTGTTAAACCATGAGGGAGTTTGTATTTTCATTGAAAAATAATTTTTTTCCAAAAAGTATATGAATTATTACAAATTTTATAGGAATATGTGTATTTATATTTAAATACACTCTTCCATAGTTTAATACGTGTCTTAAAAGCGTAGGTTAAGACTACCCTATATTAAATTCTAATAAAATAGATAATTTAAAAATTTAAAAATTTATAGCATATATTAAATTATGGAAAATTTTATATTTTCAAAAGATAAGAATATACCATATATTTATTAAATGATTGATTTAAAATTTTAAAATATATGTAACATAAATCTCCAGTAGTTAAATTTTTTCTTTTACCTAATTTATTTATTTACATCACCAATTTGCCCTTACAATGTTTAACTTGATATTTGACATATAATGGCAAAGTTGTTTGTGTTTGTTTTTTACATGCCATGGTTTCTATTTAGCTTTAGCAAACCTCAGGGGCTTTAGTGTTATGTTCCCTTAACAATTGTCCAATAATATTGAATAAAAAATAATTACTAGAGATTAAGCGAAAATATTACAAATAACTCTGAACTAAGGTCTTATATTGTACATAGCCCTGACGTTTTGTATAGTATTATCATAATCCTATAGTTAACTTATTTTAGTTAAATTTAACACCTAAAAATAAAAGAGTAACTTAAGTCATTTGCTTTAGTAGTAACATGTCTATTTTTTTAATGAAATAACCTTATAAAACTTTAATGAAAGGAATATCATAAACAATAAAATACATAAAATAAATAAATCAATTACTGCCTACACTTTTTGAAATATACTCTTTTTTTTTGGTTGTGAACTTAGTTTTTTGAGTAAGGTTGATTGGTGTTTTAGATTACTTTTAAAATTAATTTAAAATTAACCTAGTTCTAGGCTTTGGATTTTGTGGAGGAATTTTTTATAATTTGTTTATTTAATTATAAGAAACTTTCTTTAGTTTTAGTTTTATTTTAGTTTGTTTAATTAATTTTCATTTAATTTTTAGCATTAAAATATCATATTTTAATCTGTTTATTTTCTTTTTATTATTTTAATTCATCATTTCTTATTTATAATTAATTTATTTATTTTTAATTGGCTCTCTGATGAGGAACGAGGTTGATGTAGGTATCATTAGATTGAAATTAGGAAGAAAATTAGGGATTTTAATTAGATTTTAATAAATTAGGGAATTGACTATTATTAGGGATTTTGACATCCTAAATTAGGAGTAATCCTAATTTGAGTTGTTTTCTATTAATAGTTTACTATTTTTTTGAATTAATTTTAGTATCTTCTAGTTAAACTACGATTAGCATTCTATTTCCTTAAAGAATTTTATTTCTTAGTAGAGCTATATTTTAGGGTTCTATAAATAGAAACTTTTAGTTATGTTAATTTTAGACTTTGTTGTTATTGTTTTTTGATCTTTCAGTAAAATAACTGTCTTCTCTTTTAATTTTACTCCACTTCTCTCTAAATTTCTTCTATTATTTCTCCCATTTTCTTTATTTACATCTCCTTCTTTTTCTTTTAATTTGAGGGATTTAGGGAGAAATATGGTGAAATTGAGGGAGAAAAGTAATCTTTTTACTAAAAGATAAAAAATCCATATTCAATAACCTACAAAATAAAATAACCGAAAACACGTATTTATAGTGCCAACAAAATATAACTTGAATAGAAAATAGAATATATTATAAAATAGAATTTAATCCCAACTAATTTAGAAAATACCAAAAATAAATCCTAAACCTAGGGATGGCAATTTGACCCATCGGGTCCGGGGCCCCGGTCCGCCCCGCAAAAACTTACCCTGCCCCAAAACTAGTTTAGGACGGGTTTAGGGCAAAATAATTTTGCACCAGCTGGGGCGGGTCCAACTCCTTGAAGTCGTTGCCTCACCCCGCCCCGGAAGATACAGGGGTGTATTTGTCAAGTTTTAAAATTTTGGGATTTTTGAATAATTTTTTTAGGTTATGTTTGTTAAACTTTTCACATATATAAATATTTTTTTTATAATTTTACAAACAATACAAATGCTTTAACAAAAGTCATATTTTAATTAATAATTATGAATTTGTTAATATATTAACATCGATTTAGTTATGTTATAATGACAAAATAAAATATTTGTATTTTATAGTAATTAAATTTGTATAATATATACAATCTTGATATAGATTATTGAATACTAATTAAATTATTGCAATACTAACAAGATCATTTCTAGAATGTATATCTTTAATATCATCAATATTTTATTTTCTAAATATATAAATAAAAATATGATAAGAACAATCTTATAACCTTAAATATATGATTTATCATAATTTAAATTAATTAATTGAATTATTAATGTTATATATATATATATATAATGTTAATTAATAGTATATGTCGATTATATATTATTATTAGATTGAAATTAAATCAACATGTTATTGAAAAATTATTTAATTGTATTATCAACTATTTGACAAATTATCAGTTAACTAGTTTATAAGCAATAATACACTTTTAACATTATTTCTAATAGAGTGTGTAACATTATTATTAATAAAATCAAATGGTAATTAGGGATCACTATTTTTTTAGATGATATAACTAATTTGTACAATTACCATTTAGCTTGCATAATACCAATAAAAATGAAAACTTACATAAACTTTATGGATAATAGATTTTTTTATATATCATAAATTAATTTTAGTTCTTTTAAGTTTAAATACAATCAGTATTTAGCTTATGTAATGCAAATATAAATAAAAATTTATACAAATATTTTTTTATCTAATATAAATTCACTTTTTTTACTTTTTATAATTGTCGAATAATTAGATTTGTTATGAAATATTTTAGAAGATATATCACATGTATATGTATTTTATTTTAGATTAAGAAGAAGTTATATTTATGTTATCTTAATAATTTGTAGACGTATGTATTTTTTTTAATGAAGTAGATTGAATATAAATTTTTTATAATTATTAAATAATGGTTATAAATATATTTATATTTTAGATAAAATAATTTAATAAAATTTAAATTGGGCTGGGCAAGGCGGGGCAGGTTTGGATCTTTTCTTTAAAATTTTGCCTGCCTTGCCTCGTTGCCCTGGGGCGAGGCTGGAAAAAATTGAGCAGAGCGGGGATGGCTACCTGCTGCCCTGGACTCACCCTGTCCCATTGCCAACCCTTCCTAAACCAAATACTAAACTATTAATTCAGAAAATAACTCAAATTAGGATTATTCCCAATTTAGGAAGTCAAAATCTCTAATCTATTAAAATTCCTAAACTCTAATTGGAAGCCCTAATTTTAGTATAATTATAATCTAATTGGTCCTACATCAATTTTCTTCCGCTTGAAAGAACTCGACTCTTGATAAGTTGCCAAGGAGAAAGTTGCCAATACATAAGGAAATGCCACGTCTTGTCTTGCACGAGCTTTGGAAATTCATCAATCCAAATCTTCATTTCATGATTATCCAATAGTGTAAGCACACATGAATGAAAAAAATTGATGATGCTTCAATAGTCTTTGATATTGGTAAAGAAAAAATAATCACCATGGGAGACTTCACCTTTGATCTAATGATAGGAGTAGAAGAAGCCGAATATGAATAACAACCTATGAAATTCAAAAACTTATTTGGTTGTCAAGACACATTAAAGTTTAATGCAATTTGAAAAAGTTCAGGATGTACTTATTTGAAGTCAATAATACACAAAATTAATGATGCTTCAATGACTAGGATCAAAAAGTTTTGTTAAAGATCCTGGTTTTGAGGCATTGTTTAATAAATGTAAATGAAATAGGAGATGGTAGCTTAAGAGGGAGCAAGGGTAGGGGCTTCCTCATAACAAGACAAGGGAGAAAGTGAGAAACTTTAACTAGAATCTTATTGGTAAGAAAAGGGAAATCTGGATTTCTTGAAACATAGACAAATATAGAATTTCTTATGACTAATGAAATATAGAGTAAAGAAGGAAGGCTTGTGTTCCAAATTTTTCAAGAAGTTTTTTTAATTATATATCATTTTGATCTAACCTTTGTTCATTTTTATATTTTGTTTGTTTTTGTAATCATATTCTGTAAGGATAGTTTTGATAAGAACTTAAGAGAAAATGGTCGAGGATAAATCTTGCTCTTGATCTATAAGATTCTCCAGTTGAGGAAGCCCTGCAGGCTGAGGATGAAACACCCCAGGAAACTCAGGACGACTGCAGGACGAGGCATTGGATCTACCTAGGATGTGGACCATATAAGTAAAATAATATAATTTTTCTAATATATTAAACATAATATAAAATAAAAATATATAAAATAAATGTAATATGAAACAGTTACTCTAATAACATAATAAGTATAAAACATAATTTTATATCTATATCAATAATAATTTTACATTATTATTTTAATTGTATGACCCGTTTGACATAAGAAAATTACAATCAACGTATAATTTTGTTTAAAAATTTTAATACGATATAATGTTGTTTATGTTTATCTACTGAAGTTAGATTTATTTTTTCTCTGGTCACCTAATAAACATGCCTTTCACAGTGGAGGTAGCTCATTTAGCTCAACCAGACATTGTCAATAGCACTTGGATTGCGTGCATACTTGCAGACTTTGTATAATTTGCTTATTGCATGGATGTTTGTCATTTGCTGTGAGGGCATAATAGAGGGTCGATATGCATTAAATTATTTTTCGATCTAATTGATTTCCTTGATTTGAGGCTATCTTCAAAGGGAAAAGGTGGTGGGATTGAAGCAATTTTATTAATTGAAATTAGGGTTGTATGGCTGATTAAGAAGGGCGGTCGTTTAGAGTGCCAAGAGGTGCTAGGTCAATTGAGATTTAGAAGAAATGAAGTTTGCAAGAATCATGGGCTAACTACATCTGTGGCGCAGATAGAATATATGTGACCAATCCGGCCCACTCTTATATGAAAAAAGAACAAAGAATTTTAATCGTTCTGAAGTTTTTAATAACTACAAAGCAATCAAAACGATAAACACAACCACGAAACGCCTAAAAAACCAATCTTTACCCAATCAAAGCGATAAACACAACCATGAAACGCATAAAAAAACCAATCTTTACCCTCAGAAGAATAAGCCCTGATCACTGTGTTTATTAAAAGAAAAAAAAAATCAGAAACAAATATGAACAACAAGGCAAAAGAAAAAGTCTGAGGATCAGTTGTTACCAGTAGCAGCAGCAAGAAAGTAGAGAGCGGGGAGGCAGAAAAGCGAGATTACTTTCTCGATTGTTTTATCTCGTCAAAAAGAAGGAAAAAAATCAATTTTTCTGAATTTTCTCTTAACTATAAAGCAATATCAAGATGATAAAATTAACCATGAAGCTCATAAACAAACAAATCTTTACGAGAAAGAAAATATTATTCCAGGATCGTGAAGAAAAATAAAGATTTTAAAACATAAAAAGGTAAGTCCTGATCATTCATTATTTAATTTAAAAAGAAAATCAAAAACAAAGAAGAACAACATGGCAAAAGTAAGAGCCCAAGGATTTGTTACCAGCAATGGAAGCACCTGAAAGTGGAGGCAAAGAGAGACTGACTTTCTTTGAATGAAAAATTATTATTCCATCATTTAATGTTAGCTTTGGCCGCCGACCGTCCAACTTTTAAAACTGAATATGTCTCTTATTTTGTTCATACCCCAAATTGTCATTCCACCTTGGATATTTTGTTTAGCTAACGCCAACTAACCACTATCACATTCCAACAAAAATATTTATAGTCTTGAATTAAAAAATTATTAAGAGATTTTGCCAACCATCAACATCTGCTCAAGATCAAATTAACAAAGAAAAGATTCCTTTTGTTGTACTTACATATAATGATTGATAATTTAAAAAATTAAAAATATACAATATATATAAAATCATGGTAAACTAGATACTTTAGTTTAAAATCAATTTTACCATGATTTGATTTATGTTACATATATTTTAAAATTTTAAATTAATCATTTTATCACCATTTAATAAATATATAATACATTTTAAAATTTTAAATTAATCATTTTATCACCATTTAATAAATATATAATACATTTTTATCTTGTAGAATTATCAAATTTACCATAATTTAATATATGCTATACATTTTTAATATATATTGTTGACTTGGACTCCTCCAAGACCAACATGTTTCAGTCCTATCTTGTGTTCAAATTGTGCATTTTTAGCTTTTTTTTCCTATAAAAATTAATACATATTATTATTGCTAACACTTTCATATAATTAAAAATTAGATTATGATTAATAAATTTAATTCTTATATGAAGTTAAATTTAATGATAAAAATAAAAAATATTTTCTCTTTTATCTATAACTTTTAATTTATTGGTTTTGATTAATTTTTATAAGATAATATTCAATATTTATTTATTTATTTATTTTAGCTTCCCTACATATGAAAGGTCATTGATATCGTTGAGAAAATAAATAAAATGAAGATTATAAAACAAGTGGGAATTTGAATTTAAACACGAGGGAAATTCTTCATATACACCATATATGCAAAAGATTAAATCTCCCTGCAATTGCATCACGCTATTACCCAAGACCGAGGCCTGGTTAGAGATCCATCTGGGTATCATAGGAAAACATTTTGATTTCCCACTTTTGACAATGTCAATGGGTGTAGGTTTCTTTAAATTCACCAGTCTCTGACTGAATAAGTAGATTATGAAGAAAGATCTATATCGCTGTTGGAATAGTTACACATTTCTAGCATGATAATCAGTGAAAGTCTCCCTTAAGAGCCAAGGAAGTCTTTCAAAATGGCAATGGAAAGCTTGCTTCTATTATATTAAATGAAATGCAAGTAGAGAAGTTGATGCTTGCTTGTTGAATTAAACCAATTTTTCCTTATCAATTCTACAGAATATAACACGCAAAACGATCTGGGGACTTTCTTAAAAACATTTGAGCTATTTATGGAATAAAATCTTATGGTAATAGAGAAGATTTTAGAAGTAGTTATGCCCTACCATCCAATGGGTAATGAGGGAATTACCAATTGGTTTTGGATTACAAGTTCTTATATTAATATTGAAGTTAAGAGATATGCCAATCTCAATCTCACCCTAAATTTTCTGTTTATGAATAGTCAACTATCTTCTTTACAGTTTAGCTTTAACTGTTTACAAAACAATGATATAAATTCGGGGTCAAAATACCCTTGAACCATTATGCAATGACAATCGAAGATGAATTGTCATTTTGATGATCATTATATCTTAAACTTTTCTTCTTTAAAATACTTGACATTCATTAATTATCTTCGATTCATTGCAACAGAAAATCCATAGTGCATCTACAAGATATATATCTCACATGGATGCGGTAGATCTAATCAATTATATATAGGATGTTATGTTTTTCACAGTAATTTCAAATTGGAGAAATAAAAAAAAAATATCAAATTAAGGGACACATATAAAAAGGTGGATAAGTTGTGGAAAACTTTAAATATTATGATACATCAATAGCGGACTCCTGATAGCCGACACTATTAGACATAATGCTGTATTGGACACTATCTGTTGTTAACCACTAATTTTTAACAGCCAAAAGAAAAAAATCCTCGTTCGTCTGTTAGACACAATCGTAGTATCTACATATTCAAGAGTAGTCATTTTTCAAAGGCATCCCTTAATCTGGGTTGCTTTTAAGAATTTCACTTTAAAATTTCAAGTTACCAAATAAGTTAAATTGACATAACAGCTATATGATTTATTACGTTTGTATCACATTTGTTGATGCACGATTTCCAGATGGCCAGAAAGGGAGTTGAAGCTTGAATTGTATGTCGGGTCCAATCCTAAGAAAAAAGAAAACGGTCAAGGGTGCCAGCAGTGGTGCCGGCGAAAACCCTCCGATGCCCAAGTCAGTTTCTGGCACACCAGAATTTTCTAAAAGAATTTCCTAGAGAGAGAAGCTCTCAAAAGCAAAGAAAATTTAGAGAGAGAAAGAGTTTAGAAAAATGTGCATACCTAAAGTAAAAATCTGGAGGGTTTATATAGGCATTAGGAGGAGTCATTGTGGGACTCAGATAATAGGCCCAAATAATGGGCTTCAGTAATGAGCTTACTGTGTTAGGTTTAATTAAAGCCAAATTTCGTTATGACCATAACAGTAGTCCCCCCTAGGCCAAAGTCAACTAACAGGTCGATCTAGGGGCAATTAAGTTATTCAAAGCTATAATTTAAATATTAGTGGAAGGCCCAAAGGATGACTTTTAGCATACATGTAAGTCTAACATGGCTTGAACCCTAGGTAGGTATCACATAGACAGAGATCATATATGTAATCCCATTAATCCAATTTTCACCACCCTTCATGAGAGAAACCCCTAGCATAACGACTCAAAGTAAGGTGCAAAAGTTGGGAGGCAATTGCTGAGGTGGCGGTAACAAGGAGCAAATAACATGTTTGAAGGGGTCAATTCAAAAGGTAGTTGCACGAGGTGTTCCAGACAAAGTCTTAAAAGGGTAAACTTTCCTTCCTCCTCATTTGTTTAACAAATATTATTCCTTGATTATGGCTGCATGCATGGACCGAAAAGGTAGAATTCATAGTTGCTAGGCACATAGCATGCAGGTGTAACATCCTGGAACTTTATCTCCATGTGGCCACTATGGCAACATGGTGGCATCTAGCTATATAATCCAAAGTGGGCTATTAACAATTAAAATATACTTACCCAAGTTTGGAAAAACAAATGATGAACACTTAAATATGTATGTTTAATAAGAGCTTAGTTCATCATATTACATTAATAGTGTCATTAAATTCCTCAACTTAAGCATATTTGTAGTCTTTGCATCTTTGGAATTAACTTTCTCTTAATTTTGGTTTTATTACAGGTTCAGTAAAATGGACATAACTATTTATTTATAGATCAGAATGGTGCAAATATTAATGTTTTGGAAAGATAATTAAATTATCTACAAGATTGTATTTCACAAGCAGCATCAAATTCACGCTCTTAGTGGACCAAAAATGGCCTTGAAGTGAACCCATCTGTAGTTTTAGCCCAGCCTAACCATGCCTCAGTATTTTGACCATATCTCTTAGAATACATATCCAAATCGTATGAATCAAGATGTTCTAGAAAGCTGAGAGAAATATTTACGATTTTTATAGGGACATGTGATTAAAATTTGCAATAATTCAAGGTCAAAATCGGTGGTCAAACTCAGTTCACCTAATTACCCCAATTGTCAAAATTAGTGCATCTAATATTTGACAATCATTCCTTTGTAATTTGACAAGTTTTTCCCTGAATGTATCTATAAATAGAGATGCCTTGTGACCCATTAGGGCATCTTGGCCTTAGCTGGGATATTGTATTGTGTATCTCTTGTATTGTGTTTTTCTCTCTTGTGTGTTAATGTTATTAATGAATTTCCATTTTCTCGCAATTTGTTTTCTTTCTCTTATAATGTCTTTCTAATTTCTCTCTTGCTAAGGTGAAAGGGTGAAACCCTTGATATGAGAGTAAGGATTCTCTAACCCTTGATATGTGCTTAATTATCATAATCTTATGTTGTTTATTTTATATGATTTATATTTACTTTCTTAATCAATCTTGACACCACTCGTAAAGTGGAGGTCTTGATCCATTGTAGACAATCCTTGGCACATCAAATGCTTGGATCCTTTCTAGACATCGTATGGTTTTTCCTTACCGACACGAATCTAGTTAGGAACCTTGATTTGTTGTCGACATATAGAGATTGGCACATTGGATGCTTGAACCCATTTACAAGTAGTGGTATAAATATTGGTAACAAAGCAAATATAATTCATATAACTAAAATGGGTTGTTTATCCTTATTCAAAATATCAAGGGCGGATCCCCTAACCTTAGCTCTCATTATTATTATGTTAATTTCTTTTGTGTTATTCTCATTTATTGTTTAAGAACTTGTTCTTTACTTATATTTGTTGATATTATCTTGCCATCCCTTTGAATCATCCACATCATATTTGCTTACTTATAGTTTGTAGCGCTAAAATTCCCTTCCTCGTGGATCGACCCCGGTCTTATCGGGTTTATTACTTCGACACTCTTATACTTGGGAGACAATCCTTTTTCGGATGTGTCAACAAAAAAGCATGTAGCATACAACATATAATATGCCATAAAGTATAAAGTTATAAAATATAATATAGGAAGGCATAAATGCTGTGTCATGATGAATATTAGGTGTAATAAGCATGTGAAGGTTCCATTAAACAATATATATATGCTAGGAGGCTTTGTGTTGACCCACCAGACATAATGACCATACAATAAACAAATGAAATAAGAGAGCCATAATGAAAGTTAAACATATAAGTGCATGGGCACATAAAACATGCTGGAAGTGGCATGCAAATAAAAGTTAAACATATGAGTGCATGGACCCACATGCTAGAAGTGGCATACAAAATGATGGCAAACAATATTTAATTAATTACCAAACATTCTAATAAACGTATTGGACTTGAACTAATTGAAGATAGCTTATGTCGAATGTTTTAAAACAAGTTCAAGGCATTAAATGCGAACTGATAACCGAAAGAGCTTGTCGAAACTTGGATAAGCAAGTATAACGTAACTGGATGAGCAAGATAGAAAAACCCGTATTATGTAATCTGCAACGCACTGAGCAAATTAAAAATCCTGGAAACTTTTTAAAATTTGCTTGAACTTAAAATTCAGTAGGAAAGTATGCAGACATACATACAGGAGGAACCAAAATATTGGTCTTCTTTGTAAATGATAGCTAAGACAATCGGGCAAGTACCAAAGTTCTATTTAACAAGTTAAGAGTTGAATAAAGATAATGCTAGAGCCTGATCTATATCACGTAGAGAACATAATATATGTGTAAACCATCACATGCAACAATAATATGCATGCAGGTAGCGTGGAACGTTGCAAAAACACTCACGAAAGAGCTAGTTACTAATATATTCAAGCATACCATCAAAATATACACAAAAGTAGCAGTAGTTTGTGATGTGTTGGACACTTACCTCAAGTGTTGAAAACATTTGTTTATATTTAAGGATATGTTGACCACGTTAGATGCATATGAATCATGGGCATGTTATATATGGAGTTGTTCACAGCCGTGTATCAATTAAAGTAGCACTTCGGTTTACTTGGTGGCTAAACCATTTGCTGGAGAAGTGGTTTATCATATAGAAACCTACAGTAAGGTGACCAACCACTATGCATATCACGTTTGACATGAGTGAATGGAGTCGCATTCGGGTGCGATTGGTAGCCTGAGGGAGACTAGAAAAACCCTAGCAATTAGAGAGGTTATGGAACGTGTGCCTCTTCAACCATGGGAGTATGGAGGGGCAAGAGGCGAGCACTTCTTGAGGAAGGCAAGAAGAAAGACAACTAGAAAAGCAGTGAGAAGAGTGGACTGAATGGCGAGCGGCGAGCTGGCAAGGGGCGAGCGGGTGAGCTGCGAGAGGCGAGCTCATAAGGGGCGAGCGGGTGAGCAGCGAGAGGCAAGCTCCTAAGGGGTGAGAGGTGAGCTCCCAAGGGGCGAGTAGCTGGGTTCATTTTAGTGAGCGCATTCGTCCACTAGTATATAATTTCCAAGCTGTAAGGATCTTTCTGCAAAATTTAAAATCTTTCTTAGGGGTTTAACTGAGACTTCCAAAACTAATAAAAGTACAGCTTTACATTTTTTTGGTCAAGGACAAGCTTGATATTTTTGCTCAAGGACTATCTTGATATTTTTCAGGGGTGGAAAATAGTTTTTCAAGGGCTATTTACAAAGTTTTCAACGTAGTCCCTTGACATTTCCTTTCTCTCATCTCCTCCCTTCCTTAGTAGACTTGGTTTGATGACTAACGACTCCTCTTTAATTGTACAAATGGCTAGAATTAAGACTGTTACAGTGCTACGAGGGGAACTAAGTCATCAAACCCAGTTGACAAGGAACAAGAATCTTTTGACTAACCGTAGGGAGGTTAACGAGTTTTATCAAAACTTTTTTGGTCAAGACCGTGAGCTAGGGCATAATTCTGTCAATCACAATGTGGTAGATGTTGAAGGGGAGAGTGACTGGTCATCCTCTACTACCTCGGATAGTGATCCTGAAGTTGAACACTGGTGGGAGGCTGACCATATTGATAATTAGTTGTAGGGTGACCGATTAAAAATATATAGAGCCCATTTCCTTATCCCAGATTCAATCACTTTATTTCTTCCAAGAAAATGTAATCGATGGAGCAAGCCACCACGAGGTGTCATTGGATTAAACTTGGAATTACTAGGAGTTGGTCTCTGGTTCCCCTTTGAAAATTACGTTCGACGGATGCTTGATGCTATAGGCATTGCCCCTGCCCAATTGTCAGCCAACGGGTGGAGACTTCTGATAGCATTTCAAAGTTTGTTCAGAAGCGCAGGTCTGGGTGATCCTACCACCAACCACGTTAAGTATATTTTTGCCATTCACCCACCGAATGGAGAGAAGACATGTTATTATTACATATCCTAACGAGGGAAGACGGATGACCTTAACCACATTTTTGGCATTCCCTCACATGTGAAAGAATGAAAATTTAAAGAATTTTGGTATGGTGGCGGTTGGAAGTACCAAGAGGGTGCTCGTCCAAAGGGCGAGAAGTTGAGGATTATAACGCATTTTGGTTTTTATGGTACCCCATTATAACGATACTATCTCCATATTCATTATGAAAATTCTGATCAACTGACTATCTTTTTTTATTTTTCAGTGCCTTGGACCAAACGCCCGATTTTATCTCAAAAAGAAAAAACGACTTGCAAGAGGTACTCAAGCTACCCATTAATTTAAAGAACATGAATGATCTCGTTGATCGGGAGCAATTGATCCGCCTTGGCTTGTCACCTGCAATACCCCCGGAAGGTAACCTTGATTATTGCTTTCTGATCTTACCTCATTTAATTAAGCATATGTTTGCTTTCTTACCAGTTTTATCTTTGCGCAGGTCTATTTCTTTTACACCATAACAAGAAGTAGTTTGCCCAACTTGAAGCCAAGATGCCTCTTAAACCATTTGCAAATGACAGGCCTGGTCCTTCCAAGAAGAAACGGAGTGGAAGTCCTCCAACTCTTAGACCTTTAAAGAGAAAAGTCAGTGATCGTAAGGAAACTCCTATAAAGAAGTCTGTGCTTGATAAGTCTATCTCCATTCAGCCTATGGACGAAGTAACAATCTCAAAGCCCATTGGAAGCAAGTTGCCCCTAACCTCTCAGCTACCTAGGCGTTTTACCTTTGATAGTGCAGGTTTTCAAAGTGGCTCGACATGCGGAGATTACCTTCGTGAATTGTCTCAAAGTGCTGCACGTTTCATGCCCACCAACATCTTTTTTGGGAGTGTAAAACTTACATATTTCGATGCAATCGCTATCGGGATTGGTATCATACTTCAGGTTGGGTTCTACTAACTTTTAAAAAAAAAAACTTTTAAAAGACATGCCTTATCTATTTTCCTCTCTATGTCTTTCTTTTTGTAGGCGATAGGACCCTTAGCTTAAGGAGAGTCTACTAACACCAATCTTTCAAAGGAGGTCAATCATCTTACTTCTGAGGTTTCTGATTGGAATGGGAAACATCAAGTCTACCTTGACAATTTAACTGAAATAGAGAGAAAGATGGCAGAGATGAAAGAACAGCTGGGCAAAATGAAAGTAGACTTGTCTGAAGCTAAGAAGGAGGTAGCTATCAAGCATAAGAAGGCAAATGATCGTAGTCAAGAACTTTGGGAGAGGACTGTTACTGAGCAAAATAGGATTGAGAAGGCAATTGCTCACTTACGTAGGGATTGTATTTACCAGCAAGCTATGGAACATTCTTATAGTGATAGGGTCAATGGTGTGCGTAAATGGTTCCATGATGGCTACCCAGAGATTGATCAGTCTCCCATAGCAGAAGAGTTAAACTTGGTGGCAGAGTCTATCCCGACAGTAAACTCTGATCCTGAATAATTCCACCGATTCATACTAAAAGATAAGGATTATGAGTCAACATTGGATACAGTAGACTGGGAAGCCAGGCAAGGAGACTCTACCTTATCATCTTCAGATGAAGAGAGAGATGATAAGGCTACTTCTTAGAAGTAGTCGGAGTTCTTTCAACTAAGTAGATGCTTATTTATATGGAATAATCATATTAAGGCGTTTTCTGAGCCTTGACTTTATCTTTTATTGTTTTTGTTTTTAGTTTAAGGCTATAGGTAATGATTTGTCCTTACTTGGACTATATGGGTGGCGATCTTCTATCAATTTTGAAAGAATAAGAACTCTTAAAACTTGTTCTAATGTTGTACTCTTTTGCTTCTTTCGTCCTCTGCACATGCTTATAACTTGATCGTAAATGAGTTTTAAGGATGAACAAATTGTAATATGATAAATCGAATACTTTATTAATAATCTCTTTATAGGTCTCCCTATGGGAGTTACTACAAATGCATAAGTCCCTAGAAGGAGTTATTACGTATATAAAGAGATTATGGATAATACTTCTTTAAGTGCTCAACATTCCATGGATGACGAAGCAACCTCTTATCCATGGTGATCAGTTTGTAGGTGCCTGGTTGGATGACTGCTTTGACTTGATAAAGACCCTCCCAGTTAGGCCCCAATGCTCAATCAGTGGGATCTCGAGTATTTTGTAGTACTTACCTCAAAACTAGATCTCCCTCCTGGAAAGATCGGCGTTTAACCTTAGAGTTAAAATGTCGAGCAACCCTGTCTTGGTAAGCAGCAACTTTTATACTACTGAGATATCTTTCATCCTCAAGAATATCCAAGTTGAGTTGAAGGGCTTTATGATTAAGTTCTTCACTATATCCCTCAGTACGAGATGGTGGAAGACCAATCTCAACAGGAACGACTGCTTCTAAGCCAAATGCCAAAGAGTATGGGGTTGCCCCTATTGCTATGTGGGTAGTGGTTCGGTATGCCCAAAGTACTTGTGGAAGTTCCTCTGGCCATGCACCTTTCCTAGCATCTAATTTAGTCTTGAGAAGGTGTTTAATAGTTTTATTAACAGCCTCCACCTGACCGTTTGCTTGAGGATGAGCTGGAGAGGAAAAACATAAAGAGATGTTCAATTCCTTACAGAAGTTTCTAAAGTTTGAGTTATCAAATTGCTTGTCATTGTTTGTAATGATGGTGTGAGGGATACCAAACCTATAGACAATTGACCTCTTTACAAAATCTGTGGTCTTCTTTTCAGTAATTGATGGGAGGGGTTCAGCTTTCGCTCACTTAGTGAAATAATTAATAGCAACAATAGCATATTTAACCTGTCCTTTATCAATTGAAAGAGGTCCAATAAGGTCTTGTCCCCATTAGGTGAATGGCCATAGGGCCACCATCAGCGTTAATATTCTTAGGAGCTTTCCTTGGAATATTGGTACATTTTTGGCACTTGTAGCACTTAGTTGAAAATGTCTTAGCATCATTTTTCATGGTTGGCCAGTATTATCCTTGCCTGATACATTTATAGGCTAGAGATCGACCACTAGAATGGTTACCACATATTTTTTTATGGATTTATCTAAAGACATAATTAGCTTCTTCTGGGCGAAGACATTTAAAAGAGGAAGGCTGAACCCTCTTTTATAGAGAACTCCATTAATCATAGTGTACCTTGATGCTCTCCCCCTTACCTTGATTGCCTCATTTCGGTCGACTGGAAGTTCCTCTGTCTCTAGGAATTTAATGATAGGGTCCATCCAGCACAGGCTACCATTTATAGCCATTGTCCTTTCTGGTGAAAGTTCATACTTTGATATACTGGGAGACTCTAGGATGATCACATGAGAGACAGTTGGTAGAAGGGGGTCTAACCTAAAGGCAATTCTTACTAAACTATCAGCCTTTGAATTCTCCAACCTTGGGACTGTTATGATGTCAAAACCTTTATAGTTAACTCTATCCAAGTAAGCCATCATGGTAGAGCCTTTTGTTTGATAGTCCCTGCGGATTTGGTTAACCAATAATTGGGAATCGCTATGGATGGTAATCTCTTCAACTCCAAGAGCAACTACCAACCTAAGTCCTCCAAGGAGAGCTTCATATTCTGCGACATTATTGGTAGCTTTAAAATTAAAACGTAAAGCCACAGTAACTTCTACCCCATCTGGGGTTGACAAAATCAAGCCAGCTCCGCTACCAATCTTATTAGATGACCCATCGACGAACAAGACCCATGCCTTTTATGGATCCATTCCTATTGGCATTGGTTGATCATTTGATTTCGTAGTCTCTTCATCCTTCTCAATTCTACTGCTTGAAAACTTTGCAATGAAGTCAGCGACTGTTTATCCTTTGATGGAGGGTCTTGCAATATAATGTATGTCAAACTCTCCTAACTCAATGGACCACTTGATGAGTCTTCAGAAATCTCTGGATGATAGAGGACCTATCGTAAAGGATGGTCAGTTGGCATCATAACGATGTGTGCTTGAAAATATAGGCGAAGCTTTTGTGCATCAACAACTAGGGTGAGAGCAAGCTTCTCCATTGGAGGGTACTGACCTTTCACATTTGTCAAAGCCTTACTCACATAATAGAATAGCCTGTGGATTCCCTGAGCCTTATGAATAAGAGCTGCACTAACTACATATGTAGAAACTGCTAGATAAAAAAAGAGTGGTTCCCCAATAATTGGTTTGGAGAGGAGGGGAGGAGAACCTAAGTACTTCTTAAGCTGTAGGAAACTATTCTCACACTCATTTATCCATTCAAACTGCTTGCACTTCCTTAAAGCTTTAAAGAAAGGGTGACATTTGTCGGTCGCCCTAGAAACAAAACGATTTAAGACGGTAACTTGTCCAGTGAGAACTTGTATATCTTTTGGTGTTTTGGGAGACTCAAGTTGTAGAATTGCTTGGATTTTCTCAAGATTGGCCTCTATTCCCCTTTGGGTGACAATAAATCCTAAAAACTTTTTAGAGAATACCCCAAAAGCACATTTAATGGGATTCAGCTTCATATTATGTTTTTGGAGGATGTCAAAAGTTGTTCGGAGGTCGTCTACATGGGATTTGCATCCATACTCTTGGTAAGCATATCATCCACTAAACTTCCAATGTCTTTCCTATGAGAAGAGCGAACATGGAGTTCACTAATCGTTGATAGGTTGCTCCAGCATTTTTCAGTCCAAAAGGCATCATTGGATAACAGTACAACCCTCTATCTATGATGAAGGCTGTTTTTTCCTCATCTTTCAAGTACATTGGGATCTGGTTATAACCAGAATAAGCATACATGAAGCTCAGTAATTGGTGGCCAACCGTGGCATCAACTAGTTCGTCTATCACAGGCAATGGAAAGCTATCTTTTGGGCAGTACTTGTTCAAATCTTTGAAGTCGATGCAAACACGTCATTTTCCATTAGCTTTTTTCAGCAACACTACATTGGAGAGCCACTCGTGGTAGTTTACTTCTCGAATGATCCCACTTGTCAAGAGCTTTTCTACTTCCAAGGCAATCACCTCTGAACGTTTCGAGGCTTGGTACCTCATCTTTTGTCGAATAGGTTGAGCTTCAGGGTTGACATTAAGGCGATGAACAGCTATACTTGGGTCTATGCCTGGCATGTCTTCATGAGACCATGCAAAAACGTCATTGTATTCTTGGAGAAAGCCAATCAATCTATCTTTGATTGGGGTAGAAAGACTTTTACCTACTTTCACCGTCTTTCTGGATTGTCTAAACAAATGGGGACATCATCCATTCCTTCCATTGGAACTGTAGCTTCCCCTTTCATAGGGTCTCATAGATCCAAACTTTCCATCCCCTCGGAAGGTTCTCCTCGAATCTTCATTAGCTTATGGGCCTTTTCTTTGAAAGTCATGTTGTAGCATTCTCAAGAGGTTCGTTGTTCACTCTGACTTCTCCTATCCCCGAAGATGTTGGAAACTTCAAGATATGATGATAGACACCTATTACTGATTTGAAGTCATAAAGTGATGGCCTTCCAAGAATGGCGTTATAAACACCGGGATGATCTACCACGAGAAAATTTATCATCTTGGTTGTCTGTAGGGAGTCTTCTTCCAAGGTCACAGTTAACGAAATTATTCCTTTAGGAATAACCTTTCCTCCAGCGAATCCCATTAGAGAAGTTTGGATGTCTCTCATATCTCTACGGTTAAGATCTAGCCGATCAAATACATCCAATGATATTATGTCAGTTGAGCTCCTACTGTGAACCAATACTCTTTTTAACCTTTTATTGGCCATAATTACCATGAGGATCAAGGCATCACAATAAGGATGGTGGATATCTTGAGTATCTTGAGATGAAAAAGAGATAACGTCATGATCCCTAGCATTGGCAGAAGAAGCAGTCAAGTTGACTTCATGGCGGAGGAGGCCATATCTTTCCTGCCTAGCCAGGTGCCTTCGGGCTTGACCACTTGGACCAGTCATTATTCCCCCAAAAATTATGGCTGCTTCTTCTAATGGTTCTTTCCCTTTGTCATTCTTGCTAGATGGTTCGGATGGGTGATAAGTGTATTCTTGTAGCTGGCCATCCTTGATAAGACCCTCAATTTGTTTCCTAAGTTCAAAGCAATCTGCAGTGTTATGACCATAAACCCGGTGGAAATGACAAAACTTTCTCTTATCCCTTGCTCTTGGATTCAATCGTAAAGGGGCAGGTTCTTTCAGTAGTCCCTTATCTTTAATTTCTTTTAAGATATCATGCTATGACATGTTAAGTAATGTGAAAGTACGGTGCTCCTTTTGGGGTTGATCACGATGCTCTTGGCGGGGTTGGGTGGATGACCTTTGCAACAAGAGACGATCATTTCTAAATGTATCTCGCACGGAGTGTCGTTCCGAGTTTGGCTTCCAGTTTCTACCGTGATGTTCTCTCCTATGATTGTCATATGGCCCTCCATCTTTACGTGAGGAATTAGGTATCACTGAAGTCTGCCCAGGGTAATTTGCTTGATAAATTTCCTCCGCATTGACATGGCTAGAAATCCTTGTCAATGCTTCTTGGTATGTGCGTGGGAGGTTAACAGAGAATTCCCATGCTAGAGGGAGCTCCACTTTGATTTCTTAGACTAAACCTTGCATAGCATAACTATCATTAAATTGATCCACTCGAGCGACCTCCCGCTGGTACCTGTCCACAAATGCATGGAGCGATTCATTACGACCCTGCTTGATTGAAAGAAGGCTCTGTGCTGGTCGACTTCTTGTTTTCATATTGCTAAAGTGTTTGAGAAAACTACGAGCAAGCTTATCAAAACTGGAGATGGATGAGGCTGGTAACCTCCTATACCATTGCTTAGCTGATCCTCCAAGGGTAAGAGAGAAAGTTCTACACATTATTCCCCCCGAGACCCTTTGTATCTCCATACAGGAAACAAAAGAGTCTAAATGCTCTCGAGGGTCAGTTGTCCCTTGGTAAAGCTCAAGTTGTGGCATCCAAAATCTGTACGAGTATCTTTACCTAAGAATATCTTCAGTGAAGGGTGACTCCCATTGTAGACGACCGTCCTCTTCTCCTCCTGAACGCATAATCAACTTCTCTAGTTTGTGAATTTTTTCATCCATTTCGCGCTTGAATTTCGCATAATGATTATCTGATGTTTCCTCTTCTTTTGGTCCTTGCTTGACACTTGTATGACGCTTTTTGTTTAAAGAGTGATGAAGGTCTATTGCTGCCAATCATTGTTCAGATATGAGAAGTTGAGGAGGGGGGATCTTTGGGCGACCATCTCCTCCCTGAACAATAGGATGGGAAAGATTTGGTTGAATGACCAGCTGGAGAGGTAATCCAGTGGTTTGGGCGACCAGGTCAGTATGTCTACCAACATCAGTTGGGACATTAGGTACTATCATAGCATTCCTTGAGGTGTTTCCAGCAGCATTTCCAGGCTGCAGAGTGCTCTGTCTAAAAGCTTGATTGAACATGGTCACCATACGGTTCATTTGCTCACCAAATTTTTGCATGGTGTGCTCCATAGTAGTCAATCGACTCGTCTTACCTTTCTTTGGTCTCCTAGGTGGAAGTCGGGGTTGTCTACGGTTAAGGGCCATCCCACAGGATATCACTAAAGCACTCCCAGTATTAACTACCCTTCAGCGTCGAGGAAGGGCTTTTACCTCAATTTCTTCGTCAACCTCTTGGGAGATTTGAGTGTTGGGATGTGTGACTCATGATATGTTTGATTATGTTCGGATGTGAGTAACAACTAAAGAGGCTTAGATTGTCTTTCCCATAGACGGCGCCAACTGTTGATGCACGATATCCAGACGACCGGAAAGCTGGTTGAAGCTTGAATTGTATGTTAGGTCCAATCCTGAGAAAAAAGAAAACAATCAAGGGTGCCGGCGGTGGTGCCAGTGAAAACCCTCCGACACCCAAATCAGTTTTCAATACACCGAAATTTTCTAAGAGGATTTCCTAGAGGGAGAGGCTTTCAAAAGCAAAGGAAATTTAGAGAGAGAAAGAGTTTAGAAAAATGTGCAAACCTTGAGTAAGAATCTAGAGGGTTTATATAGGCATTAGGAGGAGTCATTGTGGGACCCAGATCATAGGCTCAAATAATGGGCTTTAGTAATGAGCTTACTGTGTTAGGTTTAATTAAAAACCAATTCCACAACATTATTTAACAATATAGTACAATGGATGAACGGGAATAACCCCACTTTTATTTGAAATCTCCCCAATTTTTTTTGTGAAAAGTCCCCATTCTTTTGTGAAAAATTAGGTGCATGACTATTGAACGACCCAATATATTTTGCTTTCACTATAACTGAGAGAAGTTGAAAAGTTACTTAAGCCGATATGACATCAATCCAGGTTACTAGAAATGTCAAGGATGTCTATGCCACAATGCAGGCAAGGTGTTTGATTATGTTGACTCATTGAATATTTGCTTGGTAGTGTTTTGAGAAAATGAGTTAGCTATGCAATCTTTGATTCGTAAATAGAGTTAATGTTTATTGTAAGTTTATATTGTTGATAAAGTAGATGGCCAACATTCAGTTAAGTTAGTTACTCATATTCTTGAAAGTTTTTGGTCGTTGTGTTCAGAACTTTTAAGACATTAATGTAAGCTTCAGGATTGAACAAAGTTTAAAATTTCTCTAAGCAAAAATCAGAAGGATTCTAAGGTCATAAGGTCAATGAATTTGTAAGTCATTGAATTAATCAGTGAAAACAAGTATTGGGCATGGATGTTGGCATTGATATCATACCTCAACTTTTATAAGATGATACTACATTTACAACTCATCTACAACTAATATTTTTTCCAACCTGAGTTGGTAAAATATCATCGGATGAGAAAAAAAAATGAAAATAAATGAGGAGGTTAAATTTTAGGATATGACAATTATACATCCACTAATATTTTGCCAACCAGGTTGTAAATTAAATTGGTTGTAAATGAGTTATAAGTGCGATATATATTATTTAATTAATTGTTATGACATGCTGACTCCACTTTTTATTCTCAATGCAGCTATGATAATTGATAGGTGGCAGGGAAGTCCGATTATCTTTATAAAAACTTGTGATGCAAATGCAGAGGCTTTTGAAGCATCAATTACAGCTAAAACTAGTATAAGAATTATTTGAGTTCTCTCCTACTGCCAGCTGAGAGACATGACGCTTGGTTTGCCAAAAATTCACCGCCACTGAGAGACAGCACTATAACTAAAAAAACTATACAATTAAATGACTTGTATGCTAAGGTATTTATTCAATTGTCTAATTAGATAATCATACTTGTTTAGCATATAAATAAAGACATGAGGATAACTAATAATAATCACTCTTTCATTAATATTACAATTGTGGATTATGCTTATTCAAACAAGGATAGGACTTCGACTTTAGTCAAGAAATTTTTGAATCCACTGTTTTAAAAGAAAATAACACTAGGGAGATATTATTATAGAACATGTTAATTATCAAGCAATCTTTGAAACATGTACAAGGGATTTAAACAATTCAGTCCTTTTTGTTGCTTACGGTACAAGATACTTATGCTATCAGTAAGAAAAGAAAAATTGTCACAAGGATTAATTAGTCATCAAGCTTTGAAATATATATTACTAAGAGAAGTCAGAATGTAATATCCTTTTTTTTTTGTAATGTATATTATAACATGTGTTATGGTTACATGTGTAATATATGTATTAATGTCTATGGAATGTATTTGAATTGTAATGTAATAAATGAAAGAATGAGGGGCTTAATGAAATGAATATTGATTTAATAGTCATAAAGGAGGAGAGATGGACTAAATAGAAATTTGACCTAATATTTTTATATAAAAATGGGAAGAATTCTAGAATTTCTTCCATCTTGCCCTTAAGTTAACGGTTTCAGCTCTTATCACTCTCTCTAAGCTTTCTACACAAAAATTCATCAAGAACACAAGGAAGGGGAGGAGAAGGAAGAAAGGCAAGGGGTAAGAACTCATCTTTTTCCTTAGAATTCTTGACTTAGTGTGTGTTTTTGCAAGAATTCTATTAGGTTATGATGTGAGTATGTGAATTGTTGTTTGTGCTGCTGGAAATTTGTGTGAAAACATGAATTTGAATGAGTTTTGAATGCATCTAAGCAAGAGGATGAAGATATAAGCTAGAATTGAGAGTTTAGTTCAAATCCTGGAAATTTTGTTACACTGAGCAGTGCATGTTCCGAAAATTACCAAAAATTAGGGGGACATTTTCTTATTCTGAAATTTTTATGGATGAAAATAGACATGTCCAGGAGTGTGTAGCAATTTGAATCACTCAAAAATTCGAAGTAGGTGATTTGTTGTGAATTTTTGAATTTCTGGTATGGTATTGTACATTTCCCCTGTCTTAGAACAGAGGAGGGGAAGACGACTTTAGTTGAAGCTAGAAATCTTCATAGAATGAAAGTCCTTTTATGTGTCATATATGAGAGTGTGAATTTTCACTGAGATTAAAGCTCTGTGTGAATTGTTATAGATTTTTAAAGTTGGCTTGCTAAAACTGGAATGTTTAGTTTCCAAAACAGGGCAGTTAGAAATAAATGCATTTGAATGGGTTACACATCTTGAAAAGCCCTGATTTTTGGTATGGAGGTATATATATATGTTATATACCATCCTGTAAATTTTTGTAGCCATTTGAATAGGATTTAAATTCCTACAAATTTTTAAGTTAATAGTGCTCAGTGAAGTGAATGCAGTGACAGAATTTTTGAGGTAATGAATTTGATTATTTTGAGTGACCTAATGAACCCAATTTGCTCTAAAAATTTTAAGGAGACATGAGGTATGTGTGTAAAAGATGTCTACCAAATTGTGTGAATTTTGAAAGTAGACAAGTGTTGTTGTAAATTGTTTGTCAAAGTAAGTATAGAAATAGAGCCAAAAAGAGGAAATGTTTTACAAGTGTATGGTGACCTAAAAAGAGATTTTTACTTTATTTTTAGGTCAATCACAAGCATCGAAAAGCAGCTGTACAAGGTAAGTAAGCTAACTATTTTGAGGCCATAATAAATTGTGTACTGTATGTATGTAATTTTGTGGATTGTGACACTATTAAATGCTATCAACTTGATGCTTGAATGTGAGATGTTGTGACTATTTTGGGAAGCCTGATATAGAGCTTCTTTTATGTGACTGATTGTGAATGATGAAACGTGATTGGCATGCCAAAAACCTAGGAAGTTTAGCTCTCATAGCTTGAGGGAAGGTTTGGAACATGTGTTTCCCTACATGGGATTCGGTAGCATGGGCCCCGTATCACCCGGATTGTCAGACTAGCCTCAAGCTATTTCAAGTGTAGGCATCTAAATGTATTTGTACTGTTCTGTACTTTCTTTGGCTTGAGAGGAGGTTTGGACCATGTGTTTCTCTAGATGAGATTCGGTAGCATGGGCCCGGTATCACCCGGATTGTCAGACTAGCCTTGAGCATTCCGTGCTCCCATGGCTTGAGGGGAGGTCTGGACCATGTGTTTCTTTATACGAGATTCGGTAGCTTGGGCTCGGTATCACCTGAATTGTCAGACTAGCCTTAAGCTATTATATGGGAACTGACTGTGAAAGGAAAAGTCCTACCTTGATTAGAGTCTTTTTCCCTAGGTGACTGTAACTGATACTGTGGAAGCTTCCTTATTATGTGATTGTGATTGTACATGAAAAAGCGATGAGTAGAGAAATGTGAACTCACTTATGTGAGGTTGAATCGACCTATAGAGGTCTAGAAAGAAAATTGGCGCGGGAGCACAAATGTAACTGAAGTGAACTCGGAGCATTTCTTCTTTAACAATTTAGATAATGCTTGTGTAGTTACAAATGGATAGTTTCATACTGTGGATTGAATTCTATTGTTATTGTTTATTGCAGTATATTCACTTAGCTTACTTACTGAGTTTTACTCATGAAAGTTGTTGTGTGCCTCAGGTGATCAGTAGATTGAGCTAGGGATGGAGGATTTTTGGCATTGCTGACAGAGTTCCCTTGGCAACCATAGACCGCTGCTCTATATTAGCATAACCATACTGTAGAACTTCTTTTGATTTTTTGAATGTACATAAATGCAGTGGTTGTCATTAGGAACTCTATTTGGGATATACTTATATTAATTTTTGAAAGAAATATTAGAGTTCACATTTAAATGACTGCATAAAATGTTACTTTCTGTATGTCTAGTATGGGTTGTGACAGTAGTGGTATCAGAGCATAGGTTTAAGATTCTGTAGACACTTTTATTGCAAGCGGTCAAGGGAACCAAGTCCATGCCAAATCCTCCTTAGTAAGTAAGATTGATAATTGTTTGATTTCCATATTGAAATCTCTGAAATTGTTGTTTATGATGAGGAGTGCTAATTATTATTATTAGTAGTATTATCATTATTTATATGGTGCCTCATTCTGTTCTGATGATCAGAATTGATAGTTATGTCTCAACCGGGACGACACAGAAGAGCCGATAACCCCACTGTGGAGGAAATGAGGAGGGTTAGCTCCACATCCAGAGTGAGATGAACTTCAGAGCTGGATGAACCTGCTTTGGTCAGAAATAGAAGACTGAAGAGGCATGCTGGGACTAGTAGCAGCTCACGGGCTCAGGACACTACAGTCCAAGAGTTGGTGCAGATTCTGACAGATGCGAGATGAGAGGCTGCACAACCTAGTTCCACCACCACTTCTAAAAATATACAAGTTGTGAAACAGTTTAGAAGACTCAACCCTCCATCCTTTACAGGCTCAACAGACCCATTAGCTGCAGAAGAATGGGTTCGTAAAATAGAGAAAATATTCGAGCTTATGGGGTGTACTGATACACAACGGCTCACATGTGCTACTTTTATGCTAGACGATAGTGCAAGTTACTGGTGGAAAATGACCAAGAGAGCTCACACTAGAGAAGATGGAGTGCTTACTTGGGCTCAGTTTAAAGAGTTGTTTTATGACAAGTATTTCCCTCAGTCATTGAAGAATGAGAAGATTGCTGAGTTTTTACAGTTAACTCAAGGGTCTATATCCCTCACAGAATATGAAAGGAAGTTCGAGGCTCTCTCCAGATTTGCTCCACACCTCATCAGTACAGAAGAAGAGAAAGCCAAGTTCTTTGAGAGAGGCTTGAAACCAGAAATTCGGAGGCACGTGGCAGTTCTAGAATTGAAAAGCTACAGTGCAGTACTGAGGAAGGCTCAAATATTGGCCAGAGATAAAGAAATGACTGAAGCTGGCAAGTCTAAAGAAGAGGGTTCTGATCTTCAACCAAGGAAGCCATGGAGGAACAATAGCAAATGGTTTGAGAAAGGCAAGGGAAAGAAGAAGCAGAATTCGGGTAGGAAAGAATTTCCTGTATGTGACACATGCCACAGACCACATAAAGGAATGTGTCATTTCAAGACTGGAGCGTGCTTCCGATGTGGAAAAATCGGACACTTTGTTGCTTCATGTCCTGAAGCCAGTCAAACTCCAATTGCTCATGGTAGAGTTCAGAATGCACCGGGTAGAGAACCACGAGCTCAGGGAAGAGTCTATGCCCTCACCATAGCCGAAGCACAGGAGGCTCCATCAGTTGTTTCTGGTATTATCTCTGTTCTTGGTCACAATGCTAATGTATTGTTTGATTCGGGTGCCACTCATTCCTTTATGTCTCGTACTTTTGTTCATAAAGTGGAGGTAAAGCCTTCAATTATGGAGGTTGAGATGTGTGTCTCTACTCCTTCAAGGACAGCATTGTGTGCTAGAGAAGAGTTTAAATCCTGCCCGATCAAAATAGACAGCCAAGAGTTAGAGGCCAATCTAATCATCTTAGAGATGTGGGATTTTGATGTGATTCTGGGTATGGATTAGCTGTCTAAATATCATGCAGATGTCAAGTGTTTTGAGAAAAAAGTGGTATTTCATTCTCTACTCGGATTGGAGTGCGGCTTTGTTGGGGCGGATATAGTCTCATTGCCACAGATTGTTTCAGCCTTGAAAGCTCAAAAGTTCCTTCGGAAGGGATGTATGGGTTTCTTAGCTTGTGTTATGGAAACACCGGAGGAAGGAAAGAGTATTCAGAACATTCCAATGGTAAATGAATTTACATATGTATTTCCAGAAGACTTACCCGGACTCCCTCCCGATCGAGAAATTGAGTTCACTATCGATCTTTTACCAGGAACCACTCCTATATCCAAAGTTTCATATCGGATGTCACCAACGGAACTTAAAGAACTGAAGGAGCAGTTACAGGAGTTACTGGATAAGGGTTTCATCCGTCCTAGTGTCTCTCATTGGGGAGCACCAGTTCTGTTTGTGAAGAAAAAGGATGGGACAATGAGATTGTGCATTGATTATCGTGAGTTGAATCGGGTGACTATAAAAAACAAGTATCCACTTCCAAAGATTGATGATCTACTCGATCAGTTGCATAGGGCAAGTGTGTTTTCTAAGATTGATCTTCGACCTGGATACCATCAGCTAAAGATTAGAAAGGAAGACATTTTCAAGACTGCCTTTCGAACGAGGTATGGGCACTATGAATTCTTGGTGATGCCTTTCAGACTCACGAATGCTCCAGCTGCTTTTATGGATCTTATGAACCGTGTTTTCAAGGAATTCTTGGATAAATTCGTCATTGTGTTCATTGATGATATCTTGATGTATTCTAAGAATTCTGAAGAACACGAAGAGCATCTGAGAAGGGTATTGCAGTTATTAAGAGAGAAGAAACTATATGCCAAGTTCAAGAAATGTGAGTTTTGGCTCAATCAGATTTCCTTCTTAGGTCACATTGTTTCAGGTGATGGGATCTCAGTAGACCCAAACAAAGTGGAAGCTATTGTGAAGTGGCCGAGACCGACTAATGTAACTGAAGTGCGTAGCTTTCTGGGATTGGCTGGATACTATAGAAAATTTGTTGAAGGCTTTTCCAAGATAGCCTCGCCCTTAACACAATTGACTAGGAAGAATGTAGCTTTTGTATGGTCAGAAGACTGTGAGAAGAGTTTCCAGGAACTCAAGAATCGATTAGTGACAGCTCCAGTACTAACCATTCCTTCTGGTTCAGAAGGATTTGTGATATACAGTGATGCTTCTAAGAACGGGTTGGGGTGTGTTTTGATGCAAAATGGCAAGGTTATAGCCTATGCATCTCGACAATTGAAGGACTATGAGAAGAATTACCCTACCCATGATCTAGAACTGGCAGCAGTGGTGTTTGCATTGAAGATTTGAGGGCATTACTTATACGGAGCAAGATGTGAGATCTATACTGACCACAAGAGCCTTAAGTATCTCTTCACTCAGAAGGAATTAAATATGAGGCAAAGGCGATGGCTCGAGTTGGTCAAGGATTATGATTGTGTCATTAATTTTCATCCTCGAAAAGCGAATGTGGTGGCGGATGCCTTGAGTAGAAAGTCTTCTAGACATATGGTTGCTTTAATTACCACACAACGGTTAATAATGCAAGATCTGGAGAAACTTGCTATTGAGATTGTTCATCCAAATAAATGGTTACACTTGGCTTCATTGAATGCAACCCACCATTATTGAGAAGATCAAGAAGAGTCAATGTGAAGATGCGTTTTTGAATAAGGTGAGGGAAGAAGTTCTATTGGGAAAGAGGCCAGGTTTTGTTATCTCCTCCGACGGGGTACTATACTTCGAAGGAAGACTGTGTGTGCCTAATGTAATAGAGTTGAAACGGGAAATATTGAATGAAGCACATAGTTCTCCTTATTCGGTGCATCCTGGCTGTACAAAAATGTATAAGGATCTCCGGAATAACTACTGGTGGGTTGGTATGAAGAAGGAAATAGCTCAATTTGTTGAACAATGCTTAGTTTGTCAACAAATTAAAGCTGAACATCAAAGGCCATCGGGATTACTTAATCCACTATCAATACCAGAATGGAAATGGGAACACATCACTATGGATTTTGTTGTGGGTCTACCGAGGACTAGGAATGGATGTGATGCAATTTGGGTGATTGTGGACCGGTTAACGAAATCAGCGCATTTTCTTTCTGTGCGCACTACCTTCACCATGGACAAATATGCCCAGCTCTATGTAGATGAGATTGTGAGACTACATGGAGTACCGGTATCTATTGTTTCAGATCGGGACCCAAGATTTACCTCCCAATTTTGGAAAAGTTTACATAAGGCTTTGGGCACTAAACTAAAGTTCAGCACGGCTTTTCATCCTCAAACAGATGGTCAGTCAGAAAGGACCATCCAGATTCTGGAAGATATGCTTAGAGCCTGTGTGTTGGACTTCAAGGATAGCTGGGACAAGCACTTGACTTTAGTTGAATTTGCATATAACAATAGCTATCAATCCATAATTGGAATGGCCCCTTATGAAGCCTTGTATGGGAGAAAGTGTAGATCACCCATCCATTGGGATGAGGTTGGCGAAAGAAAGATACTTGGGCCCGAAATTGTACAGCAAACAAGTGATATCATCCGAAAAGTGAAGGATAGAATGAATGCAGCACAGAGTAGACAGAAGAGTTATGCTGATCAGAGAAAAAAGAAGTTAGAATTTACAGCAGGAGATAAAGTGTTCCTTAAAGTTGCTCCTATGAAGGGAGTGATGCGATTTGGAAGGAAAGGGAAATTGAGTCCAAGGTATATTGGCCCTTATGAGATTCTGGAAAGGATTGGAGAGGCAGCATATAAACTTGCCTTACCACCTTCATTGTTTGGAGTGCATGATGTCTTTCATGTCTCCATGTTAAAGAAGTATGTTTCTGATCCATCTCATGTGCTGAGTTCCGAACTTCCAGAGTTGAGAACCGATCTTACATATGAAGAGAGACTGGTTCGAATCATAGATCGCAAAGAACATGAACTTCGGAAGAGGAGCATACCATTGGTGAAAGTACTATGGGAAAAACACTCCATAGAGGAAGCAACTTGGGAATTAGAGGAGGAAATGCGTACCAAATACCCCTCTCTGTTCGAATGATGGTACTGAATTTCGGGGACAAAATTCTTTTAAGGGGGGAGAGTTGTAATATCCTTTTTTTTTTTTTGTAATGTATATTATAACATGTGTTATGGTTACATGTGTAATATATGTATTAATGTATATGGAATGTATTTGAATTGTAATGTAATAAATGAAAGAATGAGGGGCTTAATGAAATGAATATTGGATTTAATAGTCATAAAGGAGAAGAGATGGACTAAATAAAATTTTGACCCAATATTTTTATATAAAAATGCGAAGAATTCTAGAATTTCTTCCATCTTGCCCTTAAGTTAACGGTTTCAGCTCTTATAGTTCTCTCTAAGCTTTCTACACAAAAATTCATCAAGAACACAAGGAAGGGGAGGAGAAGGAAGAAAGGCAAGGGGTAAGAACTCATCTTTTTCCTTAGAATTCTTGACTTAGTGTGTGTTTTTGCAAGAATTCTATTAGGTTATGATGTGAGTATGTGAATTGTTGTTTGTACTGCTGGAAATTTGTGTGGAAACATGAATTTGAATGAGTTTTGAATGTATCTAAGCAAAAGGATGAAGATATAAGCTAGAATTGAGAGTTTAGTTCAAATCCTAGAAATTTTGTTACACTGAGCAGTGCATGTTCCGAAAATTACCAAAAATCAGGGGGACATTTTCTTGTTCTGAAATTTTTATGGATGAAAATAGACATGTCCAGGAGTGTGTAGCAATTTGATTCACTCAAAAATTCGAAGTAGGTGATTTGTAGTGAATTTTTGAATTTCTGGTATGGTATTGTACATTTCTCCTGTCTTAGAACAGAAGAGGGGAAGACGACTTTAGTTGAAGATCCAAATCTTCATAGAATGACCTGATTTTTGGTATGAAAGTCGTTTTATGTGTCATATATGAAAGTGTAAATTTTCACTCAGATTAAAGCTCTGTGTGAATTGTTATAGATTTTTAAAGTTGGCTTGCTAAAACTGGAATGTTTAGTTTCCAAAACAGGGCAGTTAGAAATAAATGGATTTGAATGGATTACGCATCTTGAAAAGCCCTGATTTTTGGTATGGAGGTATATATATATGTTATATACCAGCCTGTAAATTTTTGTAGCCATTTGAATAGGATTGAATTTCCTACAAATTTTTAAGTTAATAGTGCTCAGTGAAGTGAATGCAGTGACAGAATTTTTGAGGTAACGAATATGATTATTTTGAGTGATCTAATGACCTCAATTTGCTCTAAAAATTTTAAGAGACATGAGGTATGTGTGTAAAAGATGTCTACCAAATTGTGTGAATTTTGAAAGTAGACAAGTGTTGTTGTAAATTGTTTGTCAAAGTAAGTATAGAAATAGAGCCAAAAAGGGGAAATGTTTTACAAGTGTATGGTGATCTAAAAAGAGATTTTTGTTTTATTTTTAGGTCAATCACAAGCATCGAAAAGCAGCTGTACAAGGTAAGTAAGCTAACTATTTTGAGGCCATAATAAATTGTGTACTGTATGTATGTAATTTTGTGGATTGTGACACTATTAAATGCTATCAACTTGATGCTTGAATGTGAGATGTTGTGATTGTTTTGGGAAGCCTGATATAGAGCTTCTTTTATGTGACTGATTGTGAATGATGAAATGTGATTGGCATGCCAAAAACCTAGGAAGTTTAGCTCTCATAGCTTGAGGGGAGGTCTGGACCATGTGTTTCCCTACATGGGATTCGGTAGCATGGGCCCGGTATCACCTGGATTGTCAGACTAGCCTCAAGCTATTTCAAGTGTAGGCATCTAAATGTATTTGTACTGTTCTGTACTTTCTATGGCTTGAGAGGAGGTCTGGACCATGTGTTTCTCTAGAGAGATTCGGTAGATGGGCCCGGTATCACCCGGATTGTCAGACTAGCCTTGAGCATTCCGTACTCCCATGGCCTGAGGGGAGGTCTAGACCATGTGTTTCTCTATACGAGATTCGGTAGCATGGGCCCGGTATCACTCGGATTGTCAGACTAGCCTTAAGCTATTATATGGGAACTGACTGTGAAAGGAAAAGTCTTACCTTGATTAGAGAGTCTTTTTCCCTAGGTGACTGTAACTGATACTGTGGAAGCTTCCTCATTATGTGATTGTGATTGTACATGAAAAAGCGATGAGTAGATAAATGTGAACTCACTTATGTGAGGTTGAATCGACCTATAGAGGTCTAGAAAGAAAATTGGCGCGGGAGCGCAAATGTAACTGAAGTGAACTCGGAGCATTTCTTCTTTAACAATTTAGATAATGCTTGTGTAGTTACAAATGGATAGTTTCATATTGTGGATTGAATTCTATTGTTATTGTTTATTGCAGTATATTCACTTAGCTTACTTACTGAGTTTTACTCATGAAAGTTGTTGTGTGCCTCAGGTGATCAGTAGATTGAGCTAAGGATGGAGGATTTTTGGCATTGCTGACAGAGTTCCCTTGGCAACCATAGACCGCTGCTCTATATTAGCATAACCATACTGTAGAACTTCTTTTGATTTTTTGAATGTACATAAATGCAGTGGTTGTCATTAGGAACTTTATTTGGGATATGCTTATATTAATTTTTGAAAGAAATATTAGAGTTCACATTTAAATGACTGCATAAAATGTTACTTTCTGTATGTTCAGTATGGGTTGTGACACAGAAATTCATAAAGTAGCTTAAGAAATTTGAAACTAATTGACGAAAGTCTTGAATTCAACCACAACATTTGTAGAGGCTCTTGGAAAACTGGTGATCAATCTATCCACAGCAGATAAATCAGGCACTTTCTTGGGTGTTTCCTTGGATTCTACATAAATAACCATCTTTTCTAAGAATGCTGCATTCTTAAGCAGAAACTCCACCAATAAAGTAAAGAACTTTAGACGAGTTCTTACACACCAACTTATTGGTTCAAATCCAGTGATCGTCACAATTTTAAGGTGATCACACTTGATATCTGTCTTCATTGATTCCCAGTACTTCGTTTCATCGTCAAACTGCAAATTAATAAAAAAATTAATGCGTTAGATTGTAAATTATATCTAAATTTAGGATATAATGGATACACATCAATGAACAAAGGGCAGGGCTCCATCATGATTAAAAGAACATAACTTCTTTGTTAATCGAGCATAATCTTTAAATATCCTTTTGACTGGAAATTTTGGTGGTTATATTTCGGTAACTAAATTTTCCCCCTTGATTTCAAAGCATGTTGGGAGGGTGCACATAGCTACAATTTAAGTTTCGAAGTGTACTCAAGCACCTAAAAATAATGAAACAAGAAGGTTTAGCAGAGACTTACCTCATACAGGCTCCAGGTCTTTAGGTTTATTGTTAATTTCTCAAGATGAGGTGAATTTTGCAGCAGCTTTACAATCCTACGAAAGTCCCATTCGTAAATCCTTGTCTCTACTATTAGAATTTTACACTTCAATGGACAAGGCTTCCATGTTGATATAACCTGAACAAAACCAAAAGAAGCAACTGTGTTCATGAAGCATCTAATTCTCAGCAAGATTATTAATATCATAATTTACGTAAAAATATTAGAAAGAAAAATTACCCCACGAAACATAACCATTATAGTAAGTTTCTCAACATAATGAAGTTTTGAAAGTAATCTTCGAAGTTGGTGTAGAACCAAAGTGTCCTCAAGGTAGTGATACGGTGAATAAGGAGACGATAAACCAAGTTCTAATTCCACTAGAGATGACAGATTACTCAACTCAATCACCTTGTTTTCAGTGACTCCTGAGAGACACAAGTAATGAATATTAGGCCCAGAAATCTGCATGGTTGATATAGATCGTCCCCAACTATTTATCACTAATGCTTTCAAATTGAAATTTGAAGAAGCAACAGCAATATTGTCCACTCCCTGGAAACCACTTAAACTCAAATACTCAAGATTGGGGCTACCCAATAGAATTCTTTTAATGGTAACATTATCTAATGTCGCACTGGTGATGGATAATACTTTGAGTGAAGTCCAAGAAACAAAGCCACTCTTACTGAGCTTAAAATTACAGCAATTGGTTTTCAGTATTTGTAACGACGAATTCGAGTAGATAGATTGAGACAATAGGTATGGATGTGACTCACGGAAATCTGAATTCTCAAATATAAAGTGATGTTGTTGAAAATCTACACAGAGTTCCTCAACTTTTCGATCAATGGAGAAACGGATCCAATCATCTACATCTGAACTGAATGAATTTGAATAATGAAAGCTAATGTCTAGTTTCCCGACTTTATTTCCAGGATAATTTTCTAGGGCTTTATGGACAAACCTGACAAATTTCCGGATGATTTTTTGTTGATCCGAGGAATTGGAAAGGCGGAGGACAGGAACCCGGGTGCAAAGAGAATGCCATCTTTTGGACAAAAAGGTGGTTTTGAACGCATCTTGAATAGGTAAAAAAGACAAGATATGTTCGATGATTGAATCAGGTAATGCGCTGAGTCGGTCCTTGCAGGTTGATACGCGCAGAAGCTTGTAGTTTGGTTGAATAATAATGCCAGTTTCCAGTTCAGAGTGGGGGCTCTCCATCATCATAGCTGATGGTTATATTCCTTCTGCAAATATTCTGTGGCTAATTTGGATATCTTAAATAATGGAAAGCCTAACGTAATCTAAGAAGGACTTGGATTTCTGGAGATATTTAATCAATATAACCCCCGAAATTTGGGTGGATTAAAATATGAATGAAAATTCTATTGCTTTAGGAACACAATTTATGAGTACAATTCATTAGAGTTGTCATTCATTTTATACGGAGAGAAGATTCAGTTACTTATTTGAGAATTGACATATCAATGGTAATTTAAGGTATTTAGAGATGGAATTGATTTATAACAAGCATTATTTATACGTTCATTAAAGGAGAGAAAATCAAGTCGTGAATTTTGATTAATTGGGAAGATTTATGGTATTACTTATTTTATTGTATTTTAAGAAGTTGTTGCATAAATGAGTGAAAATTAACTCAAAATAACGTATCTTCCCGTTTAATTACCTTGATGTTTTCAACCTGTTAACGTGAAGGTGAAAACCTAGGGGAAAAGTAGGAGATTCAACGTCAAAGCAAATGGATGGGAACTTGGAGAAGAGTTTGGATCAAAGTGAAATTCTAGTAAAGATTGTCTTCAACAAGGTAATAGTATTCATTCATTAATAAGGATAATGTGGAAGTTTATTTTAACAATTACGTGTTACGACATCTGCATCGATCTCTTATATTAATTGTTTGATGACTGATAATTGTTGATAAGTATTATTATATAAAGTAAAATGATGATCCTATTAAGTTGGTTTATATAGGAATGTGAGGACAGTGGACTGTTCTATGAATTTTTGTAAATACTTGCTTTATGTTTTGGACTCATCATAGATCTTTGAGTTTTATATATGTGGATTTTATTTCAATAAAAATGATTAACATTTTTATTTTTAGTGAATTTTCGAAACGGTATTGTCAAACTGAAAGTTAAACAGTTAAGCTAGCCAACACGATTTCATAAATTTATTTACTTGTCCAATTGATGCTAAAAAATTACGAAATTTTATATTTTGAATCCTCTATATGTATGGGTTTATCCTGCGAGTTGTTGTAGCATTTTGATCATTATAAAAGATTTGTAAAATTCTCGCCATAGGAATAACTCACTGCCAAATAATGTTTGGCAGAATTTCTATAAAACAAGTACAAATTTGTTTGAAAATGTTTTTGGTATTAAAATGTCACGGGAAAAATTTTGGAACATCCTATGTATGTTTGGAATAGTATTGTAAAATTTGAGGGGATTTTGATGTGTGGATTATTTTTAAAAAAAATCAAGAGTTTGGGTACCTTTCTAGTTTGGAATGATGGAAAATTGAAGATGGAGTTAAAGATTTTGCATAGTGGTAGACTATTGCAGGTTAGATATGATATTTTCCATGTATTGATATTTTATATGAGAAGTTTAACAACTTGACTTTGTATGGTCTTTGTGAGGCTCGGGAATAACCAATTATTGTGAAGTTGTTTCGATACCTAAAGAAATATTTGGATCATTTGGATTCAATTGATAGTAGCGATACCTAAAAGAAATATTTGGATCATTTGGATTCAATTGATACTTGGAATATGATGATGGAGGAAGATATGGAAACGTATATTGATGTTGAGGTTAAGTATAATCTCTTATAACATGTATCTTTTGCATGAATAAATAGTATGATTTGTATATTATATTGACGTATTTAAAATTTTTTTATTTGTAAATATCTTTGTTACATGTATATTGCCGTTAGCAAAACCTTTAATTATCTATTTATAAAAAAATAATAATAATAAAGCTTATGCAGGGTTAGTTTGTAACACAATTAGTGCCCATGAATTCTTAATGATTAAAATTAGTTATGATATTTGTTACCAAAAGTCGTACTTATATAATAAAACTTTATTGATTTTATTAGATGTATTTATATATTTTTTTTTTACATGCATTATAAATGATTTATTATTTTTGTAGCTGAATTCCAGTTAAAGGGATTAAAGGATGACATTAAAAAGTTAATAAAAAAGAGTGCCGTTCTATTAAATTCTAAAGCTAGAACAAAGGTTCTCTTTAATCACCCAGTAATTTATTAAGTCCAGATCATGAGCCTTTCCTGCACACGTTTGTAATCTTTTTTTTTTTTTTTAAATTAAGAAAATATGTTATGAAATATAATATTGACTAATCCTTCTGGGAGGCTTCATTAAGTGCTTTTTCAGAAGTTAAACTTCCATTTGCCCATATTTCTAGAAACAAAGGTCTTTTGCTCTCCATTCCATTCCCATAAGAACAAACACTATGATTCATATTTTAAACAGACATTATTGCAACATCTATAGGATAACTCCGTTTGAAAAGTATTCTGTTTTTACACAACATCTACAGGATAACTCCCGTTTGAAAATTATTTTGTGTTTTTACATTATATCCTCAGCTCCTCTCGATTTGTAATTTGTAATCCATTACAGAAATCAATTGGTTCCGTTAGGCTAGAGCTAGCTTCAATCACGAATGCCCCCATCACACAAGTTACTGCTTACCAGAACCTCCTCTCGAGGCCTGAACAATAATCTTTGGAGATCTGTTACTTCAAACCAGTAAGCAGTACTCTTGACACAGAAGCATCGGCCGCAACAGCGTCAGAAACAAAGAACAAGAAGGGGGAAAAAAGATACATTATTGATATCAGAAGCTAATGTTAAGTCTCTGGAACAATGAACAAACAGGATAAGCATTAACTGAATCAGTAACAAATGATCAAAAGCTTCATGTACATTTGTTTGCACGATTCAGAAAGTAAAAAGTGGAAAGTGGTGATCAACCATTGATTCGCTTCTCGCCTTCCATGTATAGACATGAGCATTTTCAGGTTGATTTAAGACGAAAACAGGACTGACAATATTAATATATCTAATCCAAAAAAATTATTGAAGAATACAACTTACCACTTAACTCAAGAGACTCATCATCTATTCTTATCGCATTCTTGGCAAAAAGATAGAAGAGATTAATTAAATTACAAGAGCATAAGAAAGCCAGCAAATCAGGGCAACCAAACATGGGTTTTCTCTTCTATCTTTTTGACTAAGCATAATAAAAGATAGACACCAGTCACAAGCTCCACTGTTGCTGCAAAAACTCACGAAATTCTAAACCAGACATGTTTAAGATATGTTTGTTTCCGTTAGTACTAGTTCGTATCAGAACAGATTTGGCAGATAACATCCAAAGAGGAGGCAAGGAGAAGAATTCTCCTAAGCATAATTTGCGAAAATGTACAAAGAATCCTCCCAAGCTTTTATGCTCTCACATGTAGCACACAATTAAGGTTTCCAATTAGCGTAACTTAACAAAATCTTACGATTCCAACTTTCAGATTCTTTAACCTATTCACTATTCAGTATCAAAACTGAAGTAACAAGAAATTTATTTTCATCTTCAGAAAAAAAAAAAAAATTCATCTAAAATAACATATAAAACCTTGATTGTTCACACACTAGTTGGGAATAAAGAGAGCAAGAGCATCCACATCACATATCGCCAAAATAACTTTAATCTTTTAAGAATTTTACCACAAGCTTCATCTTACCCCTCCCCAAGCATGAAAACAAGTTAAAACTGGAATCTGTCTCCAAGGTTGGCATAAGAGGTATTCCAGGGTCTCTTTGACCTCCAGATTCTATGCATGCCTTAGGCAAGTTCTTAACAAAGTAAGAAGCTATGAAAAAAGTATTGCACGCACAAATGAACAAACCATTCAAGATACTGGCATATCTCTCATTGATACAACATAAGGATGTTAACAGCGGCAAAAACTAAATGCTTAATGCATGGTGCTTGATGCTTGCCTATACAATAAACTTGTTTACCTACAATATTCTACACGATTACTAATGTAAGTTCGACGTGGACACAACAGAAAATATGGAATCTATTTATCCCAGTGACTGAAGATGGCAATCATAGGTTTTCCCACTTACCCAAAAAAAAAAAAAAAGGACTTCCAAGCTCATTCGAGGGCCTCTATGATAAGACAAGTAAAACTCAAGAAGTAGAGAATCCATGACATTTAGTCTCAACAAGGTGCACAAAAAAAGTGAAGCTTAAATGAAATTGCCGATCATTGACTTTAAGTGAGTATTGCATGTCAAAATAAATATATGTCATCTTCCCGCATAAACACCAAAAGATAGAAAATTGAGTCTAACAAAAGCTGCACCTGGAATTGAGTAGAGTTAAAACTAAAACTAAGTTGACATTCAGATCCAAACTATTTCTAAGTTTTCAGAACAAATACAAAAGAATTTTTACAGTATCCACATTTTCTTAACATGCTAGATACATTATTTCTGCAAAACTGTTTCTAAACTTACTAATGACTGGATATAAGTTACAGAAAAATGATGAAAATGTGCAGTAATTGAAACAAAACTATGCTAATGATACAACAGGGCAACCAAACATGGGTTTTCTCTTTTCTCACCCCTTGTGATTGATTGCTGTCAAGTGTGGTATTCTAGAATTCAAAAAAGTACAAGCTATAATGAAGAATTTTTCCTGCTCTATTATTGCTCTTGTATGAAAAAGATTTTTATCCAGATGGCAGCCGAATCACTCATCAAAGTCAAGAAAGAGCGAAACACTGCTTCATTGGTACTCAAGCAAAGCTGTCACCATCTGTCGATGCTTTTAAAGAAAAATTATTAACTAACAACTCCTAGAAAGCATCGCAGGTTGCTTTAGAAACTTTGTTCTTCATGAGAATGCGTACAAATTTTCTCCAGCAGCAATGGCCAGTCTTCTCCAAGCTGCTGTGGTTTCAGCCACATGGCAACCTTTAAGTCCAGCAAAGATACAGGCACGTCATGTCTCTGTTCATGCAATTCTTCCGAAGGCCTACTGCTACTTTGCGCATTTAAGCGGTAACCTGGCAAAACACCATTAACAAGCTTTCTCTGATAATGATGCTTGTAGGCATTATTTCCCATCAATTCTTGTCCAGAACTTGTTCCTACAAGTTGAATTGTAGACCTTATTAACCTCTTCAGATATACATCCAGCCCATTGTTTAACAAATTAGCACACTCCATTGAAACATCTCCGAGGCCTTGTGATGTAGCAATCTGCTGCATGCGTTTCCTCAGTGTCTCAGTATCAAACAGTCCACCACTATCATAGTAGCTATAGCATCTACCACTGCTTGCCAAACGTGATGCCTGGCAGGGCCCGCCCACACTAAGTGGGCAAAGTAGTATCCCAAGTGGTGCTCGAAGTGACCTTCTAGCGCATAACTCGATTCCATCACCAACAGCTAATACTTCACTCTGTTCACTGCTATCAACAGAATGTAATCCATCTGCAGATCCCTTTGTCTGGGCAGGTTGACAAAGCCTAATTTCCTCTTCATTATTTGTTTCTCCAGAGATAACTTGATGATGCTGCACCGGCTTCTGCATTTCATGAGAAGCCAAATTTCCATTCTCCAAAACTACATTATTACCTATAACTGTTGATTGATGAGGAGAGAATTCCAATTTCCCATCAGACCCAACAGAGACTCCTGATCTTGGTCCACAAGGAGAAGATAGAAGAGCATCTCCATTTTCTCGACACCCATCCCTCATAAATTTAAAACCATCATTTTCTTGAGTTGATCCAGAAGGCGGAACTTTTGCATTACAAGCATTTTTCAGAATTGAACGTATTAGTTGATTATGAAGCTTAACATTCTCTCTACCAATAACCCTCAAACAGAACTTATTGAACTCAACCTTGCTCAGCTTCAAACTCAACAGCTTATTCAAATAATAAAAATACAGTTTTGACCTTTCCGGCCCAAGTCTCTTGACTAACTGAGCCTTCAGCTCTGCCAGATTGAGCCGCGAATGTGGCTGATTTGGCTGTTGCATTTCTCACCAGAAATAACCCATGTACAATAACTTACAAAACCACCAAATCCCACTTTGCTTAACCCAAAACCCGAACTAAATCAGGGCTTTTAACCTTATTTCATTCTGCTCAAGAAAACAAATTCTGACCACAATTACATCATACTTACGTGAAGCTCTTAACACAGCCCATCACTGCCAAACCAAAACCAAACCCACCAAAATCCAACTTTTTCAACAAAATTTGAATTCTGATCCAACAGTGCAAAACCCTAACCATATTTACAAATTGAACCAACCCATGTTGAGGAAATTACCCTTAATGCAACTCAAGCAAAACTCTCTTTTCCCAATCAAAAATTGAAGCTAAAAAGCAGCAAATTTACAGGATTCATCAAACGTCGACAACTACACACTCAAAAGATTCGGTTTTTCTATTCAAACATGAAGGTTTCGTTACAGAAGAGATTCTAGAGAGAGAAAAATCGATGGGGCTGACCTGTTTGGAGCTCAAGAAAGTGCAAGAAAATTTCGATTTGTAGCTTCTACTTGCATTGAGCTCCTCCTTTCCTCCCTTCCCTTCTGCTTCTTCTGCGGCTTTCTCTCTCTAGAATTTGGTTTGCTTGTTTTATTTCATTTTTATAAAAAAAATAAAAAATTTCTCATAAAATGAAATTAAAATTAAAATGATTTCTGGGTTTTTTAGAATAGGAAGATTTTGAAGCAACAACGGAAACCCCTTTTCTTCATCTTCCTCTGATACTCTTCCTCTCTCTCTCCTCCTCTTTCTTTTCAATTTTTCTCATTTTTGTAATGAAATGGGCTGTATCCGACCCAAAATCACAGCCCAAATTCGGCCCCCAACCAATGCAAAATATGAAATGACCCCAGGCTGGGCTTGGACTTTAGATATTGTGATATCAGTTGGGTTTAGAATGTGAAGGTCGCTATTTATATATTATTCTTCTCAGAATATTTTTCTCTCAACACCCCATTGATACAAAACTCTTTTTATATAGATTGTTAATCTTTTATTGAGGTACTATTATGATTGTTCTCTAGAGCTGTTAATTGATTTTAAATTAGGATTGGAAAAAATAGGGTTTCTATTTGTCAATGTAAGAGTAATCAAAAGCCATCCAAAAATTTAACAATGTTTTATAGATGTAATGTTTTAGTTGTATAGTTCAGGCTGGGTTTAGACGTTGGTTATTGTGACACGAAACATTCATGTCATATGACATGTACCAGTACCACCAAACCTTAATGTCATGGATCGTCCTAATATAATTGGAAGGTAAATTTTTTTTAGCCTCCACTGAACTCCCAAACAGCCCTCAATTCTAAGTAAATCCTACGATCAATTCTATAACCGAAAAAATGCAAAATAAATCAAGTTAGAGAAGGAATGTTTTGAGTTTTAATTAAAATTTTTTTTTTGTCTTAATCAAATCATGAGTTATCAAGCAAAAAATTGAGTTATCAAGTCCTTGACATCTATTTAGTCGTCTAACAATACTTGATAAATAGATAGCAAGGTGTAAAGCATTCGACAACTTATTCAATAACTCAGAACTTGTTTAAGACATAAAAGAGAATAGAGTTTTGTTGGCTGCTAAAAAATTTAGGGTTTCACTAAACTGAAAATAACGCACCCCCACTCACCTCTCAAAAGTGTTTTAAAAAAATTCTCTTCCATTTTTAGTTTAACTCCCATATTTTGCTTTAGTTATTGCATATTTTATCACATGAAGAAATTGTAGTACTGTATATATCACATTGTCATAGCATGTGACAAACGCCACATCGCGCAAGGCTACACTTCTCACACCTAAAATCGCTACAAACGTCGGAGATGGCCATGATCAAATATGGACAACCCCACTATAGTTCATTGGACTATACTTTAACAATTCAACCTAAGTAAAGTGGCAGTTAACAGTCATTATCCCAATGCAGTGAGGTCTAAGCGACCTCAACACTGAATAAATAGAACCTTTAAAGGAAATGAGCAATAAGACCTAATAACTTGGTTATTTTCAACTCACTTTAGCTCAGTTTTATTCACAACAATATTAATTGACTTAAGCATATGAGTGGATACGCCCACCAATCTAGTCAATGCCAATGGAGGCTTTTCTCATGATTGTACGAAAGTAAGCCCAAACCAGCATTTTTCCAATTTTGCCTAGTAAATTTGGGCCTCCAAATTTCAACATTACCGAATATTATTGAGGTTATATGGGTTATTTTTATTTCCTTTTTAAACCTTACTACTATGTATTTTATTATACTAGCTAGATGTATAATTTCCCATGAGAAATGTAGGATCAATAGTAGTATACCTAATTTTTAAAATGAGAATACAGTTTTAGTGATAAAACTTAAATATTTATTGATTAGAACATTCTTAATGTTGTAACATGGTAATTTGTAGCATCATATATTAGGCTTTATTTACTATGGACACAATTAAATATTAACTAACTACGTGAACTGGCCAAGCGAGTTTAGGGGGGATCTGGTTGGTCACATAACATGATTTTCTCTCAAATGACACCGCCGGAGTTACTGTTCATTTCACTGGATTTGCGAGTTACGCTTTGAGATTCACACATATTGTAGATCGAAACACGCTAATCAAACCTTCCTTCTTGAGTCTTTCGAGATTTCGAACGAAAAACGTTCAAATCTACAGAAAAAAGGTATCGGTTTTCACTATTTACGGCGGCAGAGTGGCGAGTGAATAGTCACCACCAGCGTGGTCAGCTTCATCTCGGCCCGTTCTGCAAATCTTTCTTCAGTACCGAAATCTGTTTCGACCGTCTTCAGCCCCGTCCACGGAGTTTTTAATCTACTATTCACCGCCGCTTTTCTGTTCGACGGCGAGTGGGTCGTCACCTCCGGTACCAAAGTGTAGATCAAGAGGCGTCGATCAGGTTTCTCTTCTGCAGTATCGTCAGATTCCTAGTATTTCTCCCTGAAATCGCATTTATATTTTCGGAGATACTATTCCTGACGGCGGCAGTACTGTTCATACGGAAATACTATTCATCGATTCTTCCAGGTTGCTCATCAGCCTATTACATGCATATTTGCTTCTTGGCTGACACCCAAATTTCTTACGGATAATCAAATCCAAGGAGCGACATCAACAGAAACTATTCACTAGTTCTTTTTTCATGCCCGTTTTGGTGACCGGTATGCACACCATATATCGCAATTTCACATTATCTTCTTTAATTTGTTCTTAAACTGTTGTGAACTTGCTTTTTTGCATACACCTGGTTATTTGGATTGTCGGTTGGATACTTTGGTTGAATTGACTGATTTGGAGATATTTGGTTGAATTGATTGTTGGTTGGTATTTTGGAGTTTTGGAGTTAATTTTGGTTTATTGCTTCCGGTTGAGGTTACCCACTATTTTCACCACACATTTTCCAGCCTACACTACACTATCCCTACTATGGCCACCTCCGCCCCTAACAAACAGAACCAGACCCAACGCCCGCCTCGTGCCACTCAAACACACCCACCTGCCCGAAACACCACCCTCAAACAACCCTTACCCAAACCACCCGGTTCTTGGGCTGATAGGGCTCGGGTTACTGAGGCCAGCACTAGATTTTGCCTTGACTCGATAGCCCGGAAGGACCCAGGTTCAATCCTTGAGCTCCCTGATGAGCTGGTTGATGATGCGGGGGCTGATTGGTTGCGCTGTATCGTGGGTTTTTTTCCTGGGTATACTATGCCTTTTCATGCTGCACGTTCCATTGCGATGCGTGCATGGCAGTCTAGTGGTTTAGAGGATGTCCGCTCTACTGGGACGGGATTCTTGATTTTCAGATTTAGAACAGTGGAGGAGGTTCAGGATATTTTAGAGAGAGGACCCTGGATGTTTGGTGGGAAGCACATCATTCTTCAACAATGGAATCCTCATTTCTCTTTTGATCAGAGCAGGATTTCCAGGATTCCAGTCTGGATTCGGTTATATGGACTACCATTTCTATTGTGGTCAACCAAAGCACTCAGTGCTATTTCTAGTATGGTTGGTCGACCTTTATCATGTGACAGGATGACTTATGAGCACACTAGGTTATCCTATGCCAGAGTCTGTGTTGAGATAGATGCGGAGCATGCTCCAGTGCAAGACTTTGAGATCCGGTGTAAGCTTTCTTCTGAACCAATCAAGATCAGGGTAGAATATGAATGGAAGCCAAAACGATGTCCCAAGTGTTGTTTGTTTGACCATACTTGTCCGATACCTGTTGCAACTTCTGCTCGTACAGAGGCTGAGGCATCAGTTACTACTACAGCCCTCATCTTGAGAGATAAGGGGAAGACTGCTGACCCTGTTGTTGCAGCAGCTGTTCATATTGAGCCTGGCCAAGATCAGATTAGTGCTGAAGATATAACCCCAGCTCTAAAAGACAAGGGTAAAGGTATTGTTACTGACTCCACACCAGCTGGACCTCTTGCACTATTGACTTCAAATCCAGTAACTACCGGGGCAGATTCGATGGAAAGGATCTTTACTAAATTAGGTCAGATTGCTACCCATGGTTCGAGTTTTGAGTCAGATTCTGATCCTGATTCACTATCTCCTATTGAGACTCACCAGGATCAAATTCTGAAGTGCCCTGATAGCCCTGTAGCTACTTTACCTGATTCTTCAAGGATTGCTCCTCCAAAGAAGGTTATTGCTCCGGGTTCTCCAAAAACCCTTAGGGAGCCTTTGGATAGTCGACGATCTAACTCTATTTCTATTCCTCTTGCTGGTCAGGGTAAAAAGGTCCAGAGTAAAAAGGGTGGCAATGGGGGCAAAGGAGGCGTGCGCCCCAAATGATTTCTTTTTTCAGTCATGAGTTATTTCCAGTTTCCTATGATAGGAAGTTGGAATATTAGAGGCCTTAATGGCTTCTCTTCACAGCGGGCAGTTAGAAATTGGATTTCTAAGTATTCTTTAGGTTTGATTGGTCTCTTAGAGACTAAGGTTGATCAGCGACACCTTGCTTCAGTGGTTTCGGGTATTTGTCCTTCTTGGAAGTTTTTATCCAATGCCACTGAGTCAATTGCTTGCTGAGTTTTGGTGTGTTGGGATCCTACATTGTATAGGTTGAGTGATCTGCAGCTTTCTTCACAGTGGATTGTTTGTCGGGCTACCAGATTATCTGATGGGGTTTCTTTTGGTTTGCTATTTGTTTATGGTTCTAATGATCCGGGTGTCCGTCGACAGTTATGGGACTGTATCAGAGCTCAGTCCAGGGATTTTGGTGACTTACCTTGGTTGGCATTGGGTGATTTTAATGCGATTTTACGCTCGTCGGATAGAGTTGGAGGGGATCAGGCTTGGCGTGGTTATATGGATGATTTTGGTAAGTGTATACATGATGCAGCATTGATCAGAGTTCCATCTCTTGGACTCCGGTATACTTGGCATAATGGGTAGCAGGGAGAGGGTACTATTCTCCAGACTCTTGATTGGAGTTTCGGTAGCACTTCCTGGTTCTTGACTTGGCCAAACACAACTTCTGAGATTCTTCCACGGGATGTTTCTGATCACAGTGCTTTGGTCATAAGGTTTGGAGATCAACGTAGGCAGACCTCCAGTCCTTTTAAATTTTTAAACTTTTGGGCTGACCGAGAGGATTTTTTGGAGATTGTTCAGAAAGTATGGTCTACGCTTGTGGACGGGGATCCTTTGTTTCGAGTTACGCAGAAATTGGGGTTGTTGAAATGGGAGTTTAAGACTTTGCATGCCAAGGCCTCTAGTCACATCTCTAGTAGGGTTAGTGAGGTTAGGGCTCAGTGGGCAGTAGCTCAAGCTGCTCTGGATGAGAGCCCTTCTTTCCCAGAGTGTATTTTGGCTGAGAGGGATTTTGCTAAGCAGTATTTTCAGTTGTGCAGGGATGAAGAGGCTTTCTTTCGGCAGAGGTCTAGGATCCAATGGCTCTCTCAGGGGGATCAAAATACTAAATTCTTTCACAAGTCTCTGATCCATAGACAAGTCAGGAATCGGATTCGTCAGCTTGAGGATGAGGTTGGCACCATTGTTACAGATAGAGGCGACTTAGGTCATCTAGCTGTGAGGTATTTCCAGAAATTGCTTACAACTCCTCCTCGCCCTTCTTTTGTAGATGCTTCTCGATTTTTCTCTGGCAGAGTTTCTACGGAGATGTTGCCTTCTTTAGTGTGCCCTATTACTAATAATGAGATCAGGTCAGCTTTATTCTCGATTCCCGATGATAAAGCTCCAGGACCGGATGGGTACACTTCTCTGTTCTTTAAACGGGCTTGGGACATTAATAGTGTTGAGTTTATGGCTGCGATGCACTACTTCTTTGTGACTTGTCGGATGCCGAAGTGTGTTAATGCCACTCGGATTGCCTTGGTCCCCAAGGTTGAGACTCCTCGGACTATGAGTGACTTTCGACCAATCTCATGTTGCAACGTTCTTTACAAGTGCATCTCTAAAGTGATTGTAAACCGATTCAAAGCAGTGTTACCTGATGTAGTTGGGAGTTCGCAGTCAGCTTTTGTTCCAAGTCGGAGGATCTCTGATGCCATTCTATTGACACAAGAGCTTATGCATAATTACCACCTTGGGCATTCGCCTCCCCGGTGCGCGTTAAAGGTGGATATTCGCAAAGCTTTTGATACTGTCAGTTGGGATTTCATCATTTTGGGATTAAGGACGATTGGTATCCCAGAGTGTATGGTCCGATGGATTGCGACATGCATGTCTTCTGCTCACTTCTCGATCACTTTAAATAGAGAGCTTTATGGTTTCTTTCCCACTTCTAGAGGTGTTCGACAGGGTGATCCGTTGTCGCCATACCTTTTTGTGTTGGCCATGGAGGGTTTGAGTGGTATTCTTCGGGAGGCTTCTCAGCGGCCTGGATTTTGATACCATTGGAGATGCCAGCAGATTTCTCTTACTCATCTTTGTTTTGCAGATGATCTGATGGTTTTTTGCAGGGTAGATGTGGGCTCTGTTAGGGTAGTTCATGATGCTTTGCAAGAGTTTACAGAGGTCTCTGGTTTAGTTACGAATTCGGCCAAGAGTCATGTCTTCTTATCTGGAGTCAATGATGAGGATCGTACAGTGTTGCAGTCCATCTTGGGTTTTCAAGTGGGGAGTTTGCCAGTCCGATATTTGGGGGTGCCACTGATTAGTACCAGATTACGCCTTTCAGACTGTGTTCCTTTGATAGAGCGGATTCTCTCGAGTGTCATATTGTGGACATCTGCTGTGCTGACTTATGCTGGCCGTCTCCAGTTGATTAAGTCGATACTATTTTCCATCCAGGTCTATTGGTCATCTATGTTTATTTTACCGGCAGCTGTGGTACGGAAGATCGAGGGTATTCTGGCTGCTTTCCTGTGGAAAGGAACCTCTTTGTCTCATTTTGGGGCCAAAGTAGCTTGGGATTCGGTTTGCTATCCATTGAAAGAAGGGGGTTTAGGAATCAAGCGAGTGAAGGAGTGGAATCGTGCTGCTATTTTGAAGCATGTTTGGAGACTTCTTTCTGACAAGTCTTCCATATGGTTTTTTTGGGTTCATAAGGTACTCCTTCGGGGTCGCTCGTTTTGGCAGGTTCGGGTTACTTCTGGAGCATCCTGGTCTTGGAGGAAGATTTTACAGAGTCGGGATTGGTGCAGGGGTAAATTTGTCTCTTCTATTGGAGATGGACGTGATACCTCACTTTGGCAGGATTACTGGTTGCCGCAGGGGCGTCTTTGTGATTTGTTTTCATTCAGGACTCTTTCATCTACAGGTCTTCCCTCAGATGCAAAGGTCTCAGCTATCATTCAAGATGGAGATTGGGCTTTTCTTGAAGGTGGACCGGACCTCAGACGGGTTTGGGACTCTATCCGCATCCGACCTATGATGGGGACTCTTGACCATATTGTTTGGAAGGGCCACACTTCTGGTATTTTCTCTATTGCCTAAGCGTGGGAATTATTACGGAGTAGACGCTCGGTAAACTCCTTTCATCATCTTCTGTGGTTCCCTGGCCATATTCCAAGGCACTCCTTTATACTTTGGCTTGCCTCATTGGGCCGTCTTTGTACTATGGATCGACTACGAAGTCATGGCATGTTATCTTCTTCAGGCTGTGTTCTCTGTGTTTCAGCAAATGAGACGCACGAGCATCTTTTCTTCAGCTGTCCTTTCTCATCTTCTGTATGGGGGGAGATTTCAGCTAAGACTCTTATTGTTTGGCCATCTTCTGGTTGGCTCTCTCTACTTCATTGGGCTTCTCTTCATCTTCAAGGCAGGAAGAATTTTGGGCATATCCTTGCACGTTTGGTTTTCTCTGCTACAGTTTATTTTCTATGGTATGAGAGGAATGATCGTGTGTATCAGCAACGACATCGGACTCGTCGTCAGGTGATTGATGAGATTTTTGCATTGTCCGCTCTCGGCTTCTTACCATTGAGGCCAAGTATGTGATCACTCCTCAGCTTCGTGCTATATGGGGCCTTCGTTATTAGTTGGTTTTTTTAGTTTTGTTTTGTTTAATTGGGCACATGCGCCCTTTTGTTGCATTGTCTTAGGAATGTTAGCTTTGTTACGGTCGTTATTGGGCCTACGTGCCTTTTCTTTTTTGTTGGGGCTTTTTGGCTCCATATCTCGCTTTTTATTTGAGGCCTTTGGGCTTCGTTTTTCTTCCTTTTGGACTTGTGAGTACTAAGTACTCTTATTGGGGTATGCCCCTCGTATTTTGTACAATCTTTTTTCTTTTTATGTGAATAGTAATTTTTTCAAAAAAAGTGAACTGGCCAAGCAAATTTAATTTATTATACAATCATTACTTATAAATTTGCTTTTATAATTAAGATTTGGTTTTGCCATTGAAATTACAGTCTATTATATATGCTCGATATAATGTAGAAAATTGTAGAAGAATGGTAGAGTGGATAAGCGTCTTAATTATCTGAGCCATCGAGTGAAACTCTTACATATCATTAGCCATTTAATATATAGTATATATACCTTTTAAAATGAATAATACTACATCCACTATTATATCCTACAACCAACTTTTATAACCTAAGTTAGCAAAATTCTACTAGACATATAATTTTCATTTTTTGTTTCCTTTTCCTCTAGAAAATTTTTATCAACTCAGGTTGTAAGCAGTTAGTTGTAGGTGCAACATTACCCTTTTAAAAATATCTTACAAAGGGAAGGAATCAACAGCGTTTAACTTTACTCTTTTTTTAGCATCAACTTATGGTCCTTAGATTTATAGAGGCGATACATTTATGAGATAATTAATAACTTTCTATCTCTTCATTCTCCTATCTTTTCACTCTCCTTTTTTTGAATTATGTAGAGAAAGAAGGAAATGAATCAAATCCTAAGACGAAATTGGAAGGCACCACAGGAAAAATGACTTTTTGCGACGAATATTTTCGTCGCAAAAACAAAATATTTTGTCGCAAAAACTTTTTGCGAGGAAATACACTTCGTTGCAGAACAGTCGCGATATGCCAGTCGCAATAGGTTTTTTTGCGAGAAAACAAACATTCATCGCAATACAACTTATTGCGGCCACAATTTCCTCGCAAAAACATGTGTATGGCAACCAAAATTTTGCCACAACAAAGCGGCGGTTCAATTATTTGGTCTTCCACGATGAATATTTCGTCGCAAAATAGGACGTTTAGCGACTAGATTATTGTCACTATATTTATTTATTTGCGAGAAATTATGGTCGCAATATGGGAGAAGAAACACCAGATTAGTCAAGTCGTCTGAATATTTTATGACCACTTTTTCTCGCAAAAAATACTATTTTGCGAGAAAATTTTGGAACGATTTTGTCGCAATAAAACTTATTGCGGCAACAATTTTCTCGTTAAAATATGTGTATGGCGACCAAACTTTTGCCACAAAAAAGCGGCCATTCAATTATTTGCTCTTCTACGATGAATATTTCGTCGCAAAATATGATGTTTAGCGACAAGATTATTGTCGCCATATTTCGTTATTTGCGAGAAATTATGGTCGCAATATGAGAGATAAAACACCAGATTAGTCAAGTCGTCTGAATATATTGTGACCACTTTTTCTCGCAAAAATACTATTTTGCGAGAAAATTTTGGTACGATTTTGTCACAATAAAACTTATTGCGGCAACAATTTCTCGCGAAAATATGTGTATGGCGACCAAACTTTTGCCACAAAAAAGCGGCCATTCAATTATTTGGTCTTCTACGATGAATATTTCGTCCCAAATTATGGTTATGTGCGAGAAATTATGGTCGCAATATGGGTGATAAAACAATGGATATTTAAAATTGTCTCAATATATTGTGACCACCCATTCTCGCCAAAAAACCTTATTTCATGAGAAATTTTTAGCCGCAATAAAATACTTTTAGAGAGAAATATTTGGTCGCAATACGTGCACAATAGTGAATGTTGCCTATTGTGACAACAATTTTGTCGCTGAAGAACCCTTTTCGCGAGAAAATATTTGTTGCAATATATTTGATACAATGCGAATTACATTTTATGACAATATTATCGTCGCAAAAAAGAGATTTTACTACAAAATAAAATTGTCCAGAGAGATTTTATTCATTTCGAATAGCCTATGGTGACAATTATTTTGTCATAGAAAGTGTATTTTGCGATAATAATTTTGTCGCAAAAAAATGTAAAACGATTGTGACCACCCTTTAGGGAGGAAATATTTTGTCGCAAAATGGTTGGGAGATTATTAAATTACATTCTGCGACAAAATTTTCGTCGCTATATATATTTATTGTGAGAAAATATTTGTCACAAAATAGTAGAATGAACAAATTTTTTTTTTGTGAGAATAATTTTGTCGCAAAATACTATTTTTTGCGACCATTTTTTGGTCGCAAAAAGCATTGAATTTTTAAATCTTTTTTTTTTTGTATTTCATGTTCATCATTAATATGCTTATCAGACCTGCTTCTTTAATATTGTGCACAAAAGTTATACAAATTATAAAAATCAAAATATTAAATGAAATCATAAAAATTCACAAATCATAAAATCTAATTGGTAACATCATATATATGCTTCATTATACAATATTATATAAAATTAGAACAAAGAAATTTAACATTACATAAATATGATGATAAATACCAAAAATGTATACATGCAAAATGTAGAACTCAGTTTACTGGAGGTATTTGGACTTCTATTAGACTTTCAGTCACCTCTTGTGTATTAATATTGGCAATCCCTTGACTGTTGAGATTTTTTAATTTCTTTTTGCCACCCAGAACCATCTGGAACACAAAAAAATATGTATTAATTACATAACTATATTTTTTAACAATAATATTATCTTAAAACATAAGAAAAACATGATCATATATTATTTAAACGCAAATACTCATGAACAATTACCATTAATCTAGTCCAACATTAGCATCAATACGGCATTGTAGTGCTTCAGCCACTTTCATCTTCCTCATCTATCTCATCACATATAAAATCATCTAATACATTTTTCCTTCTACTTGCTCCTATTCTTGCAAGGGGGGCATCAACCTCTTCTGGATTAACATCATTTCTAGTGAATAGGCCAACATCCAATTCATCTTGCTGAAATGAAAAGGTATGATCTATTGATTCATCATTCACCTCAATTTGTACTTGATTAATCTCATCCTTCTCTTGAGTATCCCATAAACCCCTATGTTCTATTTTGTCCACCACTTTCCACCCTTCCTCGAGTTTTGGATCATCAATAAATATCACTTGTTGTGCTTGAGTTGCTAGAATATAAGAATCTTCATTATACCAGGTTCGAGAAACATTAATGGATAGAAGATGATAATGATGGTGAATCCTCTTCATTTTAGGATTAGAGTCATACCATTTACAATGAAATAGAACAACTTCATTATCCTTCTTATATTCTAATACAAGGACACTTGATAATGACCCATAAAAATCAATTTCTGTTCCATCATGTTCACCAGGCACTGATACTCCACTATTTTGAGTGGTAAGTGCATCATCTCTTTCTTTGATACAATAACGGACCCCATTAACATCACATCCAGAATAATATTTCACCCTCATATCAGGTCCACATGCCAATGCATACAAATAGTCATCTATCATTGGAGATCCACAATCATGCAACTCCATTATCTACAACGCAAGTATTGTTATTAAAGCCTTGATTAAGTTAATAATTTAACACAAATTATATTTAAATATCACTCACATGTTTCTTAAACCACTCAGGAAAGTATTTTTGCTGCAATATATTCAAATTTGTTCCACCTTCCTTTTGTAAAATAATCATATGTTGCCTACATAAATGATATTTTGCATATTAGATATTAATAAACACAAAGAACAAAAAGAAAAATCACATTTTAGAAAATGTGTAAAGTGAATAACTTACTGAAGGTATGGTTGCACTTCATCACAATTGTTTAAAACATACCAATGAAGCTTGTTAACCTCTGATACAGAGAGTAGTTTGGATCCATTGAATCCAAATGCTCTAGCTCTTTGGGAGAAAACTGATATTCCCCTATCACGTTCTCCACCATCATTAATTCGATCATCACGAGTGAATTTTGTTTCAATTTGTTGCAAATACATTGAACAAAAATTCATCGCTTCACTATCAATGTAAGCTTTTGCAATTGACCCTTCAGGATAAGCTTTGTTCTTGACAAAGCTCTTATATCTACCTAAGGCCCTGTCATATCAAACAAATTAAACTATAATTAGATTGTAGTATATAATTTATGTGAAACGCAAACATTAAATTTGTGATGAATAAAATATACCGTTCAATTAGGTACATCCATCTGAATCCAACAGGCCCAGCATATTTTGCCTCTCGAGGCAAATGTATCGCTAAATGGATCATTATATCAAAGAATGCCGGTGGAAAGATACGCTCCAATTTACAAAGTATCACCACAATTCCTTTTTCGAGATGATCCAAGTTTGATTTGGTTATTGTCTTTGCACATAATTGTCAAAAGAAATCACACAACTCAACAATTGCTGTGCATACATCCTTTTGTAAAAAAGGGCGTATGCCAATTGGGAGAAGTCTTCGTAAAATTATATGACAATCATGGCTTTTTAGACCCATTAACTTTCCATCTTTAACATCTACACACTTAGCAATATTTGATGCGTATCCATCAGGAAATTTTACTGACTTTAAGAATTGGCAAAACTTTCTCCTTTCATCCACTGTTAATACATAACAAGCATGAGGCTTTAAATATCTATTACCATGTTGTTGTAAATGCAATTCTTTCCTGAGGCCCATGTCTTCTAGATCCAATCTTGCTTTGTCAGTATCTTTAGTTTTACCTTCAATATTTAACAATGTCCCAAGTAACTGTCACATATATTCTTCTCTATATGCATTACATCAAGATTATGACGAAGTTTCAATGTTGCCCAAAATTCCAACTCAAAAAAAATACTTTTTTTGGTCCAATTTAACTCTTCTGGCTTTCTCCTTCGCTTTCTATCTTTGTTGTTAGGATTTTTTCCAGGTTTCAAATTAGGGAGAAGCTCTAATTGTTTTAGAATGTCATACCCAGAATATTCTTGTGGAGCATTATTTTTTTCCCAATGACCATCATGTAATGTACTCCTTCTCCATGGATGGTCAGAAGGCAAAAATCGACGATGTCCCATATAACATATTTTTCTTCGTATTGACTGAGAAGATGTTCCTTCGTTGCATACAGGACACGCCTTGTAACCTTTGGTGCTCCATCCAGACAGATTTCCATAAGCTGGAAAGTCATTTATGGTCCATAAAATTGCTGCATGCATCCGAAAGTGGGTTTTTTCATATGCATCATAAGTTTCAACACCAACATTCCATAATTCCTTCAATTCATCGATTAATGGTCTCAAGTATATATATATGTCCCAAGTGCACGTGGTCCTGGGATGAGTAATGACATAAACATAGATGTCTCTTTCATGCATTTCCATGATGGGAGATTGTATGGCACAAGTATAACAGGCCACATACTATATGGGTTATGCATGTTACCGAAAGGATTGAATCCATCAGTAGCAAGACCTAATCTCACATTGCGTGGATCTTGTGCAAACCATGGATACAACTTATCAAATTCTTTCCATGCTTCACCATCAGCAGGATGTTTAAGAACACCTTCCTCACCCAATCGTTTCTCTTTGTGCCATCTCATATCAGTTGTCGTATGTCTTGACATAAATAGGCGTTGTAATCGAGGCTTGAGAGGGAAATAACGCAAAACCTTTTATGGAACCTTTTTCTTCTTACCACTTTGTGGTTTAAATCGTGGTTCCTTGCAGATTGGACAACTCTCATTTGTTGCATTCTCCTTCCAAAACAAAGCACAATCATACTTGCATGCATGAATTTCTTCATAACCCAACCCTATATCCTTCAGCATTTTTTGTGCATCATACATTGAGTTGGGAAGGTTATTATGATCGGGTAATGTTTGATTTAACAATTCAAGTAACATATCAAATGATTTGTTACTCCACTTGTTAATAACTTTTATATGCATCAACTTTACGACAAAATTCAATGTTGATATCTTAGCCCCTTCAAACAACCTCTTTTTGGCTTCATCAAATAAACTAAAGTTTTGAACATCTTCATCATCCAATGATGGTGTAAGATCCCCAATTGGAAAACCCCCTTCCATTACCGATGGACCATATGTATCATGTATCAAATCATACATCTCATCATAGTCATCTTCAACATTAGTATCATTATGAACTTCTGATTCTGCATTTATAAAGTTTAAGCTACTACGAGAACCGTAGTCAGCTTTCTCCCCATGATAAATCCATTGTTGATAAGTTGGCGAAATTCCAGGTTTATACAAATGACTCTCGACAACATCCAAAGGTTTCCAAAATACATTCATACAGTTACGACATGGACAACGAATTTGACCGTTTCTCTTATCCGAGCAATTTTTTGCTATGGTCATAAAGGACTTAGTGCCATCAATATATTCCTTGGAAAGTCTGTCTTGAAGTTGAATCCATGATCTATCCATTACTTCCTCCTGATATGAAACAATTAATTTTAAAACTTTAACTATTTTACAAGTCAAAGACATGCTCCTTGAACCCCTTTTCTCCACACTAAAAGGTAAGGCCCTATCCCATTCAAGAATACACATTCTAGAACATAGATTAGAGCTCCAACAAAATGTCTCAATCCAATAGAAATTTCGGCAGCATCTCCCCTTAGTTCTCCAAGTTCATGTCATAAATGTATATATATTTGTGTTGTGTCATAGGCATGACCAATGTCCAACACAAACAATAAACATCTAGCATGTACTCGAAGAACAAGAGAAGATACCACTGAAATTTCTATCGGTGAAACAATGTAAAAGCAAATAATCTATGTAATAGATTTATGTATTCCCAAACTGTCCACTTTGGACAATTCAAGAAACCTTAATAGAGTTGTGTTCTATTAGTATCATATATTCATGATGTTAATAGAACACAAAGCTATTTAAAGTCTCTTAAACGGGTCTAAGGGTAAATGTAGTTATGAATGCAAACAAGAATTTTTACTAACAATCAACTAAAAAAGAAAACGGAACCCAACAATCAACTAAAAAAGAAAACGGAACCCAACAATCAATCAAATATTATATGATATTCAACATAAAACGATAAATCAATTAAAATAGTAATTTAAATGCTGAAATATGCTAGTCCACAATCACAAGAAGTAAATTAAATTTAAATAGTGAAAGATTCTTACTTGTTTGAAGGTAGTCTCCGATTGCTTACTATAGGAATCAGATCTTCCAATTAGAGATAGTACTTTCTAGAAATTTAAACATACAAAGATTACTGAAAATGAATTTGTACTTAAATTAAACCAAAAATGAAAGTTCATATACTTAAATCAATCAACCCACAACATCAACCGAATAATAAAATTTTATATTTTAAATGCTTTGTATGTCCATGCTATTCTAAATTTAAATTGGTTACTAAGTCGGTTTTTATGACATTTACATCTCCTATTAAAGATTCCCCTAGAAACTTAGTGTAAGTCTCTATTCTACACTTAATTTATTCGGTTTGTTGACATGAGTCTCTACCATGCATGATGACATCTTATTTTGTTCTCAGATTTTCTTTTAGTTCTATGGGGATATTCTATTTCCTATAATCTCCAGTAACATTTTATTTGTTAGCACATTGACGTTGCATTTCAAACAAACAGCAAGGTATTCTATTCATTCCGAAAATAGTACCAGACATGATGCAGTGTGTTATGGTATATGATGTAATATATTATTTGGAACTTATTTCATGGGGTTAATTGATATAATTCATCAAATAACAAGGCATTCTATCCTAGTAAACTTATCAATTTTTCTTTATTTGGTGCAAGCCTAGGATAGGTTGGGAAGAGCTTCCGATGTAGAGGAAGATGGGACAAATAATGCTAAAAGCATAATCCACCAAGCTCTTGAGCTACTGGATAATGCTAAATCTGAGGCTACTTTTAATAGTTTTGATTCGTAGCATAAAAATTAAATTTAGCCAAGATTAAACATAAATTTATAAATTTTAAAAAAGCAAAAGAAAGTCACAAACAGATTCAGTACTGGTCAAAAGATATGAGGATAATAACTTCAAGGTTTGAGACATTACTTTGTGAAGCCTACTTCTATACCCTGTAGTTGAGATAGCAAAGCTTGACTAGAGGGCCCATTTGCCATGTTTCACTCATAAATTCAAATCCCTAGCAATGTAAGAGGTAGTCAAAGAGCTTGATGGATTAACAAATAGTTTTAATATTGATGACTCATTACAAATGCTGTGACTAAAAAAATGTTGACCTTCGAACCCTTTTTTTGCCATGTCAATTGTTATCTACAAAATATATGCAATGGTAAAGAGCAAATTTGTGAGCTGTGAAATAAGATTTGTGGAAGCTGAAAAAATCATATTAAATCATTATGATAACAACTTCTTTAAACATTTAGTATTAAGATGAATAATGAAGATGATACTTTTAACACGGAGGGGACTCATATTATTGTGTGTTGAAAAGTGAGAGAGCTGTATTGAGGTTAATTTGATGGTGGCTGGAAATGGTGTCGTTATAGATTTATGATGACTCAACCATGCACGACAGGCCACTCCAAATTGTAGGAAAAAATAAGATATTGTGAAGGGAGAATGAAGCTTGAGGCATTGAAACTGGCATTGATTTTTAAAAAAAATTTTTTTTATAGAAATAAGAGTTAATTTTAAAAGATTAAAAGATTTAGGAAGTGAATGGTTGCTCTTAGCAAGTTCATCTAATCACTAACAAGAGTTAATTTTTGATCTTATTCTGCGAGTTACAATTTTTCGATACGAGAAAGAAAGGGCACAAAAGTTTTAACAAATTATGAATTGCTTACGGTACAAAAATCTGACCAGATGTACATAAATCAACTCCATCAAGATTTAGGTTCCCAGAATGCTGTTAAATGCAGGAAACAAGCAGACCACATGGACATCTTAGCTAATAGGTTTTAAACATTAAGCACCTTGATTATATTAATCTTCTAGAAAGGCTTTTTTTAATGTTAAATATGTACATTCGATTGAAGCAGTGATGTTTTACCATTAAAGCAAAATTTATTGTTTTAACCTTTTTTTTAAGGGGGGAGGAAGCAGACAGAAATAGTAAAATTTCAGAAATATTTGAAATATAAACTCCAAAGTTTTGAAGCTTAAGCATCAAAATCTAACTTCAGATGTTTCTCAAGTAATTCGCTTATGACTACCTAAAAGCAAGTTTGGAGGATGAAGAGATTCTCCAGTACATCGAATAACTGAAACAAAGAATTCAGTACTGCCCACAATAGAAAGACAAATATTCAGAATGACAGAAGCTTTTAATCAAGTTATGTTCTTCCACTACTCATATGCCATTTATTATTAAAGACCACATTGTCCAATAATAAAATTTGAAAATGAATATCAGCTACCATGTGCATTGTGTGGGAGGGTTGGGAAGACATTGCCTTAGGACTATTGATGTTAAGGAAAACGGTTCTCTCTTTGTGCCAGGCTTATACTACAGAACATAGTAGACATTTGGAGGACATAAGTTAATTATAATCTTGTGAAAATGGGCTTTTAACGAGACCAAGGAAAAGTGAATAGCTTCCAAGAAAGGGAAATCACTACATGGCGCAAGGGACAGTTATCAGCACTTAGGATAGAACTATATATGAGAAAAAGGAAGCATGCTCCCTGTAGTTAAGAACCGTACATTCCATGTCCTGTCGAAATGCAAATAATCCATTCTGTTGGACATATAATGAATAGAAATTTATGAATGATTCATGTTCAATCAATGTACAATATGTTTTAGGAAATGTGGTCCAGTAATAAGATCAAGAGTATGAAGAATAAGTTCTGAAACTTTCTAGAGGCTTAAAAAGGCAATTATTTTGATGATTTTTTCTGTCTTCAGTTCCTCATGGAAGATTAGAAGCAGACCTCCCACCATCCTCAAAGAGGAGGGAAAAGAAAAAGAATCAACCAACACTCACCTTATTTGTTTGATTATTTATTTTTCATATATTTTTTAAAACTAAGAGAGCAGAAAGAAAAAAAAAATTTTCTTTCCCACTCTAGCTGTCAATATATGGACAGGTGTTATGGTATAAATGTGCAGTTCATGCGTTAAAAAGTCTTCAAAAACACATCAGAGTGGTAGAAAAGACATGAAATAGTAGAACAGGAATCTCAATTGCACAAAAATGGAATCTAAATCTAATGAAAACATTACTTCCTCATGAATGGGAAAACCCACAGCTATATACAATTTAACTAGGAACAAAAATGTCAAACCGAATGGGAAACCCACATCACCAACACAGACGAAGGAGACGGTGGTGGCGGCGCTTCAAATAGATGGAAGACATGCTGGTGGCGATGCTTTCTGCAGATGGAGGAGACAACAATGTTGGTGCTTGAAGGGAGGGAGGAGACGATGGTATTATTGCCTTAAATAGATGGAGGTGATGATGTTGGTACTGTTGCCATAAACAGATGGAGGAGACGATGCTTTAAACAGATGGAGGAGAAGATGGATTAGGCAGTTTATTAAAGGGATCTCCGATTGAATTTTTTGTGGTTCCTAGGCTTTCCCTCTATTAATTTGGGAATTTTTTATGGTTTCCCGCTACAGCCATTGCAAGCCAAATGTGTACTTGTTTAATATATTATTTTATTATATTAATGTTAATCTTAATTGTTTCATTTATTTAATCACACATAATCTTTAAATTTTATTTAACACTACTTCAAATTATTGTAATTAATGTTCTCCATAAATCAGTTTAAAGTATTAGTAATTTGCTCATTAAAAATTCTACATACAGTTTAATTGATTATGAATCAAATTCTTAAAAAAAAAATTTGTAAATGTAGTTTGATTAATTATGATATTTTTATATATTTACCTTATTGTTTGAGTCAACGGAATCCACTAATCCTCAATCAAATTTATAATTGAATTTTCTTGATCGATTAGTGATTTCATCATCTACAAATAAGATATTCTATGTCTAAATTTAATTGATAAGTAATTTAAATGTAACTTCTTTATGTAGTTCAATCGATTATGTATTAAATTGTAAAAGTTATATATGTAGTTTGATTATTTATAATAAATATATGTGGTTATATTGATCTATTCAGTCAATCTAATCCTAAATTAAACTAATAAACGTATTGGGTTGATTTATTACTAATTCATTTTTAAAATAAATTTTTTTATCCGAGTTTACTTGATTGCGAATCATAATCAAAATATAACATATAGACATTAATTGGTTAGGACCAAATTATAAAACTTCTATAAAACCAAGTTAATATAAATATGAATTTAGATTAGAAGAAATTGGTTTATTCTTAATTTTGAATTTGATTAATTTTACACGCAATTTATAAATATATTTTAAATCTATGCGTCCTGGAAAAACAATAACAACCTAAAATTTTTAATGTTGAAAATCTAACTAAAAAAGAATAAAAAAAATTATATAGTATTAGAATTTTTAAAATTTAAATATTTATTGACATTAAATATTTTATTTAAATAATATAATTTTACGGTTTAATATAGATATATTGGAATTTATAATCTTTAGTTATTAAATTATAACTAATAAAAAAATTAAATTATTTAATATATTTAAATTAGTTAATTATATAGCAAACGACGTCGTTTTTTTGTGGTTTTAAGGGTGAGTAATTCAGCCCCAAAGTCAACATAATCTTCTCAAATCTCACTTCTCCCAAATTCGCGTGCGACTGGTACAGCAGTTTCAGGCACTTCTCCACCGCTCCCCCGCTCCATGGCTTCCCTCAACAATCGGCACAACATCGTCGTTCCTCACGTCCACTCGAAGTTTTTGTGGTCGCAGCCCAACAAAATTCATCATCTTCCGATCCGTGCCTGCAGATTTCATCCGAGAATGAGAACCACCTCCGAAGGCTCCTCCTCAACTCGGCTCGGCCAGTAGAACTGGTCGTGCCTTCGGCTCAAGAAACTCTCTCCAAGGCTCTGAAGGCCAAGAAGCTCAGAGCTGTATACGAGAAGCTCTCTTGCGAAGGGTTTTCTAATGATCAGATTGAGCTCGGGCTCTCTTCGCTTAAGGTAATTAACCCAATATTCAGTAATCGTCATTGTGTCATTCATTTATTTTATTTTTTAATTTAAAAAATTTAATATTCTATTCAATTCTTGTTTGGTAAGTTTCATTTATTTGAACTCGATGAGAATCTACTTAACTTTTGATAGATTATGAAAATATATTATAAATTGTGAGTTGATTAGTTTTTGTGTTTGTTTGGTGTAGGATGATGGTACATTTGAGGCTGCTGTTGATTGGTTATGCTTAAATTTGCCAGGGAACAAACTTCCTTTGAAATTTTCAAGTGGGACTTCTTAGCATTTGAATGATGGTAATGTTGGTGTTTTGGCTCATATGCATTAACAAGGATCCCACATCGGTGGGACTCCAAAATTGGGCCTCATGTGGCCCTTATAAAAGGAAGCCATATGGAAAATTTTTATTGTCCCAAATTGAAATATCTTTCACCCCCTAAAGTTGTAAGGTCTCGCAAATAAGACCTCATAGTTTAAGGGCATTTTCGTAAGGACCTTAAAGTTTGTAATATTTGCTTTTTCCCCCTTTGATTTTGGGTATTTGTAGTATTGCCCAATTGTTTGGGTAATTATAGTTTGACCCAACTATTTGGGTAATTGCAGTTTGGCCCAATAGTTGTGAAATTTGTATTGTGGCCCAAAAGTTTGTAATTCTCTTTGAAGATAGTGGAAAGTTTCTTCAGCGGCGCCCGAGGACGTAGGTACTTATACCGAACCTCGTTAAATCCTGGTGTGTTTTCTATTTCTGCATTGTGGTTGATTGGTTGCCTCTTTAGTCGCTATTATATTCAATTATCTGGCATAGTTGTGGTTGTGCATTTGGTTGTTCTTTTGGTTATCGCTTCCGCTTGTGCATAACAATTGGTATCAGAGCCGAAGGTTTTGGGTAGTTAGTAGCTATTTCATTGAAGCACTTACTACTGTTCTGGGCTGTTGATTTTGGATTGCTAGTTATTGAATATAATAGTTTGTTTGGAGCTTGGTTATTGGTGATTTGTGTATCGAGCTTATTTGTGAGAGGTTGTAATGGCTTCATCGTCTACTGTATCTGAGAAGACAGTGACTGTGACAAATGCAAAAATAGATGTTGAAAAATTTGATGGCCGAAATAATTTCGGCTTATGGCAGAGTGAGGTGTTGGACGGGTTGTATCAGCAGGATTTGGATATTGTTCTGGAAGAAACAAAACCAGAAAATATCAGTGCAAGAGATTGGGACAGGCTGAATATAAAAACTTGTGGGTTGATTCGCTCTTGCTTGTGTAGAGAACAGAAGTATCCGTTCACTAAGGAGACATCTGCAAGCAAATTGTGGAAGGCGCTGGAGAACAAATATATGAAGAAAAGCAATGAGAATCGGCTATATCTATTGAAGAGATTGTTCCGTCTCCAGTTGAAACCAGGTACGAGCATCAGTTCTCATATTGATGAGTTTAATAAGTTAATTGCTGATTTGTTAAACTTAGATGAAACCTTCAAAGATGAAATTAAGGCTATGCTATTGATTGGCTCACTTCCGGATGAATTAGATCATTTATGCATTACTCTTATCCATGGGAAAGATAAACTGTCTTTTGAAGAAGTCTGTTCTGCTTTGTTGAATTATGAAATTCGTAAGAAAGATCAAAGGGAACATAGGGATGAGTCAGTAGATGCATTGACAGTGAGAGGGCGTAGTCATAGTAGGAAACCAGGAAAAGGGGAAAATCTTTGTCGAGGGGTAGATTAGGAAAAGATGAGTGTGCCTTTTGTCGTGAGAAAGGGCATTGGAAGAAAGATTGTCCTAAGTTGAAAAAGAAAGAAAAGGGCAAGGCTGTTTCTGATGCATGTGTTGTTGAGCGTGAGGATGATAGTGATTCAGATATTTGTCTAGTTGGTCATCCATCCACTTCTGGTTCTGATGAGTGGATTATGGATTCGGGTTGTACTTATCATATGTGTCCACATCGGGATTGGTTCTTTCAGTTTGAAGAGCTTGATTGTGGAGTTGTGTATATGGGCAATGATGATATTTGCCATACTGCTGGGATAGGTTCGATCCGATTGAGGAATCATGATGGACTGACTAGAGTTCTGACAGATGTTCGGTATGTACCGAAGTTGAAGAAGAATCTCATCTCTTTGGGAGCCTTAGAATCTAAAGGCTGTGGTATATCTATTCGAGATGGTATTCTGAGGGTTACTTTAGGCGCTCTTGTGGTATTGAAAGGTACTAGGAGGAATAACTTGTATTACTATAATGGTAATACGGTTATTGGATCAACTGCTATGGTTTCTGATAATGATGCAGATTTAGAGATCACGAGACTGTGGCATATACGTTTGGGACATGTAGGTGAGAAAGCCTTATTCAGTTTAGTGAAACGAGGCTTATTGAAAGGTTCAAAGACCTGCAAGCTGGATTTTTGTGAGCATTGTGTTCTGGGAAAGCAGAAGAGAGTAAAATTTGGCACCGCTATTCATAATACCAAGGGTATTCTTGATTATGTTCACTCAGATGTGTGGGGACCTACCAAGACCGCATCAATGGGAGGTAGGCACTACTTTGTTACTTTTGTTGATGACTTTTCCAGAAGAACTTGGGTGTATTATTTGAAATCAAAAGATGATGTACTTCGTGTTTTCCTTAAATGGAAAAAGATGATTGAGACACAAACTGGCAAGAAGATCAAGCATCTCAGAACAGATAATGGTGGTGAGTATTGCAGTGATCAGTTTTTGAAATTGTGTCAAGATAAAGGTATTGTACGTCATTTTACTGTTAGAGGTACACCGCAGCAGAATGGGGTGGCAGAACGCATGAACCGGACATTGCTGGAGAAAGTTCGGTGTATGTTGTCTAATGCTGGGTTGGGCAAAGAGTTTTGGGCTGAGGCTGTGACTTATGCATGTCATCTCATTAATCGTCTACCTTCAGCTGCTATTGGTGATAGAACTCCATTGGAGGTATGGTCTGGACAACCTATTTCTGATTATGATTCTTTACATGTTTTTGGTTCTACTGCATATTATCATGTGAAAGAATCTAAGCTGGATCCTAGAGCCAAGAAAGCGATTTTCTTGGGATTTGCTTCAGGAGTGAAAGGATATCGTCTATGGTGTCCTAGTTCGAGGAAGATTATATCCAGCAGAGATGTGACATTTGATGAGTCTTCAATGTTGAAGAAATCAGAAAACCAGACAAAGGTGAATGGTACTCCACAACAGGTGGAGTTTGAAACGACGACATTGAACCCAGTTAGATCTGTTGAGACAGATGTTGATACTCCTGTGATAGAGGAGGATTTGGGAGATGATGGTGAGGGTTCTACTCAGGAACCCCAACAGCAACAAGAATCTATTGCAGTTGATAGGCCAAGACGTGAGATTCGCAGACCTGCTCGATTTGCTGATATGGTGGCCTATGCACTTCCAATTATAGATGCTGATGTTCCTTCCACTTATAAAGAGGTAGTCAGATGTTCTGAAGTTGATGAGTGGAAGACAGCTATGAGCGAAGAGATGCAGTCTCTTCAGAAGAATGAAACTTGGGAGCTAGCTCAACTACCGCAGGGTAAAAAGGCAATTGGGTACAAATGGGTATATGCAAAGAAAGATGGATTTCCTGACAAGAATGACATCCGCTACAAGGCAAGGTTGGTGGCTAAAGGCTACGCTCAGAGGGAAGGAATTGACTACAATGAGGTTATTTTCTCCAGTTGTGAAACATTCTTCCATTAGAATTTTGTTGGCCTTGGTAGCTCAGATGAATATGGAACTAGTTCAACTTGATGTAAAAACTGCATTTTTACATGGTGACTTGGAAGAGGAAATCTATATGACTCAGCCAGAGGGATTCAAAGTTGCTGGTAAGGAAAATTTGGTATGCAAACTGAAAAGATCGCTTTATGGTTTGAAGCAATCTCCCAGACAGTGGTATAAGCGATTTGATCGGTTTATGATGGGTCAGAGGTACACAAGAAGCAAATTTGATAATTGTGTGTATTTTCGGAGGCTACATGATGGTTCTTTCATTTATCTACTCTTGTATGTTGATGATATGTTGATAGCATCGACGAATGTTGAAGAAATTGCAAAGTTGAAGACTCAGTTGAATCGAGAGTTTGAGATGAAAGATTTGGGTGAAGCTAAGAAGATTCTTGGCATGGAGATTAGCCGAGATAGAGGGAGAAGCAAGATTTGTTTGACTCAGAAGCAGTATCTGAAGAAGGTATTACAACGGTTTGGCATTACAGAGCAGTCTAAACCTGTAAGTACCCCACTTGCTCCTTATATGAAACTCAGTGCATCTTTATCTCCTAGTACAGATGAGGAACGAGAGTATATGTCTCGAGTTCCATATGCTAATGTAGTTGGTAGCCTGATGTATGCTATGGTGTGTACAAGACCCGATATTTCACATGCAGTTGGAGTTGTGAGCAGGTATATGCATGATCCTGGTAAAGGACATTGGCAAGCAGTGAAATGGATTCTACGGTATTTGTTGAAAACCGTAGATGTTGGCTTAGTCTTTGAGAGAGATGATACATGTGGTCAGTATGCTATTGGTTATGTTGATTCAGATTATGCTGGTGATTTGGATAAACGTCGGTCGACAACCGGTTATGTGTTTACTCTTGCAAGAGCACCAGTGAGTTGGAAGTCTACTTTACAGTCTACAGTGGCTTTGTCTACTACAGAGGCAGAGTATATGGCAATGACAGAGGCTGTGAAGGAAGCTATTTGGTTACAGGGATTGCTGGATGAATTGGGAATTGGGCAGAAGAAGATTACTCTTTATTCTGACAGTCAGAGTGCTATCCACTTAGCGAAGAATCCAGTGTTCCATGTTCGTACGAAGCATATTGATGTTCGGTATCATTTTATGCGGGAGATCATTGATGAAGGAAGAATCTTACTTCAGAAGATTGGGACTGCCGAGAATCCCGCAGATATGTTGACTAAGGTTGTGACAGCGATCAAGTTCAATCATTGTTTGGACTTGATCAACATTGTACGAGTTTGACTGCGCCATTGGGCGCATTTGGAGGCGTTACAGTTGTTATAGAGAATATGGGAAAAAGAAGAGTTTTGTGATGGGTTGGCATATTAGCCAAGGTGGAGATTTGTTGGTGTTTTGGCTCATATGCATTAACAAGGATCCTACATCGGTGGGACTCCAAAATTGGGCCTCATGTGGCCCTTATAAAAGGAAGCCATATGAGAAATTTTTATTGTCCCAAATTGAAATATCTTTCACCCCCTAAAGTTGTAAGGTCTCGCAAATAAGACCTCATAGTTTAAGGGCCTTTTCGTAAGGACCTTAAAGTTTGTAATATTTGCTTTTTTCCCCCTTTGATTTTGGGTATTTGTAGTATTGCCCAATTGTTTGGGTAATTATAGTTTGACCCAACTATTTGGGTAATTGCAGTTTGGCCCAATAGTTGTGGAATTTGTATTGTGGCCCAAAAGTTTGTAATTCTCTTTGAAGATAGTGGAAAGTTTCTTCAGCGGCGCCCGAGGACGTAGGTACTTATAACGAACCTCATTAAATCCTGGTGTGTTTTCTATTTCTGTATTGTGGTTGATTGGTTGGCTCTTTAGTCGCTATTATATTCAATTATCTGGCATAGTTGTGGTTGTGCATTTGGTTGTTCTTTTGGTTATCGCTTCCGCTTGTGCATAACAGGTGACTTATACAGAACAAGTTGTGTGGAATTATGTTGATTAGCTGTTCGGCATTTTGAGTTTGTAAAAATTAGTGTCAACACACTGTGTTTATTTCGAAGTGTGTGCTATTCTGGGAGGTATTGATCTTAGGTCCTTTAACAACCTTGTTTAATGATCATTGTATGGTTCGGACCTCATGTATTTGGTATCCCTGTAGCATAGAATGGCCCCCTTTTTGATTCTGATACTAGCACTCTACTTATGATGTATTAGGAGCTTATGTTGCTGTCATATCGGTTGCATGGGAAGATTGGACGCCGCCTGTTCTGTTGGCCCATCAACAGATACTGGTGAGGAAGTGCAGAAGAAGTCTGTTAGCATCAAGGGCCATAAAGATGATGATGCTCTAGATTCATTCCAACCATCTCAAGCATATTGGATTCGGCAATATATGCAACAACAAGAAGAGGTTTGTGGATAGACAGCATACTGTGCTAATGAACACTATATATATTTTTAAATCTAGATGAAATGAAGTGAATGGCTCTGTTTTTAAGTTAACTTTTCCTTGATGGTTTTTCATTACCAATTTGCAGATATTATAATATTCTTCTATTGCAGGATCAAGGACCAAATCTTTGACTTAATGTTAGTGGTAGAAACTGTTTTGTTGAACTTCAAAATCGAGAGTTATTTTTTACAACTGTGTAATTGTTAGAATAAATTCCCACCAAGTTACATTGATTTCATTGGAAAATTCTATCAGTTGTGGAATTGGAAGATTCTTTTATGTCTTTCCTTGCTAAAAGGTGGTGGAAAACTTCAATTTGATGGAATTTAGGGATACTAGCTATTTCGTAGGTTATTTTGATTGGAAAGGAATAGAAAAATATATAAGGATTTCGGAGAAGAAGAATTTGAATTGTTATACGACAAAGAATTTTCTTTCATCCTAATAGGTGTCATTCAAATTACCTGTATCAATAAACACTTCTTTGTTTTCCATCTATTATGAGTTCTAGTAGTCAAATGATCTTCTGTTCTTGTGTGGGCTTATATTTTATGCAGCTTGTTTCTAGTGATTGTTTTTCAAAGGCTTATGCTTTGATCTATAAGGTTGAACTCCTGGCTTACTTCCCTTAGCAATGATCTCTTTTCTAAAATAATATTCTATTTCTTATTAAAAAGATAGTTGTATGAGAATTTGAAGCTTAATAGTTCATCTAGATAAGGATTCATTTCTTTTATTTTTGTAAATTTCTTGTTTTCTTTGTTTTTGATGTGCAAAAAAAAAAAAATATTTATGATAATTTGATGCCTTGTGTTATGCATGGCTTATGAGTTCAAGTGTTGTATGGATGTGTTTTTTTTCCTTCCCTAGAAGTACTTGTACTAGAAGAATAACATTAAAAGTTTTTTAAGGTGTTAATGGTAGCTTCATTTTTTGCAGGATGAGTATGAAAGTTGGGAAGATTATGCAGTTGATAAGAGTTCCTCCAAGGAGGTATGGTATTTGTTTCATGTAGTTGCTGGAACTTCTTCAGTACTTTCATCTTTTTGATCAATTAAAACCCCTATCAAAATCATACAAGTTATTTCCAAAGGATATGGATTTCTAGATATAGATGATCCCTCTGTGTGTGTGTGTGTGTGTGTCTCCCTCTCCCTCTGCCTCTCTTTCTTTCTCTAACACGTATAGAAACACACATATACACTATGCAGTGACGAAGGTAGATATGCCTGGGCATTATTTATTGCTTACATATTGTTGTTGGGCCATTACTTATCAATTTTGGCTTTTGTGTTTAGTCACTTTACATCAAAGCAAAGCCAGTTTAACCTGTGTATTATTGTTGGGCCATTACTTATCAATTTTGGCTTTTGTGTTTAGGAATATTATCACTTTACATCAAAATGCAAGTACTACAAGAAAAATGAAGTGAATGGCTCTGTGTGTTGTGCTATGCATAGGTTGCAGAGATGGAGGAGAAAGGAAGGCTATGGGGGTGATAAGAGGATGTGTACAGACATTGAAAAAAAGGAGCTTTAGGTTCTGTGATTGGCTTATCATCATCCATCAAGTTGCTTGAAGAAGATGATTACCATGAAACAATACATCTCAAGCTTAATTATGTTATACTTGTTTTCATTTTCTTTAAGTCATTTTGGATTGTACGATATATTTGTTACAAGTATTTGAATTTTTAACATTTGTATTAATATTTATCGAAATATAAATTTGTACTTATATTATAAATTATGTTTTCTTGGATAATTTATATAGTAATTTGTGTGATTACAAATGAATAGGTATTTTCAATTAACCAAAAGAAAAAAGACATTTAATTATAAATATAATATTTTTCTGCAAAAAATAAATGGCAATGAGCAATGGTTGGATTAATTAATTTAATGTTAGGAGGAAACATTTGTTACAAAACAGTTGAGCATTATAAATTACCTGTTGTGACTAAATTTTCATCCCAAAACATATTTATTGTGAGAAACAATGTACAACAACATAGTTGGGTAAACGAGTTGACAACGGTTTTGTCGCGAAACATAGTTTTTTGTCAATCATTTTTCATCACATGGTTCTGAATTTTTTAATTTTTTTTGTTGTGTTTATTTCATTTTCATCATTATAGGCAATTAATAGGCTTATTGAATCCAATTCTTCTATATTATGCCCAAAAGTTATACAAATTATAAAAATTAAAATATTAAGTGAAATCATAAAAATTCACAAACAGTAAAATCTAAATTGTAACATCATATATATGCTTCATTATACGATATTATATAAAATTATTACAATGAAATTTAACATTTCATAAGTACGATGGGCTACAAGTAAACCACAAGTTAAGGTAAACATGGTGTAAGCATGACCTTAGGCCATCAAAGTTACAAAAATTATATACAAACAAAAGGAAAATGATATTAGTTGTTACATGTAGGCCACAAATGATGATGATGGTAAGCATAATAGCAGAGTTAGGAAAAACATATACAGACCAAAAGAAACTGATATTAACTGCTACATGTAGACTTCAAAGTAAGATGAAGTTGGCAGTAAGATGATGATCCACCAAGGTTAGCAAAGTTATATACTAATAAAAGACTGATAATAAGTACCATAAGTAGACCCCAAAGCTAAGATGAAGATGGTGGCAAACATGATGATGACCCAACAGAGTTAGTAGCTAAATGTTGACTCATAAAGTCCTCAAATTTTTTAAACTTGGAATGCATTTCTTCAATGGTTTCTTTTTGTGAAGATATAACACCTTCCAACTGAGACTTCATAACCTCATATTGAGTTTGTTGTTCGTCAATCAGCTTTTTCTGCTCCTCAACTTGCTGCTTTAATTCTGCATTGCTCGATAAAGCTAATGGAGTAAACCTTTGAGTTGTTGGTATACGCATACCTAATCCTTTAGCATAGCCTGATTTTTTTCCAAAGACCTTTTGAGATATCTCTATCTCACTCAATTGTGTTTCTCCTTCACCGTTAGGTTTCTCTAACTCACATATCGATGCCTACAAATATAAGGATTCATATGTAATAAGTCATAAAATGAAATATGAATTTAATGTGTAAAAAAATAACAGACATACATGATGCTCTTGTGCTTTTGAGTTAACCCATTCCTTGCCAGTTTTATAATGTGTGGCCTTGAATAAGTCAGAGAAACTTTGTGTCTGACTTCCACCCTTATCCAAAAGAATTATTTGAAAAAGTTAAAAAATGCCTCACAATTTCGTGTTATATTAATTAAAAAAAAAAACAAATAGATACCTGAGAAATCTTAGCACGATGAGATGCAAAAGACTTTGACCCTCCACGACGAGTAAATGGGAGTTTCTTTCTATTCTCTTTATATTTCAAGCATTTCTCCTAAATTAAGCTATATCACATGTTAATAACAAGTAAAAAAGAAAAAGAGTAAATGATGAAATCATTGTAAACAAGATTGATTAATTTCAACATGATCTTTGCTTTTTCCATAATGAAATTACACAATACATAGATTTTATACTTAAATAACCATAACAATAACCACACTTTATATTCCATATTATTGTGAAACTCACAAATTTCATATATTCTAAAATATAAATGATATATCTGAAAATGCAAACAACCTTAGTTGTTTAATATTAATGATATGTCAAATAGTGAGATGCTTGTTATCATCCATATAACAACTTAAACTTTATTATATTATAAAAATCATGCAATAAACTTGATAAATATAAAATCTTCATACCTTGTACTTTTCATTCGACCACAAAGTACATAAATAGTCCCAACCCTCTTGAGTAACATTAGGTGGAGGATGTCTTCGGGCCTCATCATTTGCACCAAGTCTCAAATATTCTTTCTTCAAATAATATCGATGATCTCTATACCGATCACCCATAATATCATTGATGCAACGTACAATATGCTCTTGGCTGAAATCTAAATCAAACTTTGCCTATATTTTCAAATAAACATTGCACATATGAAGAAAAAAAAATGACCAAAAAAAACAAAGAATGTTTAAAACACTAGTAAACATACTAGAAGTCTATCAAACAACTCTGCTCTAGTAGGTCGCCAAGGCATCTTAGACCAAGACTCATACTCCTGTGAAGCATGGTTACGAACAATGACTCCACACTCACTAGCAAGGTTCTTTGCATATTCTCCAGTGGCTTTTCCAGTCTCTGTTGAGATAGTCAAAACTATCTTGCCTTTTGATTGCACAATATAATCTATTTGTATACTTCGAGAAGGACCTCGACCTTTACGTTGCGGAGGTGGTGGGAGTGAGGCTACAAAAATAAAAAATGAATGAAAAAATAAGCATTGCCTAATATAACTGAAATAAGGTTGGTTCTAAAGACTATGTTGAACCAATGTAAATATATCTCATATGTTACATAATAATAACATGATAAAATGTAGAATCTAATTTACTTGTGGTATTTTGAACTTCTATATGACTTTCAGTTGTCTCTTTTGTGTTAATATTAGCAGTTTCTCGAATGTTGAGATTCTTTGATTTCTTTCTGCCACCTGGAGCCATCTGGAACAGAAAATAAATATGCATTAATTACAAAACTGTATTTTTTAGCAATAAGATTACCTTAAAGCAGAATTCAAGCAAAACATGATGAATAACATGATCATCTATCATTTAAACACAAATATTCATGTAAAAATTACCATTAAAAACACAAATATACATGCTTCTACTTCTTTCCAAATCAATTTGCTATAAGCACACCCTTAATATGATTATAGTCCAGAATAATAATAAGCACTGCCATCTTAAATGATTTTTTCTATTTACCAGGATATACAGCTATAAACTAGCCTACAAGATGAGAAAAGAATAACTCGTTTTGAAGTTATAAAGAGCAAAATGTTAATTTAGTCGCTTTTGCCAATTTCAGGCCTTTTTGACAATGCCACGTGCACTATATTTTGACTATTAGATTACCTTTAGTTGTCCTGACAAATACATGTTTAAACTTAGTTTAAAAAATGTCATAATTGCTTTGTACATCCTTAGTTACTACATTTTTATTTCTTTCATAGTTCTTATCCACAAAAAGGTAAAATCAATCAAATGAAAAGCTAGAATACACAAGTATTCTAGCTATCGGCTTCAATGCCAATAACAGAGGTGGCAACTAGGTAACCCATTGGCAGAGTGAATAACTAACTATCCAGAAAAGCATATGTCCCTGTGTACAAGACCATGCAGATTATTGCACACACAAAACAAAATTTAGAACAACAAAAGTCATAAGAACTACAACATTAGGAGCTTGTACATACCGTGGGGAGTTAGTATCATCCCATTAGCAAATCAAATATGTTGAAATCCAATAAAATGGTTCTTCAAGTGACCGAACAGGTGCGGTAGAAAGAACTAACCACGCTTGCTTCCTACATGCATTCAAAGTATCCAATTGTATATTAATTTTTAAAGTTTTTATTGGAATCACAAGCAAAGATGTATCATTGTTTCCCATAATTGTAGTGGGAGGGTGGAAGGTCTTATTTGACAACAAAGCTCAAGAATTTACACCTAAGTATATGAAATTGATAGATTCATTAGAGGAAAAGATCAACTTTCAAATATCCAAGCATGCAGTAGAATATATTGATTAGTGAGTTTTAACTCTAATCATACATACATTTTTTTTTTTGGGAATAGCTGCCCATTAACAAAATCTTAACATAACTTTTTTTATTTTAAAGGAAGCCTTTAGATGTAAAATCAAGACCTTGGTAAGCTTGATAACATTCATCCTATCAATGTATGAATTAAAAGGTTCAATTGGTTTAATAATATTTATTAAATCAATAAAATAATAATCTTCCCAATTACAACGAATACTATTATCAAATATTATAATAAATAATGTCACTTGTTTGTGGCCATGAAACCTGGTAGGTTTGATTCCCTTATAAATATATACATAAGAATCATGAAAAATATCATCAAACAAAGAATTACAATGAAGACCTGGGCCAAAATACTCCAAAGTTGTCCATCATTGGGCTATATAAATTATACCGAAAAAAAATCAAACAAAGACTGATAATGAACCAGAGGAGAAACCCACACTACCAGCATAGATAGAGGAGATGCAATTGGTGTTGCTTCAAACAGATGGAGGAGACAGCGGTGATGGTGCTTTTGACAGAGTGATCAGATGGCAATGGTGTTGTTGCAAATACATGGAGGAGATGACGATCGTCTTGCCTTCAATAGATGGAGGAGATGATGGTGGTTTTGCCTTTAACAGATCATGGAGGAGGCGATAGAAGTACTGCAGCTTTAAACGGATGGAGGAGAAAACGGTAGAGGTGAGGAAGCGTAATTTTCACCAAATGGCCCCGTACACCATCCATTAACTAAAACTGCCCCCTTTTTCAAATCTAACTAATTTTGACCCCTTTTATGAAAGAAAAATACTGAAATACCCATGAGAAGTAAAAAAATAACAACATGATAATCAAATCAGAACCCTGTTCGTGCAAACATCCCAACACAGGGAAAGCACCCCAGCTTCGTCGATCTCACTCGCTTTGCATCTCATCTCCGCCGGCCTGCTTACATCCTACTGCTCACTTCTGGTGAGGCATCTTCACATCTCGCCTCTACCACTCTGCTCGTGTCCTGCTGGCTCCTAGCGTGGCATCTTCGCATCTCATCGTACTTTGTCTCTCTGCTCGCGTCCTGCTCACTTTCGATGCAGCGTCTTCGCATCTCACCTCCGCCGCTATGCTCGCATCCTACTCTCTTCAGACAGTGGTAATGCTTCTTCAATTTGTATATATTTTATAGATTTTAACGATCTGTAATTAGATTAATATATATCCAAAAGCAGCAGTTCTTAACGATTTCACTTATACCCAAAATTAATGCAGAAAAAGTTTTTTGTAAGTAAAAGTCTTCAATGTCCTTTGGAATTTAACTTTAGGGTCAAAGAGCAAGAGAGAAAGAGATACTTTAGGGTCGAGGTAAGGAAAAGTAGCTCGGAGCTAGTCGTGAGGCGCTGACGACAACGACAGTGAAGATTCGGTGGAGAAGTAGAATTTGATGCAAAGCCGCACTAAAGGTGCTTGGATGACAAAGGTAATCCTGGGAGATCTAAAAAAGGGATCGCTTTCTTCCATGGCAGACATGTTTGATATAAGATAGTGGAAATGAGCTCTCAAACCATGTTGAAATCCTGCATTCTAGAAACCATGACATTCTTCTCAAACTTTGTAATACTCATGTATGTATTTGATTTTGATGGAATAAGTAATTACAGAGTAATACCTTTGGTGATGTTATTGTCGTTTGTAGCCTTATAAAGTTTGTATCCATGTAAAGCTCAGAGGAGCTGACAACTTATAAAGCTTATTTTGTGTTTACATATTATTTTTTCTTTGGCATGTGTCTGTCTTATACGTGAGAAAAATCTTATTTGTCTTTCTACCTTAGATCTGTAGTTGTCTTCCAGATACATTTGATTGTCCTTGCTATTGTGTTTATGCCTGTAAAGAAACAGGATGAACTAGTCATGCATGCCTCCCAGTTTGCTGGTTGAGGAGATTCATAAAAAGTTGTATTTTCTATTGAACGACACTGGATTTCTCTTTGTTATTGACAATGTCAAGGAAGATGTGATCTGCTGTTAATTGGGTGTTGAGGGATCATGAAAATGTTTTGCGACAAAATGAGACCGGGTCGTAAAGCAATCTGGTTTTCTGCACGACCGGGTCGTGCAATCAGCACGATCGGGTCGTGTAGAAAGGCAGATTGCATTATGCAATCTGGTTTTCAGCACGATCGGGTTGTGCAGTCAGCACGACCGGGTCGTGCAGTCAGGCAGATTGCATTATGCATTCTGGTTTTCTGCACGACCGGGTCGTGCAGTCAACACGATCGGTCGTGCTGAAAGGCAGATTGCTTAATGCAATCTAGTTTTCTACACGACCGGGTCGTGCAGTCAGCACGACCGGTTGTGCAGAAAGGCAGAATCTGCTTTATGCAATTTGGTTTCTTTGATTATGCTTAATGCTTAAAGGCGTGACCGTATGTGGCCTGATGGTTGGACTGCTGTTACTGTAGATGGTAAACGCAGTGCTCATTTTGAGCACACTCTTCTGGTAAATGCATTTATCAGCAAGATTACAAAAACATGTCCAACAAAACAATTACAACACACACATCTATAAACGATTGCAACACACATATCATTCAAAGCTTAAAGTAAAGCTTTTACAAAGCAGTAGGTACATGTGGTTACTCCCCACCGGTATCATTTAATGAAGCCTCCGGATTTCTTTGGGTTGACAGCGGATTCATCGACTTGCATGTCTTCTGATTATGACTTCTATCACCACACCGCCCACATTTACGTGATGTCCTTTCTTCACCCAACGATGGAATTCGATTCTTCTTTTGCCTACCCCGACCGTGACATTTCGCGGGGGGTAATATTATACGTGCCTCGACTTCATCTGGGATATCCCACTTCTCAGATGAACCAACAGGGTAGATAGCTTCCGCATATGCAGTCAATAAGACTTCGGACATATAAAAGTGATGAATAAAATTATAGACTGATAAGTTACGCACTCTACACACTGCAATAACATGTTTACACGGTAACTCTTCATAGGTTGTTGACATATGCAAAGTCACACCTTTGCTTCTACAACCATTGAAAAAAAATTCTCTGCCACTTGACACCCATTCACCATCATACACGATAGGAAAACAAACATTATTCATTTACTAAAACCTGCAATACCAATACAAAACATTACAATTAATTCAAACAGATTTCACTCTATTGCACGATCGTTAGACAAGTATTATGTATCATGACTATTTCGACAAAAGCATTATATACCATGACTAATTAGAGAAAATGGTCGTTTTGCACGACCCTTTGGAGAAAGGGTCGTGCAGCACGACTCCAAAGGGTCGTGCAGCACGACCGTTTAGAGAAAAGGGTCGTTTTGCACGACTCTTTGGATAAATGGTCGTGCTGCACAACCCTTTGGCCAAAAGGGTCGTGCTGCACGACCCTTTGGAGAAAAGGGTCGTGGAAAACGTTCTTACATAACAAGCCCACAATTTCAAGCCTTAATTTCCTTCAACATGAACCACTTCAATAGATATCAAACATAAAAAATGGAGAAAACAAATCTCAAGACAAATCTCAAGACAAAATCAACTATGAATACCTTCACTCACTAGCTTTTTGGATTAACAATCAACTTCTTGGATTTCAATATTCACTCACTAGCTTCACATTGCTTTCATCAGAAAATTTTCAGTTTTCTATTTTAGGGTGTGCGTGTTGGAGAGTTGGGAGAGCCGTTTTGGAGTGTTCGTGTAGGAGAGTTCGTGTTGGAGCTGTTTTGGGAGAGTGAGTGTTCTATTCATCTTTTCATATTAACTCTTAAGGATAAATTGGACTTTTCATGTCCAAAAGGGGTCAAAATTAATCAACTATCAAAAGGGGGTCAGATTTGAAAAAGAGACCCCAAAAGGAGTTATTTTAAAAAATAACCCGGTGAGGAAAGGCAATAGATGGCTGTGATGGGTTGTTTTTGCCTCTAGGGATTTCCCTCTAACAATTTGGGAAATTTTTTTTGTTTCCTGCAAACTATCCCTACTCAAGCTGGTATATTTCCTTAATCTTTTATAATATATAATAAACTTGCTTAATATAATATTTTATTATGTCAATCTTAATTTTAATTGTTTGATTATTTAATCATACGTCATATTTCTAAAAATACTTCAAATTATGATAATTAATATTCTTTTTTCATTTCTTACATTAATTGCACATAGAAATAGTATTTAATATTATGAATAAAATTATACTTAATTAACTGCATTTATAAAAGTAATAGTTTATAAAAAAAATTTATATCCAAATTATTAATTATAAACATTAAATTAAGAATTGAATATTTGACATTGAAGCAGGAATCATAAAACTACCTAGCCAAGGATGGGATTGGAAATTACAAAAATATCCAGGGAGTTAAACAAGGATCGCAGTCTAAAACCCTTATGTATAAACCCATGTATTCAATATGTTAAAAATTTAAGATATAAAATACAAGTTAAAGTTTTGCTTAATAAAATATTACTTCCATAAACAATTTATAATTTATTCATAATTAAGTTATGAAAAAAATTCTATATACAATTTAATTGATTATGAATCAAATTAAAATAAATTGTAAATGTGGTTAGATTAATTATCATATTTTTATATACTTTACTGTTTGAGCTAACGTATCCACTAAATTTGCTTGACCGATTAGCGATTTGATCATCTACAAATAAGATACTTCTATGTCTAAATTAAATTGATAATTAATTTAAATGTAACTAAACTTATTTATGTATTCAATTCATTACGTATTAAATTGTAAAAATTATATTTATAGTTTCTTTAATTATAATAAATGTATATAAACCCGTGTATTCAATATGTTAAAAATTTTAGATATAAAATACAAGTTAAAGTTTTGTTTAATAAAATATTGCTTCCATAAACAATTTTTAATTTATTCGTAATTAAGTTATGAAAAAAATTCTATATACAATTTAATTGATTATGAATCAAATTAAAATAAATTGTAAATGTGGTTTGATTAATTATCATATTTTTATATACTTTACTGTTTGAGTTAACGTATCCACTAAATTTGCTTGACCGATTAGTGATTTGATCATCTACAAATAAGATACTTCTATGTCTAAATTAAATTGATAATTAATTTAAATGTAACTAAACTTATTTATGTATTCAATTCGTTACGTATTAAATTGTAAAAATTATATTTATAGTTTCTTTAATTATAATAAATGTATATAAACCCGTGTATTCAATATGTTAAAAATTTAAGATATAAAATACAAGTTAAAGTTTTGTTTAATAAAATATTACTTCCATAAACAATTTTTAATTTATTCGTAATTAAGTTATGAAAAAAATTCTATATACAATTTAATTGATTATGAATCAAATTAAAATAAATTGTAAATGTGGTTTGATTAATTATCATATTTTTATATACTTTACTGTTTGAGTTAACGTATCCACTAAATTTGCTTGACCGATTAGTGATTTGATCATCTACAAATAAGATACTTCTATGTCTAAATTAAATTGATAATTAATTTAAATCTAACTAAACTTATTTATGTATTCAATTCATTACGTATTAAATTGTAAAAATTATATTTATAGTTTCTTTAATTATAATAAATGTATATAAACCCGTGTATTCGATATGTTAAAAATTTTAGATATAAAATACAAGTTAAAGTTTTGTTTAATAAAATATTACTTCCACAAACAATTTTTAATTTATTCGTAATTAAGTTATGAAAAAGATTCTATATACAATTTAATTGATTATGAATCAAATTAAAATAAATTGTAAATGTGGATTGATTAATTATCATATTTTTATATACTTTACTGTTTGAGTTAACGTATCCACTAAATTTGCTTGACTGATTAGTGATTTAATCATCTACAAATAAGATACTTCTATGTCTAAATTAAATTGATAATTAATTTAAATCTAACTAAACTTATTTATGTATTCAATTCATTACGTATTAAATTGCAAAAATTATATTTATAGTTTCTTTAATTATAATAAATGTATGTATTTACCTTGATATAATCATTAAATCTAATCCTAAATTAAACTGATAAACGTAATTGGGTTGATTTATTAGTAATTTATTTTCAAATTAAATATTTATTTATATGACTTTACTTGATTACAAATCATAACTATAAATTTACAACAACACAGACATTGTTTGGTTAGGAACCAAATTATAAAACTTGTATAAAAACCAAGTTAAAATAAACTCACAAAAATTTAATATTAAATATAACATCAAAATACTCATTCATATTAACAAAAATATTATTACAGAATTTTCTAAATACAAGTACTTGTTTACAAAGAATAATCCTAAATAATTTAAAATAACTAAATAAAAAACACAATACAATTAAATCCTGGGGATCAAATATTTTGGAGCCGATACACTTGAAACAACTCTTCCATAATCTTCCAATCATTTCATCTTCTACTCTCATCTTTTAGAGGCAATTTCATAGTTGTCCCTCTTTTTTGATAGGCTAGCTGAATCGCCCAGCGAACAAATCCACTCCTTGCTCTTTGTCTAAGATTGCACTAAAAAGAAGTTTAGGATAAGTATGTCATTTTCTTCCTTGTACTAGTTTCAAAATAAAATTTAATTTGATATTTTTACTTTCTTAATTTTAGAAAAAAATAATATGATGTGATTTGATTTCATTGTAAAATAATTTAATATATTTTATACAATTTCGACATTAACAAATTTATATTTAAAAATTCATTATTTTTTATAGAAAATAATATTTTCTTTTTATTTAAATATTGTTAAAAAATTTTAAATTTTATATTTAAACATAAAATTATATTATTTAATTAATATTCTTATATTTTTTATTTTATTTAATTTCAAAATATGAAATTACTCAATTTGTGTAATTTTCCATAACATTTAAAATAATTTTCCATTATATTTAAAATTCAAAGTAATTTTATTTATCTTTTACTAATTTAAGAACACTTTTTTTTAGTTACTAATATTAGTGGCAGAAAATGCACGTTGCGATAGAGTCATTCAGCAACGTGCATATATTGCATGTTGCTGAAAATAAATTTTCACAATGTGCATCCAATGCACGTTTCGAAAGCCATGTTGCTGTATCCTATTTTTCTACTAGTGCATCAGCACTAACTCAAGCAATGTTGACTAAATAATATTAATTATAAAAAATATAAACTAATAAAATAAAATTAATAAACTAATTGGTTCATCCGAGTTTCAATCCCACGTAATATCAAAATCTGAACATAATCCGAAATTAAAAATATAATATAAGACTATATTTCTATAATAATGCAATGAATAAAATTTTTCACAATAACATAACTAATATTAATTGTCCAAAAGTTATTATTAAGTTGATTTATATTTCTTAAAAAATTCAATTAGTAAATGTAAATTATTTAATTTACTTAATATTCAAATTTTTGAAAACTATTTAATTTACTTAATATTCAAATTTTTGAAAACTATTTAAAAATAGAGATTAAGAATATTTGATAAATATCATAAATTATTTAATTTGATTTAATGACTTATATATTTTAATTAATATTTAAATTTTGGTTATTTATTAAAACCACAGGGATTAATTAATTTAATTTTATAAGACTAATATACAAGTTATTTTATATTAATATTTAAATTGTTCACTTTCTTAATATTTATATTTTCGTACCATTGCCATACTGTGAGGAAACCAAATTCGATGCAGTAAGATTTATGTTGCTTTGACATTTTGTGAGGAAATTATTTACATTTTGCGACGAAATAATGGTTACAAAAAGGAAAAGAGAGAAATTTAGTTACATCTTTTGGTGAGGATTATTTGCTCACGAGAGGCACAACTTTTGTCGCAATAAGATCCACGTGAGCTTCTCATTTTGCGAGGAAATTCATTTTGTCGCAATATACATACTACGACGACCAAGATATGGTCGAAAAAAAAAGACGTATTAAATTATATCTTTCAGTGAGGATATTTTCCTCACGATATATGTAACTTTTGTCGCAAACAAAATTTTTCCTCTAGCAATTTTCGGTAGAAAATTGTTTTATTTGAAACAAGATTATATAGTGAGGAAAGAATGGTCAAAAAAAATAAAAAATTTAGTTAAATCTTTTTACGAGGATGCTGTCCTCCCGATAGGCGCAATTTTCATCACAAAAGGATTTACCTATTATTCTCATTTTGCGAGGAAAAGAGTATTGTCGCAATATACTTAATTTAGCGAGGAATTAATGGTGCAAAAAGATAAAGAGTGAAATTTGTCCACATCTTTTGGTGGAGACAGTTTCCTAGCAAAAGTTATAATTTTCGTCGCAGAAAGATTTACACCTCTTCGTCATTTTGCGAGAAAATTAGTTTTGTCGCAATATATTTTGTTGGGGAAATAGTGCTCACCAAAAACAAAAGGGGAAATTTGTTTACTTCTTTTTGTGAGGAAAGTTTCTCGCAAAAGGTGAAAATTTTGTCGCAAAAGTATTTATTTAGCCTAATCATTTTGCGAGGAAATTACTATTGTCGCCGTAGGTGTTATATTGTGAGGAAATGGTGGTCGCGAAAAAAGAAAATGAATAAATTTGGCTGCTTCTTATGGAGAGGATAGTTTCCTCGCAAAATATGTAATTTCGGTCGTAAATAACTTCATATTTAAATTCACCGTAGACATTTTGCGAGGAAAGTTGTTTTCTCGCAATATATTATTTTTTGCGAGAAAATTTTCATCGCAATAAATAATTTTTTGAAGTTTTTAATTTTGCTACTGCTTTTGGCGACAAAATTACTTTTTGTCGCAGAAAGTGGCTTTTTGCGAGAAATTTGGTTTCCTCGCAAAAAAGTTTGTCGCAAATACTTGTTTTTCACGTAGTGAGGCGATATTGACATTGTTGATTTTATTAGTTGAAAGGTTAGTTTTTTAAAAATTAGTTTCACTAAAAATTATGAGTATTTAATTTTTTATGAATTTTTGAAGCTAACTGTTCAATACTAAAATCTTTAGTTTTCTACAAGAGGTCAGTTTTATAAAAATTATTTAAGATAACTAGAGGTCTTAAAAATTATGAAATTTAGTAATTTATTTTTCTTTATGTCTAGTTTAAATCTGAAAAATTTTATAGTTTTAGGAGTTCATCATGAATTATTACATGTTTTTAAATAGAGGGAGGTCAATTATGAAAATTATTTGATAGAATTGTTGTATCTGAAACCTCGAATTATTTGATATACTTGATGAATTTAGAATATTTTGAAATTTTTTATGATGTTAGATATATATTATTAGGAGGCCTATGTAAAATCTTACATAATTTAGATGAGTATATCATTTGTTAAAAATTAGAAAGCCAGCGTTGATTTGTGTAGGTAGATAGTTTGAAAGTGAAGTTGATTAGCATTGATTAGAGTATGATTTGAAGTTGGTTATTATCAAACTTAAGTATTCAAGTTAATTATCAATGGAATACAAGATGCAATGAGTTTTTTTTTTTTTTTTTGGGTGATGTAGGACAAAGAAGGAACTAGTAATTGTTGAATGAGCCGGCTAGCTGGGTGGAATGGGAGCTTAGCTTCAAGCTAATCAAGTTGTATAATCAGACTATTGTATTAGCATTGCAATTCTTTTTTTTTTTTTTTGTATATGGTTATCATTTTAATATCACATGTATTCTGAGTATAAAGTTCATTGTAGCACCTCTATTTAGATGTAAAATTTTACTTTTTTTAATTAATAAAATTTTCTCATATTATCAAAATTTTTCTAATTAAATTTAGTTTGAATTGAAAAATCCAAAAATTTTTGGATCCACCCCTACCTTCATCCCATGTGATTTATATTTAGAAGCAATCTATGTTACGGTATGATTGAGTTCACAGCAGTTTTGTTTTTGCATCAAGAGTTGATTTTGTAGAAAGAAAATAATGCGCCTTGTTTCCGTTCAGCACATGAATTCACGTGGGACTGAAAACAACTTAAAATAAAAATGAGATTGAGGTTGATTTTCAAATATGTACGCAAATAAGACTCCTAGAAAGCACCTTGTTAACAAATCAGATTGTTACTAATGTTGCCAAGCATAGGATAAGATATTTGTTTTGCACTTATGTTTAAGGAATTTCTTATTGGAGTCACATGGGCTGAATCAAGAAGTACTTATGACATTTTTTTTTTTTAATATAGCCAGGCGGGGCAGCTGAGCTCACAAATCAATGCGAGAGCCAATATAGGAAAAACGAATAGCCTGAAGAAAAATTGGATTCTCTTTCACATAACCCTCTCTCTCTCATCACACGAGTGACATAAAAAGGATCCATTATCATTGAAAATATCAAAGTTGTCGTCAATTGACTGCCACGATGAGCAGTCATCTTTCTCCAACTGACTTCTGTCCCTTTTAATTATTTCATTCGTTATTCATCAACCAAAATAAAAGTAAATTAATTAAAAAAAAACCCCACTCACCGGTCTCTATTTATTTCATTACACCAACTATACGTTCCCTCACCATCACCAACGTCGAATCAAATTAATTAAATTTACCGTCACTTGACTTGCATTTAATATCAACATTGAAATCGGTCAGCAACAATCAATGTGCTGAAAGGCCAAATCTTATCCGTATCAGGAAAATATTCGAAACAATAAGAGTCTATAAACAGAACGAGGGTAATCTCGTCCTTTCGTATATTAAAATATTAAAAAACTCAAAATTATTTGGTTAAAAATAACACATGCCGTTAAACAACTATGACTTGACAAGAATTTTACACTTAATAAAAATTTTAAAAAAAATCTAATAAGATTTTCTTTCTCCCTCCGGGCTTATTCTTCTCTTCTCCTCATCTTCTTCAAAATCGTACGCCTTTGTTGAGCCCAACCAAAGCCCCATCTCCAATCTCAATCCAAGCTGTGCCTTGCCACTTCTAACACCGGAACTACTTGGATGTCGGTTTCTCTCTCCCAATCTTTCTCTTCAAAACGATGGATTTGAAGATATTGGCATTGCTAATTTCTTAAGCAACCAACTAAAATTCGATGACTTCAAGTCGTCAGTGCAATTTTAAACAAATAAAGCACCCCAAACTTCATTCGATTTCCATCCCTAATTAATCAACTCTAATCACAGCCACCACTCAACTGTTCCATCAATCAAACAAACCCTTAATTAAACATCATAAAACCTAATCAACGTCGCCACCCAGCTTAAGGAGGAGTTTTGGCTATTTGCTAATTAGAGTCAAAAACCCCAACCACCGAGAAGAAAGCAACATTGGAAAAGAAGCAGTCAATCACTGCAAAACACCCAGAGCGCATGAGCGCCCAGTGCCAGATCATATGGTCGTCACTTGTTGGTCGTGAACGCTTTTGCCAAGTCTCGAACACAGCTGCAAGATCACAAACGCAGCTCTGTAAGGTTGCGATGCCGGTTGTTGCCCCTTCGCATCATGACCCACGTATATCCTTTATTAGATTCTAATAATGTCAAGAGGCGAGAATAAGTAACAATTGCGTTTTTTATTTCTTAATTTTTCAGATTTTCAATTTGTTAAAAGTAGCTGGTTTTGAATGAGAGAGAATACAGTGAGAGAAAAGGAAAGAAAGACAATTGAAGGGAGAGAGAAGAAAAATAAAGGGAAAGAGAGAATAAGAAATTAAGGAAAAAATGTAATTAAATTTCACACAAAACGAAACTAAATCAGCGGTAAAACAGTATTTGCATAGAAGATTCGGTTTCAGTAAATAGATTCTCTGACAGAATGTTTAAAAGTAGGGGTCAGTGCGTTACTATCTGATAAGTTAGGAGCAAAGTGTAATTGTAACTAAAATTAGGCTACTAAGAGATATATGTGTTAAAATATCTCTTCCTTTCGCTCCAGCATAATTAATAAACCCCGAAATACACTCACCTATAAATTTATTGTTGAGTCAAAAAATTAAAGCCACATGCACACTACAATTTTAAAGAAAAGAAGTGGCTTACCTTTTGATTGGCCAGGGAGGTATGGCGACCAGATGCAGTCGTTAAGTTGTAGCTTTTTCTTTATAGTAAGCCAAAAGTGTGTAAACAGTTTGCACAAGAGTGAGAGCAAGTGCTATGATGGCTCCAACCAAAGCTATCACACTCCAAGGGCTTTCAAAATATTTGTTTCTAAGCTAAGCTCTCCAAGCATTGTATGTTGGGATGTAATGATCAACTCAGAACAGAATTTGGGAGAAAAATTACTTGTATTAACAGAGAAAATTAATGTACAAGAATTATACAAAAAACTCCCCTAAAATTTCTGGAGCTCTCCTGGCTCTCTCTCTCAATCCTAAACTCTCTGGTTTAGACTCTGGACTCTCTCTGGAATCTCAGTGATGCTTGAACAAGGCAGAATTCGTCCCATATTTATAGGAAAAATTCTGCATACAAATTCAAATCAAATTTGGCTACTTCCTTTGATTTTCAAAATTGGAGGTGCCTAACAAATTTGACTCTCAATGCATTCACATGGGAGGGATTCTGGAAGCCATGCATGTCATGCATGAGCTCAACAGAATTCTAGAACTCATGCATGTCATGCATGAGCTCATCAATTCTCCCCCTCCATCCCATGTGAAAGGGAGTAACAACAAAAGTAATTAGATTGCTTCTAGTCCAACTATGTCTCTGCATAGTTCTAGCTTGTCTCTGGTGACCACTTTTGTTAACATGTCGGCTGGATTCTCTTTAGTATGGATCTTCACTAGTTTCAACAGTTGCTTGTCCATCACCTCTCGTATCCAATGATAGCGGATGTCAATATGCTTCGTTCGAGAATGGTACACTGAGTTCTTGCTCAAATCCAGAGCACTTTGACTGTCACAGTGTACTTTGTATTCCTTTTGCTCAATCCCAAGTTCTTGGAGAAATCGCTTCATCCACAACATTTCTTTTCCAGCTTCCGCTGCGGCAATGTATTCTGCCTCTGTCGTGGATAGCGCAACACACTTCTGTAGTCTTGACTGCCATGAGACAGCTCCCCCTGCAAAAGTGTAAACAAAACCTGATGTGGATTTCCTACTGTCAGGTTCTCCGGCCATATCTGAATCTGTATAGCCTTCCAAGATTGGATCAGCTTCCCCGTAACACAAGCATATCTTCGAAGTACCTTTAAGGTATCTGAGAATCCACTTGACTGCCTCCCAATGTTCTTTCCCTGGATTGGAAAGAAATCTGCTCACGACTCCGACAGCATGAGCAATATCTGGCCTTGTACACACCATGGCATACATCAAACTTCCTACAGCAGAAGAATAGGGTACCGATGCCATGTCCTCTATCTCTTTCTTGGATGAGGGACATGATCTCTTGCTCAGCTTGAAATGATTAGCCAGTGGTACACTAACTGGCTTAGCACTATCCATGTTGAACCTTTGGATCACACGTTCAACATATTTTTCTTGAGACAGCCATAATTTCTTTTGTTTCCTGTCTCGACGAATGTGCATCCCCAAGATTTGCTGAGCTGGTCCCAAGTCCTTCATATCGAAGGTTTTTGATAGTTCATTCTTCAGCTGCTTTATTCTTGTTGCATCTTTTCCGACGATCAACATGTCGTCCACATATAACATTAATGCAACAAAGTCTCCACCTGGAAGTTTCTGAAAGTAGACGCATTGGTCTGCAGCGGTTCTTTTGTACCCATGACTCACCATGAAGGAGTCAAACTTCTTGTACCATTGCCTTGGTGCTTGTTTGAGGCCATACAAGCTCTTTTTGAGCTTGCACACGAGGTGTTCTTTTTCTTGAACCTCGAACCCTTCTGGCTGCTCCATGTAGATTTCTTCATGCAAGTGTCCATGAAGAAATGCTGTCTTCACATCCATCTGTTCAAGCTCCAAATCAAGACTTGCTGTTAATCCGAGGATGACGCGGATTGAGGACATTTTTACTACCGGTGAGAATATTTCATCAAAGTCAATTCCTTTCTTCTGAAGGAATCCTTTTACCACCAATCGGGCTTTGTGCTTTATCACCGTTCCTGTTCCATCTTTCTTGAGCTTGAATACCCACTTGTTCTTCAGTGCCTTCTTTCCGTCTGGGAGTTCAACCAGTTCATAAGTTTTGTTCTTCTCTAGAGAATTCATCTCATCTTGCATTGCATGCAGCCATCGTTCTTTGTCTGGATGAGATAAAGCTTCATGAAAGCTTTCTGGCTCCCCCTCATCAGTAAGCAGTGTGTACTCTGATTCCGGATATCTCCTCGACGGAATCCGACCTCGCTCAGATCGTCGTAGCCGAGGTTCTTCATTTCCAGGAGGTACAGCAGCTTCTATAGGTGATTGTGGCTCCCCCGGCTCAGCAATCTCTTCATTTTCTTCCTCCTGATCTGCTTCTGGAACTTCGTCTGGTACCTCGTCATTTCTTGTAGCATTTGGTGTTGGGGTAGAATCTGCAACAATATCTGGGGCACTGCTAGTGGGATTTGTAGATATTGTTGTCTTTTCAGCGTCTTCATATGTTTGGTCTTCGTGAAATACGACATCTCTGCTCCGGATGACTTTCTTTTCTTTGGGATCCCATAATCTGTATCCGAATTCTTCATCTCCATAACCGATGAAGATACATGGAACAGTTCTTGCATCGAGCTTCTGTCTGAGCTCCTTGGATACATGTACGAAGGCTAAACAACCAAACACTTTCAAATGATTATAGGAGGGCTTTTTGTTAGACCATGCCTTTTCTGGAATCTCGAAGTTCAGTGGTGCCGATGGTGCTCTGTTGATTAAGTAACAGGCGGTGCGAACTGCCTCCCCCCAGAATGGCTTGGGTAACTTAGCCAATCTGAACATGCTTCTGACTCGTTCCATGATGGTTCGATTCATCCTCTCGGCCATTCCATTGTGTTGTGGTGTGCGTGGGACTGTTCTTTCATGTCGAATGCCATATCTTCGACAGTAGGCATTGAACTCTCTGGAGGTATATTCGCCTCCGTTATCTGATCGAAGGCATTTTAATTTCTTACCCGTTTCACGTTCTACCATGGCGTGAAACTCCTTGAACTTCTCCAGAACTTCATCCTTCGTTCTGAGGAAATAAACCCACACTTTCCGAGATGCATCATCAATAAAGGTCAAGAAATACCTTTTACCGCCTAAGGACTCGACTTCGAGAGGTCCGCATACATCACTGTGTACTAGCTCCAATAGCTTTGATTTCTTCACTGATGAGGAGCTGAATGACACCCTCCGTTGTTTCCCGTACAAACAATAGTCGCAAGGATGAGACGCTGCATCCTTGGAAACAGTGATCAGCTTCTTTTTCTGAAGGGTTGATAAACCCTTTTCACCCATGTGACCGAGCCTTTTATGCCACAAATCTAGAGGTACCATGTGCTCTGCTACATGAAGGCTCTCTCCGTTTATCTTTACATGAGTCCTGTAAAGATTGTCACATAATTTACCTCGAGCAACCACCATGACCCCTTTCAACATCTTCCATGTACCGTTGGTGAAGCAGCTCTCATAACCTTGCTGATCAAAGGCTTTTACCGAGAGCAAGTTGAGTCGAAGATCTGGCACATGACGAACGTCCTTCAAAGTTATTTTGCATCCGACGTTCGTTTGGAATTGAATATCACCAATTCCCATGATTTTGGCGGTGCTGTTGTTTCCCATCTTCACTATCCCAAAGTCTCCTGCTTTGTACGTGGTGAAGATTTCTCTGCAAGGAGTGACGTGGCAGGAAGCTGCTGTGTCAATGACCCATTCTACTCCTTGATCTGCTGTGTGAAAGCACGTCTCTTCTGCACAGATGGTTACATCTTCTACCACTGTAACTCGTGGTTCTTCGTTGCTTTGTGCCTGTGAACTCTCCTGGTTCTGCTTCCGAAGACTGCGACAATTTCTCTTCAAATGTCCCTCTTTGCCACAGTTGTAGCACTTGTATGTGGGTCTCCGCCCATCTGATGACCTGCCCCTTGATCTGCCTCTGCTTTTGCTTCTACCTCTTCTCCAGTCTTCACCTCGAGACTGTCTTCCTCGATTCTCTGTGATGTAGGCTTCATCTTGACTGGCGCCTGCATCTTTTCTTCTTGCCTCCTCGTTCATTAAGGCATCCTTAACCATTGATAGGGTAAGTCTGCCTCCGGGTGCTGAATTACTGATGGAGACCACTAGTGTCTCCCATGAATCTGGAAGGGAACTGAGAAGTAGAAGTGCTTGTTCCTCGTCTCCAAGCTGTAACTCGACTGCTGTCAACTGATTCACCAAGTTCTGAAACTCACTTGTATGTTCTGCTACAGGAGTTCCGCTCCGCAACTTCAAGTTCACAAGTCGTCTCATCAGGATGGCTTTGTTCCGTGCTGACTTGGCTTGATACATACTCTCTAATTTTTTCCATAGAGTATATGCATCTGTTTCTTTGGCTACATGGTGGAAGACACTATGATCGATCCATTGTCTGATCTGACCGATGCATTTTCTGTTAATTTTCTTCCACTCTGCCTCTTTTTCTGTCTCAGGTCTCTGCCCTTCAAATTCTATAGGGTCATATAGATCCTTACAACTAAGGAGATCCTCCATCCTGGGCCTCCATAGTGTGTAATTTGTAGCAGTCAATTTAATCATGGCTCCGGATGATTCTTCCATTTTAGAATAATTAATTCACTAAAATAGAAATTGAATTTCAAAAATCCGAGCCCACCGTTACGTCCGGAACGGTCAAATTAGGTGGAATAGCCTCTTCCGGGGCTCAAAAATTCTTTTTATACAATAAATACTAAGCTTGGAAACTTTAAGGACTAAACTGAAATTTCTTAAGGGCTAAACTGAAATTTCAGAAACTAAAAGGGGGCACAAGTTATTCTCCAGAACTACAGGGGCCAAACTGATATTTCTTAGGGACTGAAATGTAAATTTCATAAACTCAGGGGTCAAAATGTAATTACCGGGAAATACAGGGGCCGAAATGTAATTTTCCAACGTTTTGCTGACGTGGCAGGTGGGGTCCACAATGCTGACGTGGCTCTGACGTGGCGACATGTGGCACGCTGACGTGGACGGCTGACGTGGCTTGCTGACGCGGCGATATGCTGACGTGGCGATGACGTGGTCGTCTTCTTCCTTGGAATGGCGCGTGCAGCGCGTGGGGCGAGTGACGCCCACTCGCAGACCAGGTCGGAGGCGCGTGCGGCGTCTCTGGACGTCGGATCGGTCGCCGGAAAATTGCAGAATGATCAGGACGACGTCACGAACACACTGGACACTTCAAATTCGAAATTCGATGACTTTCCGAAAAATCGAAATTTTCCAGAAACAGGGGACAAATTTTCTCTGAATTTTTCCTTTCTGTTCTGACGTTCCAGGAGCTCAACGAGGCTCTGATACCACTTGTTGGGATGTAATGATCAACTCAGAACAGAATTTGGGAGAAAAATTACTTGTATTAACAGAGAAAATTAATGTACAAGAATTATACAAAAAACTCCCCTAAAATTTCTGGAGCTCTCCTGGCTCTCTCTCTCAATCATAAACTCTCTGGTTTAGACTCTGGACTCTCTCTGGAATCTCAGTGATGCTTGAACAAGGCAGAATTCGTCCCATATTTATAGGAAAATTCTGCATACAAATTCAAATCAAATTTGGCTACTTCCTCTGATTTTCAAAATTGGAGGTGCCTAACAAATTTGACTCTCAATGCATTCACATGGGAGGGATTCTGGAAGCCATGCATGTCATGCATGAGCTCAGCAGAATTCTAGAACTCATGCATGTCATGCATGAGCTCATCATTGTACCTCTGACCGCAGTAATGGCTGATGGCTCTTCTAATGACATGATTTTTCATCCCACCATGATAAACCATGTCATCGGTCTTAAACTCTCTGAAGAGGTCAACCACCTCTTCATCGTTATCACGGAAATTAATGAGCATGTTGTTGTTGCGCAACTCCTTCACATCTTCAGCTCTAACTATGAGTGAAGCAAGGATGTAAACATATGAGGAGACCTCAAATTGCTGGGTACACGCTTTTCATAAGCAACTAAGTTCGATAACTTCAATGCTATTATTTTGTCAACGACTATGGAGGGAAGTTCTAATGTTCCATTACTGAAATTAATGTCTGTAAAGTAACATGTGTCACTAGACATGAACTTAATACCTGCTTCTTTCAGTTCCGCAATATTAATACACGACTGAAATTAATGTCTGTAAAGTAACATGTGTCACTAGACTTGAACTTAATCTCTGCTTCTTTAAGCTCCTCAATATAACGTAAGGAGGGAGCGTAGAAGCCGTGATCATACTTTAGAATTAATACGAAGTAGCACAGTTGCGAGGCGCTGTAGAATACGATTTAAAATACCAAGTAGCACAATTGCGAGGCGCCGTAGAACACGAAGTAGCACAGGTGCGAGGCGCTGTAGAACACGAAATAACATACTTGTAATTTTCGTTGAGCAAACTATCTGCACCACTAAGCTGGGTATTTTGGGAACAGATTGGGCTAAGCCTCCCGGTCTTGGACAGAAACGATGAGGGTGTTGTTCTACCAGATTCACTGAATCAGGTTGGGTTAAGCCACTCCACATTAGATCGAGAAGATGACGGGGTGGCGCTACCAGCTTCACTAAATCAGGTTGGGTTAAGCCTCTCCGCATTAGATCGAGAAGATGATGGGGTTTTCTCGTGGTACCAGCATCGGATTTGTTAGTCCATTGTATGTCACAGCAGCCATGAAGACTTGTATAGATTCCTCCAACTCCTCCCTGTTTTTGCTTGAGTACCTTATTACCAACTTGAGAACTTCATAAGGAAGTTGGTTCTCCAACAATAATAGATCCATTATCAATTTGCCGGATTCTTTGCCATATTTTATAAATTCCAGTTCTTTTAACTTACAAATTTCGAACATCCTAAACTCACGAATCTCCCACCATGTTAGGTAATAAACATATATGAAATGCAGAACTACACATCCATCAGTCATAAACAGCATAGTCATCTCGTCATCATCAAAATACCGTGGACTTATTGCATCCAACTCATAGCAATTTCTCAAATCCCCTATCTCATCCTTTAAACTAACATATAGAACTTTCTTGTTCACGCCATGTTCCTCGATAAACATGGCAGCTAATTAACTTAAGCTTTATCCCACTGTTCACTTTGAGATTCTGAGTTTTATTGTGGTAAGGACCAATTGAAACCAGCCTTGGTTCGAAGTACGTGTTAAAATTCTGATTGTTGCGCATCACATCTGGAACCCTTGGTATGGTAACTGGTGTTTCGGTAGCTGGCATTTTATCTATTAACACAACCAAAGATTCGAGATAATCCTCAGCAACTTTGGTCAACTTATCCTTGCCCTCCTCGAGAGAAAGAATCTCATCACAATGATTTGCACTTTTGCAGACATTTTAGAATATTTGCTTTTTCAAACAATTGATTGTATATATGTTAGAATATTCGATCATACTTAAATTCATCATGTATAAACTATTAAGTTTTATTTTAAATGGAAGATTTGATATATAACTAGTCACTGTATTAGGAACAATAATTTTATTCCAGTCCACAATAAATTTTTGCGATTCACACAACTTACTCAACCTAATTAATTAATTTTGTAAACATATAGAAAGAGACTATATGTACCTTAAAAAAAAAAATCTCATAACTATTAGAATGACAAACATTCACATCAACTAACAAATTTAGAGCTTTCAAAGTGAGCGAACCTGGACCTTGTCTGTGAATTTAAGTGACCTAGATTGCACTTCTTTGCACCTCAAGGATCAAAACAGTCCAATAACGAGAAATTCTGGCATATATCTAATAAATTACAAACAGATAAATGATAAGGAGAAGTCTAATAAACACAAACACAAACTTGTAGCGAAACATAAAATCGTAAAACCTAAGAAGCCAAGCGAGAGCGACAGTGAGCTGACGATATATGTAAATTGGAACAGATAAGTTATTATATACAAATAATTAAAATAGATATGTACAGTATTTATTTATGATATTTAACTATTTTAATTAAATTTTACATACATTTTTTATATAAAAATAAATAAAATGTATAATTAATTTTTAATTTGTAGAAAACATATAGAGGTGTAACTTATATATTTAAATTTAATTTAATTAAAGATTAAAATTAAATTCATTTAAATTTAATATTTATTATGAAAATCCATATTTATTTATAAAATAATTTAAAATTATATTTCAATATATATTATAATTAATAAATCTTGAAATTTATTAATAAATTCAAAATTCAAAATCTTTAATTATTAATTAAATATAGTTCTTATAAAGATAAAAAAATGAACAAATTTTGTGACTTCTTTTTCTTACGAGAATATTTTACACATTCTTCCAATCAAAAACAAAAACAAATCTCTAAAATCAATTACCTCTCTAATTTTAAAGTCTTTTATAAATCTAACAATTTTTTGTAACAACTTTTTGAGCAGATAGAGAAAAAGCAATTTCAAACACCCTTACACTACTATTGCTCGTAAAAATATATATATATATATATATATAAATTACTGTTGTTGCGTAAATAAATATAAATTTTTGCATAGCAACAATAATTCTAAATGGGCCCAAAGGATAGTTTGATAACTTGATGGTTCTAACTGGAAGAGACATCAGCGACCAAATGAAATTTAAAAGTGATTTTAACGAGCAAACAAAATAAATTAAGACAAGGGTTAATCACAATGTCGTCCCTGAGGTTAGTGTCAGAGAAAAGTTCGTTCCTAAATTTCTAAATATTGCAAATTGTCCCCTCAACTAATGATTCCGATTATCCTTTCAAACAAAAAAGTGTCCTCGTGTTAGGCAGTTGAAAGATTAATTTTTTACATTGAGAAGACGAAATTGCCCTTAATCCAATGGTTAAAGGGTGTTTTGGTAAAATCATTGCTAATTAAATAAATAATATTTTCAAAATAAAACAATTTTATTTTTTTAATCTCCTTCTCTCTCCTGTTTCTTTCTCTCTTCCTCCTTGCTTCTCTATCCTCGTCTTTCTCTACTCACATTTCCATAAAGCTGCCCGCTTCCTTTGCGCATCCTCTGTCGCCTAGCCTCACCCAGTAACCCTGCTCTCCACCTCTCTCTTCCCTTCCCTTGAGCGTCCGCCTGCTCTTCGGCCTCTGCCTTCACCCTACTGTCCGCCTCTGTCAACAAACCATAGCCCTGCCACTGGAACTATTGTTTCTAGTGGTCTTTTAGGTGTTGCTAGGTTGTGTGGTTATTGGATGTTGTCTTGCTACTGGTGCTACTGTCGTGGGTGTTGATGGGTTATGCTCTTCTTTAATTTCTTTTTCTACCGATTAAAGTTCGAACGCTAGCGTGGGCGTTCATGGTGATGCTCTTTTTTAATCTTTTATTTTCCCCACTACTGGTAGGAGTTTGAATGGTACCGTGGGTATTGATGGGTTATCCAATTAACTTTTTTATTTCTAAAATCTTGTTTAGTAAAATATTATTTTATTTGCTGCACCTAAAAATTATGTTTAATAAAAATTATCTATTTTACAATTACACGGTCTTCAAGCATTCCTAAAATACAATTTTAAATTGTTATGACTTGTTATAATTTTGCCCTTCGAAAATGGAGATGGATGATCGTAATAATTCCTTAAGGGGGCAATTGACAATGCTTAGAAATTCAGGACGATCGTTTTCGTAACGCTAACCTCATCGTTTTTTTAACGCTAACCTCAAGGGGAATTGTTGTTAACCCTTAAAACAAAAAGAACAAACACGTGCGCACGCACACGCACACGCGCACACAAAAACAAACACACACACATCTATGTGCGTGTGTGTGAACGAATTAAACTTAACAAAAGATATAATTAAGATTTCTCATTGTAAGGATTGTTAATTTTGGTTACTAAAAAGAAGTCTTCTTTTTCCGTAAAAGTTGGTTTATATTGATTTTTTTTGTTAATAAAATCGTTCTGTATATTGATTTTATCTTGTAATGATAACCTTAATTATAATTTAAAAAATGACACTGGGAGGGAATATAATGAAGAAATCTAACAAATTCTCCTTGAAAATCTTGCTTTTCAGCTGACCATCCAAGAAATCCCAAGATAGGACCAAAATTAACCCTTAAATTATAATTTGCAACCGTCGCTCTATTTTTTTTTCTTATTCTTTCTCTATCTTACAGCCATCAAAATTCTCAATACTTATATATATATATATATATATATTTCTCTTTTCTTTAACAAAGCATGACAAATAAATCGTTACGACAAATCAATATGCAACGAAGGAAGAAAATGAATTTTTAAAGGAAGCTGACTATTGCTTACTGCACTACCGAGGAAATTTCTGGGCAGTGAAGATTTTTTTTTCGGGGAGTAAATAGTTCGCTACTTAGAAAACTGCTCATATCACTTTTGATGAATGTAATTAATGAAAAATAGAAAGAATTGGAGCAATATTATAACTAAGAAATTATTTTCTCCCTTTTGTGGCTCAAATTTTTTGTCCAGGAATTTTATTTCTTAAATCTGTTTGGTTAAGAAACAATGTTTAAAGATTATACGATGAAAAAAAAAATTACCGCTCAAAACAATTTTGGTATATGAAGATTGTTGATGAGTGTATAAAGTCATATTGTCTTGACTAGATCTTCTTTTTATGTCCTTAGAAGTAAATTAGTTTAAGTATGTTTTTATAATAAAATTTGTCTTAACAAAGGTATTCAGAGCATTAGAGTAGGTATAAATAGCCCCACTCTGACATCTATCTTACACAAGAAAAAGAAAAAACTTTTAATATAATGTAATTAACCAAACAAAGAGAAAAGGAAAGTGGCCTTCATATATCTACCAATATAAAACAAGTATTAAACACGAACAAATACCTTTTGCAGTCACTGAAACATAAAATCCAAGAAACCAGAAGGAGTGAGAGTGATCTGAAGAAATTTGTAATGGGTAGACCAACAATATGCAGTTGTGATGGCCGAAGAAAAACTTATCTACTTCACAACGAGAAACAATTATATAGGAGAAAATAATGGCTTTGACTAACAACAGGAGGAAGAGAGAGAAACTCTAACAAGTATTTCTCAACGGTCAAGTTTTTTACAAAAAATAAAAGACGAATGAAAATTGACATGTGTCTCAAGTCTTAGATATTTCTCATTCATTAGATCTAGACCGCCCCTTTGTTAGCCTCGGAATTCGTGACTTATTACTAATCTCAACCGTTCATTTGTCAAACTGTAATTGGCTGAACTGGGGGTGTTGTGAGCTACAAGTCTTGTGTACACCCCCTCTGTCTTGATAAAGTTACAAGCCAATGAGAAATAAGAAAGAGGCAATTCCTCTTCTCTGTCTCTCGTCCTTGATGTCTTCCTCTCATCTATCTGCGGTCCTCTCCCTTTTGTTTACTTCTTTCCGCTTAAATATATACTATGTTTCACGCGCAAGTTCACCGAAACATAATTATTCAAGGGTTATCTTAAGATAGCGGACTTGTTAAAAAAAAAAAAAAAAAAACTGGGAAATGATTATCTTGTTTAAAGAATTATTCTTTAATTAATTAATAAATTTCAAATTGAAGGGCCACAACGGAGAGCTGGTTCCGCTCCTTTTCTCACTAATCTTCGCTTTCCGAATCCCACTACTATAACCACCACCACAGCCACCACCCTTCGTCACCATGACAAGGGCCGTCATTTGTCACCAAATGAAACAACTCAAACTCTAGATCTTTAAGTAAAATGCAGCTGTTGTTCTGGGCTAACCAAAAGTTTTCGTCCCAGAGAAAGCATGTGGAGGACGAAGGACAAGATTTAATTGAAAGGTTTGAGTTTGTGTTATGTTTTCTTACTGTGCATTTATTTTTACTGCACTATCAGCTCAAATTTATTATTTTACGTTATATGATACGACAAAAATTGTTGGGGAAACACTATTCTATGACAAACGCTTAAATGGTCTGCATAGTCTCGCTGTAAATTAAGCAAATAATCAGGATGTAATCTACCTAACCGGGTAGTAGTATACATCTTCCATAACACGCCACCTTTCCTAAATTAACTATTTTTATAGTTTGAGTAACTTTGGCTATAATTACCGTAGTAAACGCGCTCATTTCAATATGTAGAATAGCGACATTACACCCACCATCAAACCATTTGCAGCATTAACATTAAAGGCACCCACGCCACCAGGGTTGGGGGTAATTACAGGACCACGTGAAGATTCTGACCAAGGATGTCAGTTGCGTGGTGCCACTTTTCCTATAAATAGGGGTAACCTGATTGAAACACCCACTCCACCGTTTTCCCTCGAAACACTTTCTTCTTCGAACACGGCTGTCTTATTTGCCCTTCCTTCACTTCAACTCCTCTTAATTTTACCAAACAAAACAAGAAGAGAGACTCCGCTGTTTTCCCGACCAGTATCTCTCCATCTCTCTCTACTAACTCAGTCGATTTGAGTACACTGCCACTTGCCGCTAATCAACCACCCGGAGACCTTCTTTTCAAATCTACCGCAACACCAACTTCCATCTCTACCTTCGACTCCCCCTCCTCTTCATCCTCCTCCTTCCTCCGGTCAACCTCCCCCTCAACCTTCCCTTCCTACGCCGCCTTCTGCTTCAGCTCCTGCTCCACCTCCATCTACGGGCAATCGTAAGTCGTGCATTTTAATATCTATCGTTTTCGCTTTCCTTTCTTTGGCATTCTTGTGAAATCAATTTTCTGGAGAACGGGATATATATATTTGTTTCGTTGCAAGGGAGTATAGTCACTACTATCTTTACTCTATTCTTAAAAGGGATTTTTTTTTTTTAATTTAGTTGTAAGTTTGACTAAGATGACTACTATCACATGCAATTTGTTTGTTTGCAATTTCTAGGTGGTGCCGAAAGTGTTTAAATTTTATGTATAGCGTATTATTTTTTTATTTTAATATATGTATTTCTACCGTACTCTAATTCATTTTACGTGATTCCAACAAAAAAATTAAAAAAAATTTAAATTCGGATTTTCGTTTGGTTTTTTTTCTCCCACAGGAAAAAAATAGTCTTAGATATATCGAAATTGCAAAGCATGGTGGCAGCCATGTCATCTTTGCTGCTGGTGGCAATGGCATGCATGTTATAAAGTATGGAAGTTCTAATATATGCATGCTTGACTATATATCATCTAGTGCCGTTTAATGATGTATATTATGATAGATGTCTGTGGTCCTAAAATAAATTGTGATTGTTATCAATTTATCAAGGAACTTTTGTTTTTCTTATTCCCCCTTCGAATTCTTCTTCTCCTTGACTCTAGTCCCTCACTACCTAATAATGTTTTCATTGCTTTTTAATTACACTAATGGTTATTGAAACAATATACTTAAATGATTTAAACTCACTCATGTTGTCTAGGGATCCCTCAACACATCTGGAAGAATCGCTTGCAAGAATATACGTAACGTTCTTCTATACCACTTTTGCTATATCAAACGGTTAACGAAGGATATGAACATGCCCCACAGTTCAGAGCAACAATAGTGGTGGATGGACAGACTTATACTTCTGCCAATACTTTCTCTCATCGAAAAGCTGCTGAGCAGGACGTTGCCAAACTTGCCCTTTACAATATATCAAACAAAAACAAAGATATGTCAAGCAAAGTGGTTTCTCTCATTAAAGCAGTTTGTTGCATTATTTATGTTAAATTATATTGGGTGAATAATGTTAGTTTCCTATTTTACAGTGTCCATATTGTTTCATATAGCGACCTGGCTGTGTCAACACAGGCAAAGTGTATTATTACTTCACAGGTTGCATTTATCAAAATTGTGGGAACGCAGTTAAGAATTGTGAGATTAAATAATTTTCCCTGTAATTTGTCACTCATTTTTCTTCTTCATTCTTTCTTGCACTTCAATTTGCTGTTTACTCAAAAACTGTTTCGTCTTTCTTTTCTTTGTTTTACGAGATATATAAACTTTTACTTTTACTGTACGGATGGGCTTCTTCAGCTTGTTACTGTGTGCATCCGTGTTATCTTATCTAATTCTTAATAGTGAGTGCATCAGCTGCATTTGATTTAGTATATGCTTTCAGCTATATCCATTTTATGTGATTATTACCTTGGATTTTATCTTTCACTCTTTGTTACATCGGTGCTATATTATTGCATATGATTTGATTTTGCTTAGCTAGTCACCTCATATCTCATGGGAACTCCATTCCTTTTTTTCTCTCTTATGATTCACATAATGTTAACCATTCTCTCCTATGACGGCTATGTCGTTTTCTATGGCACTAGATTTTTTTCGCGTCCCTTCATGTGATGAGTTACAACAGTCGAAAAGAGGCATTATCCATTTTTTTCTTACTAACCTTCCCGCTATTAGATCACGATTTTACATTTGGGCATTATAGTAAATAGAAATACAAAGGTACAAATGTTTCTCATATTATCAAAATTAATAAAATTTTCTCATATTATCAAAATTTTTCTAATTATATTTAGTTTGAAGTGAACAAAATTTTTGGATCCACCCTGCCTTCATCCCATGTGATTTACATATAGAAGCAATCTATGTTACGGTATGATTGAGTTCACACAGCAGTTTTGTTTTTGCATCGAGAGTTGATTTCGTGGAAAGACAATATTGCGCCTTGTTTCTGTTCAGCACATGAATTCATGTGGGACTGAAAACCACTGAAAATAAAAAATGAGATAGGGGTTGATTTTGAATATGTACGCAGATAAGACTCCTAGAAAGCGCCTTGTAAACAAATCAGATTGTTGCTAATGCTGCCAAGCATAGAATAAGATATTTGTTTTGCACTCTCTTTTTTCTATGTCTAAGGTGTTGGGTATGTAATCAAAATCCCATATTGGCTAGATATAGAAAAGATCATGAGTATATAAGTATGGACAAATATTTCATTATTATAAGGCCTTTTGGGTAGAATCCAAAAGCAAATTCATGAGAGCTTGGGTCTAAAGTGGACAATATCATATTAATGTGGAGTTTTGGGAGGTTCATGGTAACCCAATAAGTGGTATCAGAGCCTCTCAGATGCAAACAAAGGTGGTGAGCCCCCGGATCTCAAATATACAAAATAGTATAGTCCTCCGAAGGAATTGTTGGGTGTACACATTAGTTAGTATAACTTTTGGATAGAATCCAAAAAGAAATCCATGAAAACTTGGACCTAAAATGAACAATATCATACTAATGTCGTGGAGTTTTAGGAAGGTCATAAATAAATATATGAGAACTTGGACCTAAAATGAATAATATCATACCAATATTATAGAGTTTTAGAAGGGTCATGATGACCCAACATAAAAAGATTCTTATTGGAGTCACATGGGCTGAAATCAAGAAGTACTTATGGTAATTTTTATTGAATATAACCAAGCATGGCAGCTGAGCTCACAAATCAATGCGAGAGCTAATAAAGGAAGAACGAATAACCCAAAGAAAAATTGGATTCTCTTTCACATAACCCTCTCTCTTTCATCACACGAATGAATGACATAAAAAGGATCCATTCTTATTGAAAATATCAAAGTTGTCCTCAATTGACTGCCACAATGAGCAGTCATTTTTCTCCTAGTGTCTTCCGGCCCCTTTTAATTATTTCATCAATGTTATTCAACAACCAAAACAAAAGTAAATTAATTAAATTAAACCCCACTCACCGGTCCCTATTTATTTCATTACACCACCTATACGTTCCCTCACCATCACCAACGTCGAATCAAATTAATTAAATTTACCATCACTTGACTTGCATTTAATATCAAAGTTGGAATTGGTTAGCTAGTGTTTCCCCAATCAATTTTTGTCGTATCATATAACATAATATGACAAATTTGAGCTGATAGTGCAGTAAAAATAAATGCATTGTAAGAAAACATAACACAAACTCAAACCTGTCAATTAAATCTTGTCCTTAAAAATTGCAATGACGACTTGCAGTCATCGAATTTTAGTTGGTTGCTTAAGAAATTAGCAATGCCAATATCTTCAAATCCATCGTTTTGAAGAGAGAGATTGGGAGAGAGAAACCGACATCCAAGTAGTTTCAGTGTTAGAAGTGGCAAGGCACAGCTTGGATTGAGGTTGGAGATGGGGCTTTGGTTGGGCTCAACAAAGGCTTACGATTTTAAAGAAGATGAGGAGAAGAGAAGAATAAGTCCGGAGGGAGAAAGAAAATCTTATTAGATTTTTTTTTAATTTTTTATTAAGTGTAAAATTCTTATCAAGTCATAGTTGTTTAACGGCATGTGTTATTTTTAACCAAATAATTTTGAGTTTTTTAATACTTTAATATACGAAAGGACGAGATTACCCTCGTTCTGTTTATAGACTCTTATTGTTCCGAATATTTTCCTGATACGGATAAGATTTGGCCTTTCAGCACATTGATTGTTTCTGTGACAAATGCTTAAATGGTCGGGATGGCCTCGCTGTAAATTAAGCAAATGATAGGGATGTAATCTACCTAAACGGGTACTAGTCTACATCTTCTATAACGTGCCACCTTCCCTAAATTAACTATTTCTACAGTTTGAGTAACTTTGGCTACAATTACAGTAGTAAGTGCGCTCATTTCAATATGCAGAATAGCGACATTACACCCACCATCGAACCATTTGCAGCATTAACACCAAAGGCACCCACGTCACCAGGGTTGGGGGTAATTATAGAAACCACGTGAAGATTCTGACCAAGGATGTCAGTTGCATGGGGCCACTTTTCCTATAAATAAGGGTGACCTGATTGAAACACCCACTCCACCGTTTTCCCTCGAAACACTTTCTTCTTCGAACACGGCTGTCTTATTTGCCCTTCCTTCACTTCAACTCCTCTTAATTTTACCAAACAAAACAAGAAGAGGGACTCCACTGCTTTCCTTACCAGTATCTCTCCATCTCTCTCTACTAACTCAGTCGATTTGAGTACACTGCCACTTCAATGGCTGAAAATGAGCCACTAATCAACCACCTGGAGCCCTTCTTTTCAAATCTACCGTAACACCAACTTCCATCTCTACCTTCAGCTCCCCCTCCTTTTCATCCTCCTCCTTCCTCCGGTCAACCTCCCCCTCAACCTTCCCTTCCTACGCCGCCTTATGCTTCAGCTCCTACTCCACCTCCGTCTACGGGCAATCGTAAGTCGTGCATTTTAATATATATCGTTTTCGCTTTCCTTTCTTTGGCATTCTTGTGAAATCAATTTCTTGGAGAACGGGATATATATTTTTTTTCGTTGCAAGGGAGTATAGTCACTACTATCTTTACTCTATTCTTAAAAGGGATTTTTAAAAAAAATGTAAAATATAATGATGAAAAGTTAGTAATTAAATACAACAAATATAAAAAAATCATCGATGATAAGATTATTAGAGAATAAAAAAATATAATAGTAACTGTATACATATAACACTCCCTTGAAAAAAAATAAAATAATTTTTATATGTAAGAAAATTGGACAAATAAATAAATTTAGATATAAGAAATGTTAATCATTAATTTTTTACATTGAATATAAAGACTACAGATGTCAAACCGGATCATATAATTAAAATGACAAAATTTTTAATAAATTAAAAAACATAAAATAAAAACATGTAGTATAAATTAGACAAATCAATATATAATATAAATATAATGCAAAACAATCACTAAAACAACACGAAAGTATAAAATATAATTTTACATTTATATAATTCCACATGATTATTTTAATTATATTGACTCATTTGATATCCCCTTTTGATATTTTTGCATTAGACCCCATATATTCTTGAGTTAGCCCTACAACCAAGTCAAAACTTACTATTTTATTTTGTGATAATTATGTTTGTTAACAAAACAATGTCATGATTTCCCCTGATATGGATTAGTTGAACTTTTTCTTTTTCTTTTTATGAAATAAATTCAAGCTTGGATAGAACCATGTCAAGATGGTGATGATCTCAACCCTGGCGGCAGTGGATGTTAGGTAGGATCTAATGATGAAGATATCAGCTCTCAAAGAGAATTAGCAAAAGAAAATTGTTTATACATACAGATGGAGCATTGCAAAAGCTATAATTTTAATACATATTCATTGTTATGTTTCAATCCATTTATGGTAACTATGCCAATCTTATATGCCAACTTTGTCATACATAACCTTACTTCATGAGTGAATTGAAAAGAATACAGACTAGATCTAGCTACTTTCAACATATTATTCATAGGGATCCGTCCAAGCAAAATATTTTTATAGATGAATAATCCAATATAAAATTTAGTGCCTTTGGACTTGGTCTGTTTTATATTCATTGGAGAATCTCATTTTAAAATCCTATTGTTTATATTGTTATTATCATTGTCATTATTATTACTGTTATTTGTTCTTATTAACTTTATGTTAAATTCACTTTGCAGCTAAGATTTGTGAAGAACGGTGAATCCCTTTATCCAAGTGGTTCTAAATCGGGTAATCCATTTTATCTTGCACCAATAGTTGGAGAATAGAAATTTGGATATTGATGCCAAAGTTAATCTTTTCAACTTGGTTATCATATTGTTTGAGTTGCTTCACTATTTTTGAACCCATATTAAATGATTTTCAATCTTGCTAGATCCGTTAAGCATAGAGTTTTCCTTGCAGGTTGGGAAGAATATAACACCTTCATTCCCAATTTCATTTTGGAGTTGTTGTCTTATAATGCAAGTGTTCATCCTTCAGCAGCAGCAGAGATCTTGCAATAACTTCCATGGGAAGGATACGCACAGGTAGCCATCCAAAATAACATAATTTTTAATAAATTAAAAATAACATAAAATAAAAATATATAGTATAAAATAATATATAATATAAATATAATACAAAACGATCACTAAAGTAGCACGAAAGTATAAAATATAATTTTATATTTATATTAACAACAATTTCACATCATCATTTCAATTATATGACCTATTTGGCATCCCCTTTTGATATTTTTGCCTTAGGCCCCATATATTCTTGAGTTGGTTGTACTACCGGGTCAAAATTTTACTTTTTTTAATTAATAAAATTTTCTCATATTTTCAAAATTTTTCTAAATAAATTTAGTTTGAATTGAAAAATCCAAAAATTTTTGGATCCACCCCTGCCTTCATCCCTTGTGATTTATATTTAGAAGCAATCTATGTTACGGTATCATTGAGTTCACAGCAGTTTTGTTTTTGCATCGAGAGTTGATTTCCTAGAAAGAAAATAGTGCTCCTTGTTTCCATTCAGCACATGAATTCACGTGGGACTGAAAACAACTTAAAATAAAAATGATATTGAGGTTGATTTTCAAATATGTACACAAATAAGACTCCTAGAAAGCACCTTGTTAACAAATCAGATTGTTACTAATGTTGCCAAGCATAGGATAAGATATTTGTTTTGCACTTATGTTTAAGGAATTTCTTATTGGAGTCACATGGGCTGAATCAAGAAGTACTTATGACATTTTTTTTTTAATATAGCCAGGCGGGGCAGCTGAGCTCACAAATCAATGCGAGAGCCAATATAGGAAAAATGAATAACCTGAAGAAAAATTGGATTCTCTTTCACATAACCCTCTCTCTCTCATCACACGAGTGACATAAAAAGGATCCAATATCATTGAAAATATCAAAGTTGTCCTCAATTGACTGCCACGATGAGCAGCCATTTTTCTCCAACTGACTTCCGTCCCCTTTTAATTATTTCATACGTTATTCATCAACCAAAATAAAAGTAAATTAATTAAAAAAAAACCCCACTCACCGATCTCTATTTATTTCATTACACCACCTATACGTTCCCTCACCATCACCAACGTCGAATCAAATTAATTAAATTTACCATCACTTGACTTATATCAACATTGAAATCGGTCAGCAACAATCAATGTGCTGAAAGGCCAAATCTTATCCGTATTAGGAAAATATTCGGAACAATAAGAGTATATAAACAGAATGAGGGTAATCTCATCCTTTCGTATATTAAATATTAAAAAACTCAAAATTATTTGGTTAAAAAAAAACACATGCCGTTAAACAACTATGACTTGACAAGAATTTTATACTTAATAAAAATTAAAAAAAAATCTAATAAGATTTTCTTTCTCCCTCCGGCTTATTCTTCTCTTCTCCTCATCTTCTTCAAATCAAGTATAAAATTTAAAAGTGATTTTAACGAGCAAACAAAATAAATTAAGACAAGGGTTAATCACAATTTCGTCCCTGAGGTTAGTGTCAGAGAAAAGTTTGTTCCTAAATTTCTAAATATTGCAAATTGTACCCTCAACTAATGATTCCGATTATCCTTTCAAACAAAAAAGTGTCCTCGTGTTAGGCAGCTGAAAGATTAATTTTTTACATGGAGAAGACAAAATTGCCCTTAATCCAATGGTTAAAGGGTGTTTTGGTAAAATCATTGCTAATTAAATAAATAATATTTTCAAAATAAAACAACTTTATTTTTTTAATCTCCTTCTCTCTCCTGTTTCTTTCTCTCTTCCTCCTTGCTTCTCTATCCTCGTCTTTCTCTGCTCACGTTTCCATAAAGCTGCCCGCTTCCATTGTGCATCCTCTGTCGCCTAGCCTCACCCAGTAACCCTGCTCTCCGCCTCTCTCGTCCCTTCCCTTGAGCTTCCGCCTGCTCTTCGCCCTCTGCCTTCACCCTACTGTCCGCCTCTGTCAACAAACCATAGCCCTGCCACTGGAACTTCCGTGGGAAAGATACGCATAGGTAGCCATCCAAAATAACATAAAATAAAAATATATAGTATAAAATAATATATAATGTAAATATAATACGAAACGATCACTAAAGTAGCACGAAAGTATAAAATATAATTTTATATTTATATTAACAATAATTTCACATCATCATTTCAATTAAATGACCTATTTGACATCCCCTTTTGATATTTTTTCCTTAGGCCCCATATATTCTTGAGTTGGCTGTACTACCGGGTCAAAATTTATTATGGAGTGAATTTAGAAATGTGGGTTAAAGAGTTGAAAAAATTGGAGCTGAATAGATCAAATCAAAATTAAATTATATAGCCTATGCTATCCTGGGATAAAATGACTCAGCTTGGCCTTTTTCAAACTTCTTTTAGCTCCATCTTCAAAATTACCTAAATACCCTTGATATTTTTTTTCTTAGACAGAAATATCGTCGCCCATCCCTTCCAAAAATCAAACTTCTAAACCATTCATCATCGTCGCCAAAATGATTTCTCTCCTTCACTCATTCAAACATTCTCTCTTTGCATTCATTTGCATTTGAAAGAGGAGGTGATTTTATTTTCTAACCAAATTCCTTTAATTTTTTCGTAGAATTTTGAGAGATTTGTCAATTTTCTTGATACATTCTTGAAAAAAGATTTCAAGAATCACATAGTTGCTTTAACACTATAAATTTCGAATTGATCAACACTCCAGAGTGTGAAACCTGACACAATCTAACACAGAGTAATTAAATTTTGATCGTTTAGGATTTGTGTGTAAGCAAAAAAGCAGCAGTGCTTGTCGATCAATGCTCTCAATTTACAACCTAAGTTTGTATCATTCCTAGTTGGTTTGTGTTGCTTTATTTAGTTTTACGAACAATAGGTTTGTGTTAATTTTTTAAATGTTGGTCATTGATAAAATTGGATCCAGAATTCCCTCCATTGGTTGCGTTTGCAAGAGTTGAAAATCGAAACTTTTGTTAAAATTAAAAAAAAAAATAATATAATGATGAAAAGTTAGTAATTAAATACAACAAATATAAAAAAAAAATCATCGATGATAAAATTGTTAGAGAATGAAAAAAAATAACAGTGACTATACACATATAAGACTCCCCTCAAAAAAGAAATAAAAGAATTTTTATATATAAGAAAATGGGACAAATAAATAAATCAAGATATAAGAAATTTTAATCATTAATTTTTTACATTGAATATAAAGACTACGTATATCAAACTGGATCATATAATTAAAATGACAAAATTTTTAATAAGTTAAACACAACATAAAATAAAAACATATGGTATAAATATTGTACAAAACAATATATAATATAAATATAATATAAGATAATCAATAAAGTAACACGAAAGTATAAAATATAATTTTACCTTTATATAATTTCACACCATTATTTTAATTATATTGACTCATTTGACATCCCTTTTTGATATTTTTGCATTATACCCCATATATTCTTATGTTAGCCCAGGTCAAAACTTACTATTTTATTTTGTGATAATTATGTTAGTTAACAAAACAATGTCAGTATTTCCCTTGATACAGATTAGCTAAACTTTTGTTTCTTTTTGTTATGAAATAAATTCAAGCGTGGATAGAACCATTGTTATGGAAGTTGGTGTTACGGTAGATTTGAAAAGAAGGGCTCCGGGTGGTTGATTAGCGGCTCATTTTCAGCCATTGAAGTGGTAGTGTACTCAAATCGACTGAGTTAGTAGAGAGAGATAGAGAGATACTGCTAAGGAAAGCAGTGCATGGAGTCTCTCTTCTTGTTTTGTTTGGTAAAATTAAGAGGAGTTGAATTGAAGGAAGGGCAAATAAGACAGTCGTGTCTGGAGAAGAAAGTGTTTCAAGGGAAAACAGTGCAGTGGGTGTTTCAATCAGATTACCCCTATTTATACGAAAAGTGGCTCCGCGCAACTGAGATCCTTGGTCAGAATCTTCACGTGGTCTTTGTAATTACCCCCAACCCTGGTGACATGGGTGTCTTTAATGTTAATGCTGCAAATGATTCGATGGTGGGTGTAATGTCGCTATTCTACATATTGAAATGAGCGCACTTATTACTGTAATTGTAGCCAAAGTTGCTCAAACTGTAGAAATAGTTAATTTAGGGAAGGTGGCGCATTATGAAAGATGTAGACTAGTACCCGTTTAGGTAGATTACATCCTTATCATTTACTTAATTTACAGCGAGGCTGTACAGACCATTTAAGCGTTTGTCACAAAAACAATCGATGTGCTGAAAGGCCAAATCTTATCCGTGTCAGGAAAATATGCAGAACAATAAGAGTCTATAAACAGAACGAGGGTAATCTCATCCTTTCGTATATTAAAATATTAAAAAAATCAAAATTATTTGGTTAAAATAAATTTTGACCCGGTAGTACAGCCAACTCAAGAATATATGGGGCCTAAGGCAAAAATATCAAGGGGGGATGTCAAATAGGTCATATATGAAATTATTGTTAATATAAATATAAAATTATATACTTTCGTGCTACTTTAGTGATCGTTTCGTATTATATTTATATTATATATTATTTTATACTATATATTTTTATTTTATGTTATTTTTAATTATTAAAAATTATGTTATTTTGGATGGCTACCTATGCATATCTTTCCCACGGAAGTTATTGTAAGATCTCTGCTGCTGCTGAAGGATGAACACTTGCATTTTCAGACAACAACTCCAAAATGAAGTTGGGAATGAAGGTGTTATATTCTTCCCAACCTACAAGGAAAACTCTATGCTTAACGCATCTAGCAAGATTGAAAATCATTCAATATGGGTTCAAAAATAGTGAAGCAACTCAAAACAATATGATAACCAAGTTGAAAATATCAACTTTGGCATCAATATCCAAATTTCTATTCTCCAACTATTGGTGCAAGATAAAATGCATTACCGATTTAGAACCACTTGGATAAAGGGATTCACCATTCTTCACAAATCTTAGCTGCAAAGTGAATTTAACATAAAGTTAATAAGAACAAATAACAGCAATAATAATGACAATGATAATAACAATATAAACAATAGGATTTTAAAATGAGATTCTCCAATGAATATAAAACATACCAAGTCCAAAGGCACTAAATTTTATCTTGGATTATTCATCTATAAAAATATTTTGCTTGGACGGATCCCTATGAATAATATGTTGAAAGTAGCTAGATCTAGTCTGTATTCTTTTCAATTCACTCACGAAGTAAGGTTATGTATGACAAAGTTAGCACATAAGATTGGCATAGTTACCATAAATGGATTGAAACATAACAATGAATATGTATTAAAATTATAGCTTTTGCAATGCTCCATCTGTATGTATAAACAATTTTCTTTTGCTCATTCTCTTTGAGAGCTGATATCTTCATCATTAGATCCTACCTAACATCCACTGCCGCCAGGGTTGAGATCATCACCATCTTGACATGGTTCTATCCAAGCTTGAATTTATTTCATAAAAAGAAAAAGAAAAAAGTTCAACTAATCCATATCAGGGGAAATCATGACATTGTTTTGTTAACTAACATGATTATCATAAAATAAAATAGTAAGTTTTGACCTGGTTGTAGGGCTAGCTCAAGAATATATGGGGTCTAATGCAAAAATATCAAAAGGGGATATCAAATGAGTCAATATAATTAAAATAATCATGTGGAATTATATAAATGTAAAATTATATTTTATACTTTCGTGTTATTTTAGTGATTGTTTTGTATTATATTTATATTATATAATGTTTTGTACTAATTTATACTACATGTTTTTATTTTATGTTTTTTAATTTATTAAAAATTTTGTCATTTTAATTATATGATCCGGTTTGACATCTGTAGTCTTTATATTCAATGTAAAAAATTAATGATTAAAATTTCTTATATCTTAATTTATTTATTGTCCCATTTTCTTATATATAAAAATTATTTTATTTTTTTTCAAGGGAGTGTTATATGTATACAGTTACTATTATATTTTTTTATTCTCTAATAATTTTATCATCGATGATTTTTTTATATTTGTTGTATTTAATTACTAACTTTTCATCATTATATTTTATATATTTTTTTAAAAATCCCTTTTAAGAATAGAGTAAAGATAGTAGTGACTATACTCCCTTGCAACGAAAAAAAATACATATCCCGTTCTCTAAAAAATTGATTTCACAAGAATGCCAAAGAAAGGAAAGCGAAAATGATATATATTAAAATGCACGACTTACTATTGCCCGTAGACGGAGGTGGAGTAGGAGCTGAAGCAGATGGTGGCGTAGGAAAGGAAGGTTGAGGGGGAGGTTGACCAGAGGAAGGAGGAGGATGAAGAGGAGGGGGAGCTGAAGGTAGAGATGGAAGTTGGTGTTACGGTAGATTTGTAAAGAAGGGCTCCGAGTGGTTGATTAGCGGCTCATTTTCAGCCATTAAAGTGGCAGTGTACTCAAATCGACTGAGTTTGTAGAGAGAGATGGAGAGATACTGCTAAGGAAAGCAGTGGAGTCTCTCTTCTTGTTTTGTTTGGTAAAATTAAGAGGAGTTGAAGTGAAGAAAGGGCAAATAAGACAGCCGTGTCCGGAGAAGAAAGTGTTTCGACGGAAAACGGTGCAGTGGGTGTTTCAATCAGATTACCCCTATTTATACGAAAAGTGGCCCCACGTAACTGACATCCTTGGTCAGAATCTTCACATGGTCTCTGTAATTACCCCCAACCCTGGTGACGTGGGTGCCTTTAATGTTCATGCTGCAAATGGTTCGATGCTGGGTGTAATGTTGCTATTCTACATATTGAAATGAGCGCACTTACTACTGTAATTGTAGCCAAAGTTACTCAAACTGTAGAAATAGTTAGTTTAGGGAAGGTGGCGCGTTATGGAAGATGTGGACCAGTACCCATTTAGATAGATTACATCCCTATCATTTGCTTAATTTACAGCGAGGTCGTACAGACCATTTAAGCGTTTGTCACAGAAACAATCAATGTGCTAAAAGGCCAAATCTTATCTGTGTCAGGAAAATATTCAGAACAATAAGAGTCTATAAACAGAACGAGGGTAATCTCATCCTTTCGTATATTAAAATATTAAAAAACTCAAAATTATTTGGTTAAAAATAACACATGCCGTTAAACAACTATGACTTGACAAGAATTTTATACTTAATAAAATTTTTTAAAAAAAATCTAATAAGATTTTCTTTCTCCCTTCGGGCTTATTCTTCTCTTCTCTTCATCTTCTTCAAAATCGTACGCCTTTGTTGAGCCCAACCAAAGCCCCATCTCCAATCTCAATCCAAGCTGTGCCTTGCCGCTTTTAACACCGGAACTACTTGGATGTGGGTTTCTCTCTCCTAATCTCTCTCTTCAAAACGATGGATTTGAAGATATTGGCATTGCTAATTTCTTAAGCAACCAACTAAAATTCGATGACTGCAAGTCGTCATTGCAATTTTTAAGGACAAGATTTAACTGATAGGTTTGAGTTTGTGTTACAATGCATTTATTTTTACCGCACTATCAGCTCAAATATGTCATATTATGTTATATGATACGACGAAAATTGATTGGGGAAACGCTAGCTGACCGATTCCAACGTTGATATTAAGTGGAAGTCAAGTGATGGTAAATTTAATTAATTTGATTCGACGTTGGTGATGGTGAGGGAACGTATAGGTGGTGTAATGAAATAAATAGGGACAGGTGAGTGGGGTTTAATTTAATTAATTTACTTTTGTTTTGGTTGTTGAATAACATTGATGAAATAATTAAAAGGGGCCGGAAGACACTTGGAGAAAAATGACTGCTCATTGTGGTAGTCAATTGAGGGCAACTTTGATATTTTCAATAAGAATGGATCCTTTTTATGTCATTCATTCGTGTGATGAAAGAGAGAGGGTTATGTGAAAGAGAATCCAATTTTTCTTTGGGTTATTCGTTCTTCCTCTATTGGCCCTCGCATCGATTTGTGAGCTCAGCTGCCCTGCCTAGTTATATTCAATAAAAATTACCATAAGTACTTCTTAATTTCAGCCCATGTGACTCCAATAAGAATCTTTTTATGTTGGGTCATCATGACCCTCCTAAAACTCTATAATATTGGTATGATATTATTCATTTTAGGTCCAAGTTCTCATATATTTATTTTTGACCCTCCTAAAACTCCACGACATTAGTATGATATTGTTCATTTTAGGCCCAAGTTTTCATGGATTTGTTTTCGGATTCTATCCAAAAGTTACACTAACTAATGTGTACACCCAACAATTCCTTCGGAGGACTATACTATTTTGTATATTTGAGATCCGGGGGCTCAACACCTTTGTTTGGGCCTGAGAAGCTTTGATACCACTTATTGGGTTACCATGAACCTCCCAAAACTCCACATTGATATGATATTGTCCACTTTGGACCCAAGCCCTCATGAATTTGCTTTTGGATTCTACCCAAAAGACCTCATAACAATGAAATATTTGTTCATACTTATATACTCATGATCTTTTCTATATCTAGCCAATATGAGACTTTGATTGCACACCCAACACCTTAGACATAGAAAAAAGAGAGTGCAAAACAAATATCTTATCCTATGCTTGGCAACATTAGCAACAATCTGATTTGTTTACAAGGCGCTTGCTAGGAGTCTTATCTGCGTACATATTCAAAATCAACCTCTATCTCATTTTTTATTTTCAGTGGTTTTCAGTCCCACATGAATTCATGTGCTGAACGAAAACAAGGCGCAATATTGTCTTTCCACGAAATCAACTCTCGATGCAAAAACAAAATTGCTGTGTGAACTCAATCATACCATAACATAGATTGCTTCAAAATATAAATCACATGGGATGAAGGCAAGTGGATCCAAAAATTTTGTTCACTTTAAACTAAATATAATTAGAAAAGTTTTAATAATATGAGAAAATTTTATTAATTTTGATAATATGAGAAACATTTGTACCTATGTATTTCTATTTACTATAATGCCCAAATGTAAAATCGTGATCTAATAGTGGGAAGGTTAGTAAGAAAAAAAATGGATAATGCCTCTTTTCGACTGTTGTAACTCATCACATGAAGGGACGCAAAAAAAATCCAATGCCATAGAAAACGACATAGCCGTCATAGGAGAGAATGGTTAACATTATGTGAATCATAAGAGAGAAAAAAAGGAATGGAGTCCCCACGAGATATGAGGTGACTAGCGAAGCAAAATCAAATCATATGCAATAACATAGCACCGATGTAACAAAGAGTGAAAGATAAAATCCAAGGTAATAATCACATAAAATGGACATAGCTCAAAGCATATACTAAATCAAATGCAGCTAATGACACTCACCATTAAGAATTAGATAAGATAACACAGATGTAAACAGTAATGAGCTGAAGAAGCCCATCCGTACAATGAAAGTAAAAGTTTATATATCTCGTAAAACAAAGAAAAGAAAGACGAAATAGTTTTTGAGTAAACAGCAAATTGGAGTGCAAGAAAGAATGAAGAAGAAAAATGAGTAACAAATTACAGGGAAAATTATTCAATCTCACAATTCTTAACTGTGTTCCCACAATTTTGATAAATACAACCTATGAAGTAATAATACACTCTGCGTGTGTTGACACAGCCAGGTCGCTATATGAAATAATATGGACACTGTAAAATAGGAAACTAACATTATTCACCCAATATAATTTAACATAAATAATGCAACAAACCGCTTTAATGAGAGAAACCACTTTGCTTGACATATCTTTGTTTTTGTTTGATATATTGTAAAGGGCAAGTTTGGCAACGTCCTGCTCAGCAGCTTTTCGATGAGAGAAAGTATTGGCAAAAGTATAAGTCTGTCCATCCACCACTACTGTTGCTCTGAACTGTGGGGCATGTTCATATCCTTCGTTAACCGTTTGATATAGCGGAAGTGGTATAGAAGAATGTTGCATATATTCTTGCAAGCGATTCTTCCAGATGTGTTGAGGGATCCCTAGACAACATGAGTGAGTTTAAATCATTTAAGTATATTGTTTCAATAACCATTAATGTCATTAAAAAGCAATGAAAACATTATTAGGTACTGAGGGACTAGAGTCAGGGAGAAGAAGAATTCGAAGGGGGAATAAGAAAAACAAAAGTTCCTTGATAAATTGACAATCACAATTTATTTTAGGACCATAAACATCTATCATAATATACATCATTAAATGACACTAGATGATATATAGTCAAGCATGCATATATTAGAACTTCCATACTTTATAACATGCATGCCATTGCCACCAGCAGCAAAGATGACATGGCTGCCACCATGCATTGCAATTTCGATATATCTGAGACTATTTTTTTCCTGTGGGAGAAAAAAAACCAAACGAAAATCCGAATTTAAATTCTTTTTTAATTTTTCTGTTGGAATCACGTAAAATGAATTAGAGCACGGTAGAAATACATATATCAAAATAAAAAATAATACGCTATACATAAAATTTAAACACTTTCGGCACCACCTAGAAACTGCAAACAAACAAATTGCATGTGATAGTAGTCATCTTAGTCAAACTTACAACTAAATTAAAAAAAAAAATCCCTTTTAAGAATAGAGTAAAGATAGTAATGACTATACTCCCTTGCAACGAAAAAAAAAATATCCCGTTCTCCAAAAAATTGATTTCACAAGAATGCCAAAGAAAGGAAAGCGAAAATGATATATATTAAAATGCACGACTTATGATTGCTCGTAGACGGAGGTGGAGCAAGAGCTAAAGCAGAATGCGGCGTAGGAAAGGAAGGTTGAGGGGGAGGTTGACCGGAGGAAGGAGGAGGATGAAGAGGAGGGGGAGCTGAAGGTAGAGATGGAAGTTGGTGTTGCGGTAGATTTGAAAAGAAGGGCTCCGGGTGGTTGATTAGCGGCAAGTGGCAGTGTACTCAAATCGACTGAGTTAGTAGAGAGAGATGGAGAGATACTGGTAAGGAAAGCAGCAGAGTCTCTCTTCTTGTTTTGTTTTGTAAAATAAAGAGGAGTTGAAGTGAAGGAAGGGCAAACAAGACAGCCGTGTTCGAAGAAGAAAGTGTTTCGAGGGAAAACGGTGGAGTGGGTGTTTCAATCAGGTTACCCCTATTTATAGGAAAAGTGGCCCCACACAACTGACATCCTTGGTCAGAATCTTCACGTGGTCTCTGTAATTACCCCCAACTCGGGTGACGTGGGTGTTTTAATGTTAATGCTGCAAATGGTTTGATGGTGGGTGTAATGTCGCTATTCTACATATTGAAATGAGCGCACTTACTACGGTAATTACAGCCAAAGTTATTCAAACTGTAAAAATAGTTAATTTAGGAAAGGTGGCGTGTTATGAAAGATGTACACTACTACCCGTTTAGGTAGATTACATCTCTATCATTTGCTTAATTTACAGCGAGACTACGCATTAATTACAACTGCATATTGTGCGGGTAAAATCCGGGTACCCGGCCCAACCGGGGAAAATTGCCATCTCTATATATAATTGTTTCTCATTGTGAAGTAGATAAGTTTTTCTTCGACCATCACAACTGCATATTGTTGGTCTACCCATTACAAATTTCTTCAGATCACTCTCACTCCTTCTGGTTTCTTGGATTTTATGTTTCAGTGACTGCAAAAGGTAGTTGTTCGTGTTTAATACTTGCTTTATGTTGGTAGATATATCCACTTTCCTTTTCTCTTTGTTTGGTTAATTACATTATATTAAAAGTTTTTTCTTTTTCTTTTGTAAGATAGATGTCAGAGTGGGGCTATTTATACCTACTCTAATGCTCTGAATACCTTTGTTATTAAGACAAATTTATTATAAAAACGTACTTAAACTAATTTACTTCTAAGGACATAAAAAGAAGATCTAGTCAAGACATTATGACTTTATACGCTCATCAACAATCTTCGTATACCAAAATTGTTTTGAGCGGTAATGTTTTTTTTTCATCATATAATCTTTAAACATTGTTTCTTAACTAAACAGATTTAAGAAATAAAATTCCTGGACAAAAAATTTGAGCCACAAAAGGGAGAAAATAATTTCTTAGTTATAATATTGCTCCAATTCTTTCTATTTTTCATTAATTACATTCATCAAAAGTGATATGAGCAGTTTTCTGAGTAGCGAACTATTTACTCCCCGAAAAAAAAATAAAAATCTTCACTGCCCAGAAATTTCCTCGGTAGTGCAGTAAGCAATAGTCAGCTTCCTTTAAAAATTCATTTTCTTCCTTCGTTGCATATTGATTTGTCATAACGATTTATTTGTCATGCTTTGTTAAAGAAAAGAGAAAATATATATATAAGTATTGAGAATTTTGATGGCTGTAAGATAGAGAAAGAATAAGAAAAAAAAATAGGGCGACAGTTGCAAATGATAATTTAAGGGTTAATTTTGGTCCTATCTTGGGATTTCTTGGATGGTCAGCTGAAAAGCAAGATTTTCAAGGAGAATTTGTTAGATTTCTTCATTATATTCCCTCCCAGTGTCATTTTTTAAATTAAGGTTATCATTACAAGATAAAATCAATATACAGAATGATTTTATTAACAAAAAAATCAATATAAACCAATTTTTACGGAAAAAGAAGACTTCTTTTTAGTAACCAAAATTAACAATCCTTACAATGAGAAATCTTAATTATATCTTTTGTTAAGTTTAATTCGTTCACACTCACGCACATAGATGTGCGCGTGTGCGTGTGCGCGCGCGTATTTGTTCTTTTTGTTTTAAGGATTAACAATAATTCCCCTTGAGGTTAGCGTTAAAAAAACGATGAGGTTAGCATTACGAAAACGGTCGTCTTGAATTTCTAAGCATTGTCAATTGCCCCCTTAAGGAATTATTACGATCATCCATCTCCATTTTCGAAGGGCAAAATTATAACAAGTCAAAACAATTTAAAATTGTATTTTAGGAATGCTTGAAGACCGTGTAATTGTAAAATAGATAATTTTTATTAAACATAATTTTTAGGTGCAGCAAATAAAATAATATTTTACTAAACAAGATTTTAGAAATAAAAAGATAATTTTAGGTATTTGTGAATTAAATGAAAATTTAGAAATAAAATAGATAATTAAAAATCACACCTGTACGCCACCAAGCATCCGCAACAACAACACACCAAAGCGAGCAGCAGCAACTTAACCGATATATCAGCGAGCAACAATCCCAAAAAGTTAACTAACAACCACTAAACACAATGCAAAGCAGGGACTTTAGAAAACTGAATCGTATTAAGAAGGAAAACAAATAAAAAAACACACAGGAAGGAAAGAAAAATCTCTGTTTTTTAATTATCTTCTGATAAAAAGTTACTGCTAAAAAAAACCAAAAAGAAATCTAAAGTGCAATACATCTATTTGTCTTCAAATAGTGGAAAAAATTAAAAAGTTAACCAGCAACACCCACAATTGGATAACCCATCAATAGCCACGGTACCCTTCAAACTCCTACCAGTAGTGGGGAAAATAAAAAATTAAAAAAGAGCATCACCATCAACGCCCACGGTAGCGTTCGAACTTAATCGGTAGAAAAAGAAATTAAAGAAGAGCATAACCCATCAACACCCACGACAGTGGCACCAGTAGCAAGCCAACATCCAATAACCACACAACCTAGCAATACCTAAGAGACCACTAGAAACAATATTTCCAGTGGCAGGGCTATGGTTTGTTGACAGAGGCGGACAATAGGGTGAAGGCAGAGGGCGAAGAGCAGGCGGACGCTCAAGGGAAGGGACGAGAGAGGCGGAAAGCAGGGTTACTGGGTGAGGCTAGGCGACAGAGGATGCGCAAAGGAAGCAGGCAGCTTTATGGAAACGTGAGCAGAGAAAGACGAGGATAAAGAAGCAAGGAGGAAGAGAGAAAGAAACAGGAGAGAGAAGGAGATTAAAAAAATAAAGTTGTTTTATTTTGAAAATATTATTTATTTAATTAGCAATGATTTTACCAAAACACCCTTTAACCATTGGATTAAGGGCAATTTCGTCTTCTCCATGTAAAAAATTAATCTTTCAGCTGCCTAAGGCCCTAACACGAGGACACTTTTTGTTTGAAAGGATAATCGGAATCATTAGTTGAGGGGACAATTTGTAATATTTAGAAATTTAGGAACAAACTTTTCTCTGACACTAACCTTAGGACGAAATTGTGATTAACCCTTGTCTTAATTTATTTTGTTTGCTCGTTAAAATCACTTTTAAATTTCATTTGGTCGTTGATGTCTCTTCCAGTTAGAACCATCAAGTTATCAAACTATCCTTTGGCCCATGTAGAATTATTGTTGCTATGCAAAAATTTATATTTATTTACGCAACAACAGTGATTTTTATATATATATATATATATATATATATATTTCACGAGAAATAGTAGTGTAAGGGTGTTTGAAATTGCTTTTTCTCTATCTGCTCAAAAAGTTGTTACAAAAATTTGTTAGATTTATAAAAGACTTTAAAATTAGAGAGGTACTTGATTTTAGAGATTTGTTTTTGTTTTTGATTGGAAGAATGTGTAAAATATTCTCGTAAGAAAAAGAAGTCACAAAATTTGATCATTTTTTTATCTTTTTAAGAACTATATTTAATTAATAATTAAAGATTTTGAATTTTGAATTTATTAATAAATTTCAAGATTTATTAATTATAATATATATTGACTTCCGTGGGAAAGATACGCATAGGTAGCCATCCAAAATAACATAATTTTTAATAAATTAAAAATAACATAAAATAAAAATATATAGTATAAAATAATATATAATATAAATATAATACGAAACGATCACTAAAATAGCACGAAAGTATAAAATATAATTTTATATTTATATTAACAATAATTTCACATCATCATTTCAATTATATGACCTATTTGACATCCCCTTTTGATATTTTTGCTTTAGGCCCCATATATTCTTGAGTTGGCTGTACTACCGGGTCAAAATTTATTATGGACTGAATTTAGAAATGTGGGTTAAAGAGTTGAAAAAATTGGAGCTGAATAGATCAAATCAAAATTAAATTATATAGCCTATGCTATCCTGGGATAAAATGACTCAGCTTGGCCTTTTTCAAACTTCTTTTAGCTCCATCTTCAAAATTACCTAAATACCCTTGATAATTTTTTCTTAGACAGAAATATCGTCGCCCATCCCTTCCAAAAATCAAACTTCTAAACCATTCATCGTCGTTGCCAAAATGATTTCTCTCCTTCACTCACTCAAACATTCCCTCTTTGTATTCATTTGCATTTGAAAAAGGAGGTGATTTTATTTTCTAACCAAATTCCTTTAATTTTTTCGTAGAATTTTGAGAGATTTGTCAATTTTCTTGATACATTCTTGAAAAAAGATTTTAAGAATCACATAGTTGCTTTAACACTGTAAATTTCGAATTGATCAACACTCCAGAGTGTGAAACCTGACACAATCTAACACAGAGTAATTAAATTTTGATCGTTTAGGATTTGTGTGTAAGCAAAAAAGTAGCAATGCTTGTCGATCAATGCTCTCAATTTACAACCTAGGTTTGTATCATTCCTATTTGGTTTGTGTTGGTTTATTTAGTTTTGCGAACAATAGGTTTGTGTTAATTTTTTAAATGTTGGTCATTGATAAAATTGGATCCAGAATTCCCTCCATTGGTTGTGTTTGCAAGAGTTGAAAATCGAAACTTTTGTTAAAATTTAAAAAAAAATAATATAATGATGAAAAGTTAGTAATTAAATACAACAAATATAAAAAAAATCATCGATGATAAAATTGTTAGAGAATGAAAAAAAATAACAATAACTATACACATATAAGATTCCCTTGAAAAAAAATAAAATAATTTTTATATATAAGAAAATGGGACAAATAAATAAATCAAGATATAAGAAATTTTAATCATTAATTTTTTACATTGAATATAAAGACTACGTATATCAAACTGGATCATATAATTAAAATGACAAAATTTTTAATAAGTTAAACACAACATAAAATAAAAACATATGGTATAAATATAGTACAAAACAATATATAATATAAATATAATACAAGATAATCACTAAAGTAACACGAAAGTATAAAATATAATTTCACACCATTATTTTAATTATATTGACTCATTTGACATCCCTTTTTGATATTTTTGCATTATACCCCATATATTCTTGTATTAGCCTAGGTCAAAACTTACTATTTTATTTTGTGAAAATTATGTTAGTTAACAAAACAATGTCAGTATTTCCCTTGATACAGATTAGCTGAACTTTTGTTTCTTTTTGTTATGAAATAAATTCAAGCATGGATAGAACCATGTCAAGATGGTGATCATCTCAACCCCGACGATAGTGGACGTTGGGTAGGATCTAATGATGAAGATATCAACTCTCAAAGAGAAGGAGCAAAAGAAAATTTTCTGTACATACATATGGAGCATTGCAAAACGTATAATTTTTAATACATATTCCTTATCATGTTTCAATCCATTTATGGTAACTAAGCCAAACTTATATGCTAACTTTGTCATACATAACCTTACTTTATGAGCTTATTGAATGAATTGAAAATAATACAGCCTGGAACTAGCTATTTTCAACAAATTGTAGAAGGTTGGTGCTACATGCATCAGAAGGATATTATTCATAGGGATCTGTCCAAGCAAAATACTTTTTTAGATGAAGAATCCAATATAAAAATTAGTGACTTTGGACTTGGTATGTTTTACATTCAATGGAGAATGTCATTTAAAATCCTATTGTTTATGTTGTTATTATCATTGTCATTAGTATTGTTGTTATTTGTTCTTATTAACTTTCTGTTAAATTCACTTTGCAGCTAAGATTTGTGAAGAACGGTGAATCCCTTTATCCAAGTGGTTCTAAATTGGGCAATGCATTTTATCTTGCACCAATAGTTGGAGAATGGAAATTTGGATATTGATGCCAAAGTTGATATTTTCAACTTGGGTATCATGTTGTTTGAGTTGCTTCACTATTTTCGAACCCATATTGAATGATTTTCAATCTTGCTAGATCTGTTAAGCATAGAGTTTTCCTTGCAGGTTGGGAAGAATATAACACCTTCATTCCCAACTTCATTTTGGAGTTGTTGTCTGAAAATGCAAGTGTTCATCCTTCAGCAGCAGTGAAGATCTTGCAATAACTTCCTTGGAAAAGATATGCACAGCTAGCCATCCAAAATAACATAATTTTTAATAAATTAAAATAACATAAAATAAAAACATATAGTATAAATTAATATATAATGTAAATATAATACAAAACGATCACTAAAGTAGCACGGAAGTATAAATTAAATGTAATTTTATATTTATATTAACAATAATTTCACATCATCATTTTAATTATATGACCTATTTGACATCCCCTTTTGATATTTTTGCCTTAGGCCCCATATATTCTTTAGTTGGCTGTACTGCGAGGTCAAAACCTTATGCCACTTTATGCCAATTTTTTGTTTTTGTGATAATTATGTTAGTTAATAGAACAAGGTCATGTTTTCCTTAATATGGATTAGTTGAACTCTTCTGTTTTGAAACAAATTTAGACTTGGGTAGAGCCATTTTAGGATGGTGATGATCTCAATCCTAGTAGTAGTGGATGTTATGTAGGATCTAATGATAACGATATAAACTCTCAAGGAGAAGGAGTGAAAGAAAATTGTTTGTACATACAGATCAAACATTGCAAAAGGTAAAATTTTTAACATATATTCCCTACTATGTTTCAATCTTTTATGGTAACTAAGCCAATCTTTTATGCTAACTTATTAAATCTTGTTGCCATGTAGAACCTTACTTGATGAGCTTACTGAAGGGATCGAAAAGAAGACAGCCTGGATCTACTTTCAACAAATTATGGAAGGGGTGTTCTACATCCATCAGAAGGATATTATTCACAAGGATCTGTCCAAGCAAAACATTTTTATAGATGAAGAATCCAATATAAAAATTAGCAACTTTGGACTTGGTATTTTTTACATTCAATAGAGAAGACTGTTTAAAAATTGTAGTGTTATTAGTTGTTCTCATTAATTTTTTTTTATTAAATTCACTTAGTAGCTAAGATTTGTGGCAATGGTGAATTCCTTTATCTAATTGGTTCTAAATTGGGCAATGCATTTTATCTGGCACTAGAAATAGAGACCGAAAATTCAAAGATTGATGCCAAAGTTGATAATTTCAATTAGGGTGTCATATTGCTTAAGCTGCCTTACTATTTTTGAACCTAGAATGAAAGATTTTTAGTCTTGCTATATCTAAAGCATAGAGTTTTCCCTGCAGGTTAGAAGGATAGAACACCTTCATTCCTAACTAAGTTTTGGAGTTGTTGCCTGAAAATGCAAGTGACCCCTTTAGCAGTAGAGATCTTGCAACAGCAACCTTGGGAAAGATATGGACAGGTAGTTATCTAGTATCTATATGCAAAGTATCTCTCCACTATTTGTCTTTGTAGAATCAAAAGTTTTAGTATGTTTATATAGTTGATCAACTGTTTCAAAAGAGGTTTTAGATAGTAAGGAGATGATCTTTCAAAGAAAATGTAGAAAGAAGAGTTGTAGAAGTTTGACTTTTAAAGCTTAAATTTCGTTTGGTTTTTTTTTTCTCCCACAGGAAAAAAATAGTCTCAGATATATCGAAATTGCAATGCATGGTGGCAGCCATGTCATCTTTGCTGCCGGTGGCAATGGCATGCATGTTACAAAGACTGGAAGTTCTAATATATGCATGCTTGACTATATATCATCTAGTGCCGTTTAATGATGTATATTATGATAGATGTTTGTGGTCCTAAAATAAATTGTGGTTGTTATCAATTTATCAAGAAACTTTTGTTTTTCTTATTCAGCCTTCGAATTCCTCTTCTCTATGACTCTAGTCCCTCACTACCTAATAATGTTTTCGTTGCTTTTTAATTACAGTAATGGTTATTGAAACAATATACTTAAATGATTTAAACTCACTCATGTTGTCTAGGGATCCCTTAACACATCTGGAAGAATCGCTTGCAAGAATATACGCAACGTTCTTCTATACCACTTTCGCTATATCAAACGGTTAACGAAGGATATGAACATGCCCCACAATTCAGAGCAACAGTAGTGGTGGATGGACAGACTTATACTTCTGCCAATACTTTCTCTCATCGGAAAGCTGCTGAGCAGGACGTTGCCAAACTTGCCCTTTACAATATATCAAACAAAAACAAAGATATGTCAAGCAAAGTGGTTTCTCTCATTAAAGCGGTTTGTTGCATTATTTATGTTAAATTATATTGGGTGAATAATGTTAGTTTCCTATTTTACAGTGTCCATATTGTTTCATATAGTGACCTGGCTGTTTCAACACAGGCAGAGTGTACTATTACTTCATAGGTTGTATTTATCAAAATTGTGGGAACGCAGTTAAGAATCGTGAGATTGAATAATTTTCCCTGTAATTTGTTACTCATTTTTCTTCTTCATTCTTTCTTGCACTCCAATTTGCTGTTTACTCAAAAACTGTTTCGTCTTTCTTTTCTTTGTTTTACGAGATATATAAACTTTTACTTTCACTGTACGGATGGGCTTCTTCAGCTTCTTACTGTTTGCATCTATGTTATCTTATCTAATTCTAATAGTGAGTGTCATCAGCTGCATTTGATTTAGTATATGCTTTCAGCTATATCCATTTTATGTGATTATTACCTTGGATTTTATCTTTCACTCTTTGTTACATCGATGCTATGTTATTGCATATGATTTGATTTTGCTTAGCTAGTCACCTCATATCTTGTGGGAACTCCATTCCTTTTTTTCTCTCTTATGATTCACATAATGTTAACCATTCTCCTATGACGGCTATGTCGTTTTCTATGGCACTGGATTTTTTTCGCGTCCCTTCATGTGATGAGTTACAACAGTCGAAAAAAGGCATTATCCATTTTTTTCTTACTAACCTTCCCGCTATTAGATCACGATTTTACATTTGGGCATTATAGTAAATAGAAATACATAGGTACAAATGTTTCTCATATTATCAAAATTTTTCTAATTATATTTAGTTTGAAGTGAACAAAATTTTTGGATCCACCCTGCCTTCATCCCATGTGATTTATATTTAGAAGAATCTATGTTACGGTATGATTGAGTTCACACAGCAGTTTTGTTTTTGCATCGAGAGTTGATTTCGTGGAAAGATAATATTGCACCTTGTTTCCGTTCAGCACATGAATTCATGTGGGACTGAAAACCACTTAAAATAAAAAATGAGATAGGGGTTGATTTTGAATATGTACGCATATAAGACTCCCAGAAAGCGCCTTATAAACAAATCAGATTGTTACTAATGTTGCCAAGCATAGGATAAGATATTTGTTTTGCACTCTCTTTTTTCTATGTCTAAGGTGTTGGGAGTGCAATCAAAGTCCCATATTGGCTGGATATAGAAAAGATCATGAGTATATAAGTATTGATAAATATTTCATTGTTATGAGGCCTTTTGGATAGAATCCAAAAGCAAATTCATGGGGCATGGGTCTAAAGTGGACAATATCATATCAATATGGAGTTTTAGGAGGTTTATGGTAACCCAATAAGTGGTATCAGAGCCTCTCAGACGCAAACAAAGGTGGTGAGGCCCCGGATCTCAAATATACAAAATAATATAGTCCTCCGAAGAAATTGTTGGGTGTACACATTAGTTAGTATAACTTTTGGATAGAATCCAAAAAGAAATCCATGAAAACTTGAATCTAAAATGAACAATATCATACTAATGTCGTGGAGTTTTAGGAGGGTCAAAAACAAATATATGAGAACTTGGACCTAAAATGAATAATATGATACCAATATTATAGAGTTTTAGGAGGGTCATGATGACCTAACGTAAAAAGATGCTTATTAGAGTCACATGGGCTGAAATCAAGAAGTACTTATGGTAATTTTTATTGAATATAGCCAGGTAGGGCAGCTGAGCTCACAAATCAATGCGAGAGCCAATAGAGGAAGAACGAATAACCCGAAGAAAAATTGGATTCTCTCTCACATAACCCTCTCTCTTTCATCACACGAATGAATGACATAAAAAGGATCCATTCTTATTGAAAATACCAAAGTTGCCCTCAATTAACTGCCACGATGAGAAGTCATTTTTCTCCAAGTGTCTTCCGGCCCCTTTTAATTATTCCATCAATGTTATTCAACAACCAAAACAAAAGTAAATTAATTAAATTAAACCCCACTCACCGGTCCCTATTTATTTCATTACACCACCTATACGTTCCCTCACCATCAGCAACGTCAAATCAAATTAATTAAATTGACCATCACTTGACTTCCACTTAATATCAACGTTGGAATCGGTCAGCTAGTGTTTCCCCAATCAATTTTTGTCGCTTCATATAACATAATATGACAAATTTGAGCTGAGAGTACGATAAAAATAAATGCATTGTAAAAAAACATAACACAAACTCAAACCTGTCAGTTAAATCTTGTCCTTCCTCCTTCGCACGCTTTCTCCGGGACAAAAACTTTTGGTTAGCCCAAAACAACAGCTCCATTTTGCTTAAAGATCTAGAGTTTGAGTTGTTTCATTTGGTGACAAATGACGGCCCTTGTCATGGTGACGAAGGGTGGTGGCTGTGGTGGTGGTTATGGTAGTGGGAGTCGGAAAGCGAAGATTAGTGAGGAAAGGAGCAGAACCAGCTCTCCGTTGTGGCCCTTCAATTTGAAATTTATTAATTAATTAAAGAATAATTCTTTAAACAATATAATCATTTCCCGATTTTTTTCTTTTTTTTTTTTAATTTGTTAACTAGTCCGCTATCTTAAGAACCCTTGAATAATCATGTTTCGGTGAACTTGCGCGTGAAACATACTATATATTTAAGCGGAAAGAAGTAAACAAAAGGGAGAGGACTGCAGATAGATGAGTGGAAGAGATAAAGGACGAGAGACAGAGAAGAGGAATTGCCTCTTTCTTATTTCTCATTGGCTTGTGACATTATCAAGACAGAGGGGTTATACACAGGACTTGTAGCTCACAACACCCCCAGTTCAAGCAATTACAGTTTGACAAATGAACGGTTGAGATTAGTGATAAGTCGCGAATTCCGAGGCTAACAAAGGGGCGGTCTAGATCTAATGAATGAGAAATATCTAAGACTTGAGACACATGTCAATTTTCATTCGTCTTTTACTTTTTCTAAAAAACATACTTATTAGAGTTACTCTCTCTTCCTCCTGTTGTTAGTCAAAGCCACTATTTTCTCCTATATAATTGTTCCTTTGTCTCGTTACGAAGTGGATAAGTCCTTCTTCCACCATCAATACTGCATTGGTCTACCCATTACAAATTTCTTCAGTTCACTGTCACTCCTGGTTTCTTGGATTTTATGTTTCAGTGACTGCATGCCCAATCAGTTCCCACACTGCAGAAGGTATTTGTTTGTGTTTAATACTTTGTTTTATATTGGTAGATAATGCGAAGGCCACCCCCTTTTCTCTTTGTTTGGTTAATTACAGCATCTTAAAAGTTTCATCTTTTTCTTGTTTAAGATAAATGTAAGAGTGGACTATTTATACCTACTCTAATACTCTGAACACCTTTGTTATTTAGATAAATTTTATTATAAAAACATACTTAAACTAATTTACGTATAAGGACATAGAAAGAAGATCTAGTCAAAACATTATGACTGTGTACACTCATCAACAATCTTCGTATACCAAAATTGTCTTGAGCGGTAATTTTTTTCATCATATATAATCTTTAAACATTGTTTTTTAACCAAACAGATTTAAGAAAGAAAATTCCTGGACAAGAAATTCTAGCCACAAAAGAGAGAAAATAATTTCTTGGTTCTAATATTGCTCCAATTCTTTTTATTCTTCATTAATTACATTCATCAAAAGTTATATGAGCATTTTTCTGAGTAGTGAACTTTTTACTCTCCCAAAAAAAAAAAATCTTCACTGCCCAGAAATTTCCTACGTAGTGCAATAAACAATAGTCAGCTTCCACATTCATTTTCTTCCTTGTTGCATATTGATTTTTCATAACGATATATTTGTCACGCTTTGTTAAAGAAAAAAGAATATATATATATATATTTTTATATATATATATATATATATATATATCCCAAAAAGTAGAAGACAATTTTGATGGCTGTAAGATACAGAAAAAAGAAGAAGAAGAAATAGAGCCAAGGTTGCAAATGATAATTTCAAGGGTTGATTTTGGTACTATCTTGGGATTTCTTGGATGGTGAACCGAAAAGCAAGAGTTTCAAGGAGAACCTGTTAGATTTCCTCATTATGTTCCCTCCCAGTGTCTTCTTTTAAAGTATATTGTCGGGGTATTATCACTAACATCCCAGATTTCAATTATCATAAGAAAAGATACAACATCTTTTGAGTTAGATCCTAAGAGCCACTGCTTTAAAGAGATGTTGGTAGCGTTAGTTTAAGGTTTTGTTTTTAAAATTGGGTAAGAATATATGAATAGTTTTATTTATTTTTAATTTTAAAATATTATATAGTTGATATTAATTTAAATAAATTGATAAATATGTATTTTTAAAAAAATAATTTTATTTAGAATACATAAACAATAAAGTATGAAATAAAAAATGAATATTATATAAATCTCAAATTACCGTCTTTTTAATAGGAATTTGCATGTGCACTTGTTAGTTCATGAAAGAAACATCATTGCCAGCGTAAAGAATAACAATTAATCATTAAAAGTTTTGATAAATCCCGATTTGTGTATATATATCATTAACTTAGATTATTTAATTAAGGTTATCATTACTAGATAAAATCAATATACAGAATGACTTTATTAACAAAAAAATCAATATAAACCAATTTTTTACGAAAAATGAAAACTTAGTTATTTCTTTTGTTAAGGCCAATTCGTTCGCACACACGCACAGACGTGCGCGCGCGTGGGTTTTGTTCTTTTTGTCTTAATTCGTTTTGTTTGCTTGTTAAAATAACTTTTTAAATTTCCTTTGGTTGCTGATATCTCCTCTAGTTTAAACCATCAAATTACCCAACTATTCTTTGGACCCATGTGGAATTAGTGTTGCTACGCAAAAATGTTTATTTTTTTATGCAGAAACAGTAATTTAAATATTTTTTTAATCAAATAACATTATAATTTAAAGATGTTTGAAATTGCTTTTTCTCTATCAGCACAAAAAGAATTGCTCAAAAAGTTGTTACCAAAAAAGTTAGATTTATAAAAGACCTTGAAACTTGAAAGTAGGGAGTCACTTGATTTTAGAGATTTATTTTTGCTTTTGATTTGAATAATGTCTAAAATATTCTCACAAGAAAAATAAGTCACAAAATTTGTTCATATTTTATCCTTTTAAAAACTATATTTAATTAATAATTAAATATATTTAATTACTTATTCTTATTTTATTAATTAAATTTCAAGGTTTATTAATTATAATATGTATTGAAATATAATTTTAAATTATTTTATAAATAAATTTATATTTATTTAAATGAATTTGATTTTAATCTTTAATTAAATTAAATTTAAATATAAAAGTTATACATCTATATGTTTTATATAAATTAAAAATTAATTATAAATTTTATTTATATTTATATAAAAAATAATTTATATAAAATTTGATTAAAATAGTATAATATTATAAATAAATACTATACATATCTATTTTAATTATTCTTATATAATAACTTATCTGTTCCAATTTACAAATATCGTCAGCTCACTTTCACTCTCGCCTGGCTTCTTGGGGTTTACGATTTTATGTTTGGCTACAAGTTTGTGTTTGTGTTTAATAGACTTCTCCTTACCATTTATCTGTTTGTAATTTCTTAGATATATGCCAGAATTTCTCGTTACTGGACTGTTTTGATCCTTGAGGTCTAAAGAAGTGCAATAAAGGTCACTTAAATTCACAGACAAGGTGCAGGTTCGCTCACTTTGAAAGCTCTAAATATTTGTTAGTTAATGTGAATGTTTGTCACTTTAATAGTTAAGAGATTTTTTTTTTAAAAGGTATACATATAGTCTCTTTCTATATGTTTACAAAATTAATTAATTAAGTTGAGTAAGTTGTGCGAATAGTAAAAATTTATTGTGGACCAGAATAAAGTTATTGTTCCTAATACGGTGACTAGTTATATATCAAATCTTCCATTTAAAATAAATCTTAATAGTTTATACATAATGAATTTAAGTATGATCGAATATTCTAACATATATACAATCAATTGTTTGAAAAAGCAGATATTCTAAAATGTCTGCAAATGATTGTGATGAGATTCTTTCTCTCGAGGAGGGCAAGGATAAGTTGACCAAAGTTGCTGAGGATTATCTCGAATCTTTGGTTGTGTTAATAGATAAAATGCCAGCTACCGAAACACCAGTTACCATACCAAGGGTTCCAGATGTGATGCGCAACAATCAGAATTTTAACACGTACTTCGAACCAAGGCTGGTTTCAATTGGTCCTTACCACAATAAAACTCAGAATCTCAAAGTGAACAGTGGGATAAAGCTTAAGTTAATTAGCTGCCATGTTTATCGAGGAACATGGCGTGAACAAGAAAGTTCTATATGTTAGTTTAAAGGATGAGATAGGGGATTTGAGAAATTGCTATGAGTTGGATGCAATAAGTCCACGGTATTTTGATGATGACGAGATGACTATGCTGTTTATGACTGATGGATGTGTAGTTCTGCATTTCATATATGTTTATTACCTAACATGTTGGGAGATTCGTGAGTTTAGGATGTTCGAAATTTGTAAGTTAAAAGAAGTGGAATTTATAAAATATGGCAAAGAATCCGGCAAATTGATAATGGATCTATTATTGTTGGAGAACCAACTTCCTTATGAAGTTCTCAAGTTGGTAAGAAGGTACTCGAGCAAAAACAGGGAGTTGGAGGAATCTATACAAGTCTTCATGGCTGGTGTGACATACAATGGACTAACAAATCCGATGCTGGTACCACTAGAAGACCCCCTTATCTTCTCGATCTAATGCGGAGAGGCTTCTAGTGAAGCTGGTAGCACTACCCCTTCATCTTCTCGATCGAATGCGGAGAAGCTTAACCCAACCTGATTCAGTGAAGCTTGGAGAACAACACCCTCATCTTCTCTATCACAGACCGATACGCTTAACCCCATCTGTTCCCAAAAAACCATGCATAGTGGTGCAGATAGTTTGCTCAACCAAAATTACAAGTATGTTATTTCACATTCTACAGTGCCTCGCAACTGTGCTACTTCGTGTTCTACGGCGCCTATCAATTGTGCTACTTGGTATTTTAAATGGTATTCTATAGCTCCTCGCAACTGTGCTACTTGGTATTCTAAAGTATGATCACGGCTTCTACGCTCCCTCCTTACGTAATGTTGCAGAGCTTAAAGAAGCAGAGCTTAAAGAAGCAGGGATTAAGTTCAAGTCTAGTGACACATGTTACTTTACAGACATTAATTTCAGTCATGGAACATTAGAACTTCCCTCCATACTCGTTGACAAAATAACAGCATTCAAGTTATCGAACTTAGTTGCTTATGAAAAGCGTGTACCCAGCAACTTTTAGGTCTCCTCATATGTTAACATCCTTGCTTCACTCATAGTTAGAGCTGAAGATGTGAAGGAGTTGCGAAACCACAACATGCTCATTAATTCCCGTGATAACGATGAAGAGGTGGTTGAACTCTTCAGAGAGTTTAAGACCGATGACATGGTTTATCATGGTGGGATGAAAAATCATGTCATTAGAAGAGCCATCAGCCATTACTGCGGTCAGAGGTACAATGCTTGGAGAGCTCAGCTTAGAAACAAATATTTTGACAGCCCTTGGAATGTGATAGCTTTGGTTGGAGCCATCATAGCACTTGCGCTCACTCTTGTGCAAACTGTTTACACACTTTAGGCTTACTATAAAGAAAAAGCTACAACTTAACGACTGCATCTGGTCGCCATACCTCCCTGGCCAATCAAAAGGTAAGCCACTTCTTTGCTTTAAAATTGTAGTGTGAATGTGGCTTTAATTTTTTGACTCAACAATAAATTTATAGGTGAGTGTATTTCGGGGTTTATTAATTATGCTGGAGCGAAAGGAAGAGATATTTTAACACATCTCTCTTAGGGGCCTAATTTTAGTTGCAATTACACTTTGCTCCTAACTTATCAGATAGTAACGCACTGACCCCTACTTTTAAAAATTCTGTCAGAGAATCTGTTTACTGAAACAGAATCTTCTATGCAAATACTGTTTTACCGCTGATTTAGTTTCGTTTTGTGTGAAATTTAATTACATTTTTTTCCTTAATTTCTTATTCTCTCTTTCCCTTTATTTTTCTTCTCTCTCCCTTCAATTGTCTTTCTTTCCTTTTCTCTCACCGTATGTTAGTTCGTGTTCTACAGCGCCTTGCAACTGTGCTACTTCGTATTCTAAAGTATGGTCACGGCTTCTACCCTCCCTCCTTACGTAATATTGTGGAGCTTAAAGAAGCAGGGATTAAGTTCAAGTCTAGTGACACATGTTACTTTACAGACATTAATTTCCATCATGGAACATTAGAACTTCCCTCCATACTCGTTAACAAAATAACAGCATTCAAGTTATTGAACTTAGTTGCTTATGAAAAGCGTGTACCCAGCAACTTCGAGGTCTCCTCATATGTTAACTTTCTTGCTTCACTCATAGTTAGAGCTGAAGATGTGAAGGAGTTGCGCAACGACAACATACTCATTAATTTCTGTGACAACGATGAAGAGGTGGTTGAACTCTTCAGAGAGTTAAAGACCGATGACATAATTTATCATAGTGGGATTAAAAATCATGTCATTAGAGGGGACATCAACAATTACTGCGGGCAGAGGTACAATGCTTGGAGATAGGGACCGAGCCAAAAAATTTCATTAGTGGGGGCAACTTAAATAAAATAGAACAAGATAATTAATAGGAAATATACACATTGAATCTTTACATTTGCTTAATAACTCTATAGTTTTATTTGATTTTATGTTTAAAAAATGTTATGTTATATGGTTTCATTTATATCCTGATCTTATTAAATATTTTTTTTATACATAAAAAAATATCTACATGTTGAGATTATCAAATTAAAAAAGTAAAAAACATATCCAAGATAAAAGGAGTTTAGAAAGTTTTCATTAAATATAAAAGGCAAATATTATAAAATGATTAAATAAAATGATAATTATTTTATACTTCTATAACTCATTGTCCATAGTATGGAAGTTAAAGTTAAATAAAATAAATATGTTATACAAAACAATTTAATTTTGTATAATTTATTCAAAAAAGTGACCAATTTGCATGTTTAAACAATGATTTATATACAATAATTAAAAAAAAAATTAATGGCCACATTGGACTTAGTGGGGGCAATTGCTCCCACTTGTCCTAATGTGGCTCCGTCCCTGCTTGGAGAGCTCAGCTTAGAAACAAGTATTTTGAAAGCCCTTGGAGTGTGATAGCTTTGTTTGGAGCCATCATAGCACTTGCTCTCACTCTTGTGCAAACTGTTTACACACTTTTGGCTTACTATAAAGAAAAAGCTACAACTTAACAACTGCATCTTGTCGCCATACCTCCCTGGCCGATCAAAAGGTAGCCCACTTCTTTCCTTTAAAATTGTAGTGTGCATGTGGCTTTAATTTTTAACCAAACAAAATTTATTGCTGAGTGTATTTCGGCGTTTATTAATTATTCTGTTGGAAGAGGAAGAGATATTTTAACACGTGTTTCTTGGAGGCCTAAGTTTGGTCAAAGCAACACTTTGCTCCGAAACTTACCAGTCCTAAGTTATCGGATGGTAACACATTGACCCCTACTTTTAAACATTCTGCTAGAGAATCTATTGACTGAAACCGAATCTTTTAGGCAAATACTGTTTTGCCCCTGATTTAGTTCCGTTTTGTGTGAAATTTAATTAAATTTTTTTTTCCTTAAATTCCTATTCTCTCTTTCCCCTTAGTTTTCTTCTCTCTTCAATTTTCTTTCTTTCCTTCTCTCTCACCGTATTCTTTCTCATTTTTCTTATTCAAAACCAGCCACTTTTAACAAATTTAAACTCTGAAAAATTAAGAAATAAAAAACGCAATTATTACATATTCTCGCCTCTTGACAGGCAGAGCTGCGTTTGTGATCTTGCAGCTGTGTTTGAGACTTGGCAACAGCGTTATTTGGGAGTTTGTGGATATTTTGGACGCATGAAAGTAGAACTAGATTCTTGTGACCATTTATTCCTATCATTTTATAAATTTGCTTGATATCATAACAAGTTTTTGCATGCTATCCTCAATTATTGATCTGATCAAATAAGAAATATATTATCATTTAAACTACAGGGGTTATAATATTATACTAATTTTTTGTGTCTAATTATTTATGTAAATTCGTGGTTGCGCGTAATCACAAAGAATACACATGATGTCAAATGTTAGTATGAACTAGGTAATTAGGCATGTAATAATAAACACCGTGTGACATGAACTTTTTTTATTTAAATATTTTTTATAAATGATTCGTGAAGTATTATCGATTAGTCTTTCTGTTACCTCAATGATCGAATCAATCTTAGCTTTTATGAATCTATTCAAATTAATTTGTTGTCAAAGGCTTGCAAATTTATGATTATATTCCATCATTTTTTAATTAAATTTATCATCATTATTATTATTGTTGCATATTATGCATGATTCTTTTAACTAGTTTAAGGCATTTCTTCCATTTTGCAGGGTAGACTTCTTGTTGCAGGAGCTTTGGATGGATGGCGATTTCAGACTTCTTAATTCAAAAAGCAAAAAGCAAAATAATAATAATAATAATGGGATTTGCATCCAGCTTAATTGACTCCTAGAGTACGTTACTCTTATTATTATTATTGTTCACTTTTTAAGGATTGAAAACTTGAAGTCCCAATGTTATGTTTAAGTTAATTAAATGATGACATTTGGTTTATGAGTTATGTTGAGATGTGCCCTAAAGACGTACATTTTAAACTGTTAAGGGAATTAGGATCCTTTTCTTATTTGAGTTTTCCTGAATTTCGAAAGATATTAAACTTTAACATTTTTTGAGTTTTTTATTCTCTCTTTTTCATCAATATATATCTTCTGAGCTATCAAAGACTTTTTTTTTGTCCATTTACTTGAGAAAAGATAAGGATGAGAAAAGATTGTTTAAATAGGCGTCATAACAATTTGCTCCCTAGGTTTGGAAAGAAATAAATAAATCAGGATTTTTAAACTTTTTTCATTCAGCTCTAGAAAACAAATTCGATTACAAAATTATTAATAATTTGAAACGCAAACACAACCCATCACTTTCGAAACCGAATCCAAAATCAAACCCACCAAAATTCATATTTTTTAACAAAATTTTATAATCCAACATTGTAAATTCTAGAAGTCTCATGATCAGGATTTTTTTTCAAAAAGGACTGATCCCTAGTTTTTTTTCTTTTTTTTAATTCCTTAACATCTAACCCAGGTCTTGAGTTGTCAAACAAGATGTTGAGTTCATTTAAAATACATGAATGCTCATCACAATCTGGAGAGATTCAACATGGGGGCTACTGAAAGTAGCCATGAGACCACTGTGTATAAGCATATATGCAGTCTGATAGAAAATCCAAGATGTCAAGAATACTCTTAGGTCCCGATTGATTTTACCACTTAAATCTGAATTCAGAAAACAAATTAAAAGTGTTTGTTTTGCTCTCTGTAAATTTCGGATGAAATTATCAGAATAGAAAAACTAAAAAATAATATCACTTTTTTTCTTTTCTTTCGAACATCTAAACCAATGGAATATTTGAACTTCTCTTCCAATAATACCATAACGATTCTCAATTTCTCTTTCTTTGACCTTGCCGGCATCACCTAGTCCTTGTATGATTGGCTTCATTTTTCCTGGAATTGGCAGGCAAATCTTCCAACTCCAATCACCATAAATTGGTATTAGAAATGTTCCCTATCCTTATTATCGACAATAGAAGCAGATTATTGAGGCAAAAGATTAAGAAATATCTGATGGTGGGATTTTCCTTGGTCGTATACAAAAAATCTATGCAGCTATGGCCATAAATAATTACACAGCAGACTAGATCGTCTTCTTATGATTAATCTGGTACCCACGATGTCGCAAAATGCATGATATAACCGACATTCATTGCTGACGGTGGCGCCGACGGGGACCTAAGATTTCCAATTTGTTTATTTTTATTTTTGAATAAAATTAGTAAGTGAATATTAATTTATTTAAATAGGTGTCTAATATTTAATTCATATTATAGATTTACATAAATATGTATTTTTTTTACAAAAGATAAATGTATCATTTATTATTTCTGATCTTTTGTTTTAGTTTCATAAAATATTTAATTTTAATGATATACAACATATATACTAATAGTAATATGTTTTAATTTTTTTAAAAGAGTAAATATGTCATATTAAAATTAATTTATGCATTTAACACTTCATCAAATATTAATAACAAACATATTATTATTAAGTGTATAAAATAATTATTTAGTTTCAATAAATGTTAATAAGTACTAAAAAAAAGGAACAGCCACTTAATCTCTATGCTGGAACGTACCTGGTCTCTCTTTGTCACAATTGCGGAGAGAATGCTTTCATCCCCAAAGGATCTTGTTGAATTTCTTCTTACATTGGCAAACGCATAGCCTATATAGATATCCTTTCAAATGCAGGATCCACTCATTTAAAATCAACATGCATGAATACACTTCATCAGCAAAGCTTCATTATCATAACAACTGCAGCTCACCTAGCACTCTTGAACTAATTGGTATAACATAATTTATATAAAACTTTGAACTAAAAAAAAAAACAAAGAAAAACGAAAATGACAGATGAAATTATCATCTTCAAATTTTAATTCCTGGCTTTGCCATCATTACAAATATGTATTATTTCCTTCCTGTTTCTCTAAAACTAGATTTCTTTTGACAGAAATTCTTAAAAATATAAAATAAAACCTGAGCCACCATCATTAAAAATTAATAAAAGTTAGCGCCTCAACTACGACAATCAGACTGTGGAAAACCAAAATTATAAAATTTTAGAAGAAAAATTAAGAGAAAAAAAAGTGACCCAACTATTGTGAGCATCATCACAAACGAAAATCTAGTAAACAGAATTAGTATATACAGATGGATTGTATTAAAGGAAAAAAAACCTGAAATTCTATAAAAACTTTAACCAACTCTTGTTACTCTTAATCTTGCATTCTGCGCTTGTGTACAATTTCCTGGAACCACAATACAGCAATTGAAGAATTCCTATAATCTCCACTTCGTCTATAAAACCTCAGCATCTTTTCAGAGTCCTGCAACTTTAAATAATCATTCTTATCAAAACCAAACAAAATCAACCAATTAGGAAATGAAACACAATAAAATAAAATAATGAATAGAAGAAGAAATTAATAAGAAAAAGATTAGAGAAAGATGGCACCACAAGAAAAAAGCAAGGTATATACTGCACCTTTTTACTTACAGCGGTTTTTAAAAACGGCTGTAAAAGGTAGTTAGGGAACACGTTTACGGTGGTTTAAGAAACCACTGCAAAAAGGTTGTACAAAACCTCCCAAATCATTTTCCCTCTAACCCTAATTGCAAATTTGATGTTATTTTCCCTTCCGTTCTCAGTCTCCCTCCGCGTCTCCCTCTACCGCAAAATCAACCGCCCCCACAAGATCACGTGACCTTCGAACGACGGTTGCCATCATTTTAGAGAGGTTGGGGGCGAGATAGTTGCCGCGCGAGTGAGAAAACAGAGTGAGCAAGCTCACGAACTGTTTGCGAATGGGAGACTTGGACGACGAGTCGGTGTTCCGCAGGCAATAGTGTTCACACCATCCTCAGGCAATAGTGTACATGAAGCAGCTAGTGAAGGCGAGACAAGCTTTATCATCTTCACATCCAATGTATCTTCGTTCACTTCGCAACACTGGCTCTGCTCTTCTTCAGTTCTCCACCAACGAAGCTCCTCTTCACCACCACATGCCAAAACGACCTTAAGTTCTTCCTCCACCACGGCCACTGCCGCCACGACCTCCGCTCAGTCCGAGTACAGACACGTGGACATCATCTGCTTCCCCTCTTCCGCCGCCTCCTCCTCCCCCACCCCCACCATCCTTATCCTGGGATTTCTGGGACCCTTTTGTGCCGAATTCATCGCGTTCGGTGACTGAAGAGGAGTGGGAAGAGGAGGCTATCGCGATGATGTCTGATTACGTGCCCATGAACAGGGCAGAGAGTGTGATGGCCCCTCCTTCTTCGGTGGTGAGTGGGTTCTCCAAGGTTACGAGTGGGAGTGAGCTTGCGATGGTAGTGTCAAGAAATAACAAGGATCTTGCGGATATTTTCAAAGAAGTTGATGACTACTTTCTTAAAGCTGCTGATGCCGGTTCAGAGCTTTCTTTGATTCTTGAAGTTTCAAGTCATTGTCTTTCTGCTCAAAGTAAAGGATGTATGTACGTATGTATCTGCTCGTTGATTTCTAGATTTTCAAACGTCAGATTTGCTTTGTTATGTTCAATCCCAACTTCTTTGAAAAAGAAAAAAAAAAAAGAAAAATTATGTCCTTAACTATCACGAACTAGTTGCATCTTATCTAATGTTGAGAATATTACTGATTTAGTTTCAAGATGAAGTTTTTGAATTTATTTACGAGAGTTTATTTTTTTTTTAATGTGTTATTGCAGGTAAAGTTTACCATCACGTCTGCAGTTTGAGTCCAACGTTGTGGACATGGGGTTCCAGTCCGAAATCGAATTGGTGCGGCAGCTTGGGAGAACAAGTGGTTGGTACTAATGTAGGTGGTGGTAGCCATTGTTCTACTGTGGAGAGGTTATATGCTTGGGAGAAGAAACTATATCAGGAGGTTAAGGGGGAGATTTACTTCTACTTTCACAGTTTTTTAATCAATTTCTCTCCATATCTTGCTTAGTTCTTCCCCCTTCTTTAAGCTACCAACTAGCCCAGTTAGTTGAGTTTTCCTCCAAGTTTCAACCAGAAGAAGAAAATTTTGACATTTCATTGTTGCAGACATATTTTGTACTTATAACCAGATTAAGACCAAAGCCGTCACTGGTTTGCTTTCTGTTTTTTGGGGCCCAAGAATGGTATATAGAACTTAGCATTCCGTGTCTAAGATAACTTTGGGAGTCAAAAAGGTGGTAGGTGGTCCATGTTGTAATACATACATCCACAAGATGACAAGCTAAGCTAATTGTAATTATCATTTATTTCTTATTTAGTCAAGTTGTTGTCTATTAATTTCTCTATATGTGTGTTTAGGATTGTGAAACTACAAAGATAGAGCACGAGAAGAAGGTGCCCCAGCTGAGAAAACTGGAGGTGAAGAGGGCTGACTATATGAAGACTGAGAAGACCAAGAAAGAAGTTGAGAGGCTAGAATCACAAATGATGGTTGCTTCACAAACCACTGGGACTACATCAGTTGAAATCATCAAGTTAAGAGAGACAGAACTCTATCCTCAACTGCTAGAGCTAGTTAAAGGGTTCGTTCTTCCCCTTAGCTCTAGTACTACCATTTGTCATCATTAATAGAATACAACTTTTGTAGTCTTTAATTTTCTTCCACATACTGTTTTGCTCTGACTACTATGCATTTATGATCACGTTAAGAAATAACGTGACTTTGTGGTATCATTTTCCTGTAGAGGGGAAATTACTTTTGCTGCCAGATTAGGTAGAGCATATGACAGCATATTGTTGCAGCCCGCCAAGTTGCTTGCTAAAGTTGACCCAATTACACAAGGCTTGGCCTAATCCAAGCCCACCTTCCGGAAGCTCTAGCTAGTTGGCATCCATTGTACATATCTTCTAGATGGTCCAACTAGCCGTTGTAATATAGCCGTTAGGAAACTAGCCGTTATATAGCCGTTGTAAACTAGCTGTTATGCTAGTTGTATGCTTAGTTGTACTAGCCGTTATTGAGATGTAGCTCACTATAAAAACCCCTCAAGGCTCATTTGTAACATATCCAAGCTAATTCAAACATATCCACACATTTATTGAATTCAAGCATTGTAAGCTTTCAATCGTAATACAAAGCATTCTTTGAATAAGCAATACTTGCCTTCATTCTTCCTACTCTTCTCTTTGTTGCCTACAAGTTCTTAAGCTCAACGGTCCACAAGCTTCTTCCTTGAGCGAAGCAAGCTAATCACAAGGCTTACTTAGCAACTTCGGGTTCAAGTTGCCTAAGTGCCGCACGAGCAAGCTGCGCTAAACTCCAAGCTCGTGACAGTTGGTATCAGAGCACGGTTCGAGCTCAAAGAACAAATGGCATCCGACATACAGTTGAACATCGAGGAGCAAGTCCGTGGTCGAGAGGAACAATCTCTCCCACAACCACGCCTACAAGGAAAATGTGGTAAGGCTAAAGCTCCACTTACGGAAGTCTTGGAGCCTCGTGTTGCAAGCCTTGAACAAACTATCTCGGGGATGGACAATGCGATCGAAGGGCTCTCCGTATGTCTCGAAGGTCTAGAGACGGAATATAGAGAGATCACCCAAGCCACAAAATCCAACATCAACGAGTTTAGTAAGGCTTATGAGAAGGAGCTTCGTAACATTACACGAGAGCTCACAAGCTTGCGGGTCTTTGTGGAACATGAGTTGCGAGGACTCCGTGCCGAAGTAGAGGAAACTCGCACGGAATGGGAGAAGCACCAATGCGAGCGTGCTAGCCCTTCCTACACAAGCGGTAATGCGTTGATAAATATGCAAGTGCCTACACTCCCCACGTACCATGGCACCCGCAATGCAACGGAAGTGGAAAACTTCCTCTTTGGCTTGGAACAATACTTCGAAGCTAAATGTGCCCACGATGATGCTTCGAGGATCGGTGTTGCGCCCACATTTCTACGTGATGCAGCCCAACTTTGGTGGCGTCGAAAGCATGGCGACACGGGCAAAGGCATCATTTCTCTCTGCACATGGGAGGATTTCAAGAGAGAACTTCGGAAGCATTTCTCTCCAAGCAATGCCGAGAAGGAGGCAAGAGGTCGTCTCCGTCGATTGAAGCAAAGCGGCACAATCCGTGAGTACATTAAAGACTTCACTACTATAATCCTTGAAATTGAGGACATGTCCGAGAAGGACACCCTCTTCTATTTTCTTGATGGGCTCAAAGATTGGGCAAGAATTGAACTAGAGAGGCGCAACGTGCAAAATCTCGATGATGCTATAGCCGTAGCCGAATCTCTTGTGGATTACTCTACCCAATTCAAGGAGAGGAAGCCCAACCACGAGAAAGATGGAGAAGAGCAATATCATCCTCGCAAGGAAGGTGGTGAACGCAAAGCATTCGGAGGGGACAAACGAAACACACCCAATAGAGGTAAGTTTGACACCCCTAAACCTAAGAACCCTTGCTTCATCTATGATGGCCCTCATTGGGTACGTGATTGCCCAAAGAGGAAGGCCCTCAAGGCCCTTGTCACTCAAGACGGGGATGTTCATAACGAGGAGCCACAAGCGGAAATGGGTTCCCTTCATATCATTGGTGCACTTAAGAAAACCACACTTGTCAAGAAGGGTTTAATGTATGTGAGTGCCACCATTAACGGCAAAGATGTGCGTGCAATGCTCGACACGGGAGCCACGCACAATTTCATTTCCGAAGAAGAGGCCAAACGGTTAGGTCTCAAATACACCAAAGGAGGTGGCGCCATCAAAGCCATAAATTTAGCTGCCAAGGCAATTGTGGGGGTGTCTAAAGCCACATCCGTCCAACTTGGCACGTGGAATGGTAAGCTTGATTTCTCCATTGTTCCTATGGATGATTTCCAAGTTGTGCTCGGCATGGAATTCTTTGATCAAGTTCATGCCTTTCCCATATCATCTTCTAACTCCCTTAGCATCCTCGATGGGGGTCATTCATGCACGGTCGGTATAGAACGTGTGACTAAGGTCAAGAAGAAGATAATGTCCGCACTACAATTCGAACAAGGGATCAAGGAAGAGCCGAACCTCCTTACTCCCGTTCGGGAGCTCAACGATGGGGAGAACCTCGTTGTCACTAAGAGCCCACAAATTCTACCCATCCTTGACGAAAACAAGGATGTTGTGACTCAAAGGATGTCGGAGAGACAATCACCAAGACAGGGGGTTCATCAAAACAAGTTAAAATTTGACACCGAACCTCCATCTATGGTGTCTCACGGAATGATGCCTCCCAAGACCGCGAAGGCAACCAAGAGGTCACACAAGCACGGAAAAGGAAAGCGTCGACATAAGACCTCTCGCCCACAACCGATGATACATCCTCAAGGACGCAACAGGGATGTTGCGAAATCAGGTGGGGGAGAATGTTGCAGCCCGTCAAGTTGCTTGCTAGAGTTGGCCCAATTACACAAGGCTTGGCCTAATCCAAGCCCACCTTCCGGAAGCTCTAGCTAGTTGGCATTGCTAGTTGGCATCCATTGTACATATCTTATAGATGGTCCAACTAGCCGTTGTAATATAGCCATTAGGAAACTAGCCGTTATATAGCCGTTGTAAACTAGCCGTTATGCTAGTTGTGTGCTTAGTTGTACTAGCCGTTATTGAGGAGGTAGCTCACTATAAAAACCCCTCAAGGCTCATTTGTAACATATCCAAGCTAATTCAAGCATATCCACACATTTATTGAATTCAAGCATTGTAAGTTTTCAATCGTAATACAAAGCATTCTTTGAATAAGCAATACTTGCCTTCATTCTTCCTACTCTTCTCTTTGTTGCCTACAAGTTCTTAAGCTCAACGGTCCACAAGCTTCTTCCTTGAGCGAAGCAAGTTAATCAAAAGGCTTACTTAGCAACTTCGGGTTCAAGTTGCCTAAGTGCCGCACGAGCAAGCTGCGCTAAACTCCAAGCTCGTGACAATATGACCCCTTGAACGGTTGAACCCTTTCACAAAATGATAATTTATTGTGTGTCTACGGTCTACCCTTGCACGCATTTCGAACGAGTGAAGAGAAGGTAATTAAACTTTGGACCCTCCATAGGGGAGAAGCATTATTATGTTTGGGGCAGGGTATCCTTTTAGTTGATTGCTTTCACTTTTGACTGTGATCTTTTTCTTTTTCATGTCATGTGTGAGCCAAACTACTCTTTTACTTCTACAACAGCCAATAACATTGGGATGCCATTAGAAAAAATTAGGGGTGACAATTTTTGACACAACACGCGAGCACGACTTGATACGATACGGGTTTAAGCGAGTTTGGGTTTTAGTATATTTGTGTTCGCGTCGAAGATTTCAACCCGTTTAATAATCGTGTCGTGTTCAGGTTGAGAGTCTTCAACACGCGAACACGATTATGACATGACACGATTATGACACGAACACGATTATGACACGAGTAACACGAATAACACGAATACATATTATACACGATTGACACGATAACACGATTAACACGAATACTGACACGAACACGATTATGACACGAGTAACACGAATACATATTATACACGATTGACACGATAACACAATTAACACGAATATTGACACGATTATATATTAAATTTAAAAATACTAAACTTTTTAGACGTTTTAGTCCCTATATGTATCCAAATTTTAAAATAAAAATAGAATTTTAAAAACCTAATAAATTTTAAAACTTAGGATATTTTTGTCATTTAACAAAAATTAGAAATCTAATTCTGTACCGTGTCATAATCGTGTTAAATCGTGTTAACGGGTCATAATCGTGTCAATAATGTAAACGTGTCTTAATCGTGTTAAACGGGTCGTGTTCGTGTCTAACACGATTACGACCCGTTTATTATTCGTGTTAGCGTGTCGTGTCGTGTTACCCGTTTAATAATCGTGTTGTGTTCGTGTCGTGTCACAGTGACACGAATAATAAACGGGTCGTGTTCGTGTTGGGTCAATTCTTATCGTGTCACAGCTCGACACGACACGAACACGACCCGCGAACACGAATTGCCACCCCTAGAAAAAATAAAAGAACGTTAGCAAAAGGGCATACTTCCAGGATTCCAAGGATAGGTTATTTGACAATTTGTTTATAGATGGGGAATGGAACCCTAATTACTCAACAATTCCTGGATAAATAAACAGTATTGATTTTCAACTCTCAACAGTTACATAATGTCGCCTGCCACTGCTTCTATTGCAAAGATATTATGACGCCATTTTCCAGGAAATGAGACAGTATAGAGAGGAGTTGTCACCCCAAACCTCAATTTTTTCATTGATTGGAGTCTTTTTGTCTTTTTCTTGATAGCCAGACTTAAATCTTTTACTGATTCCTTTACTTTCACTGTCTTCTGGTACACAATTTTGTGAACTCGAACCTCAGTAGTTGTGCACATACATCTAAGGGTGAGGTCACCTGAGATGATGCAACATGGGGCATTGACGGGCTTAGGACTAGGATCGAATCTAGTCTTTGTTGTTGCGTGTAGAGTGAACTAAGACTTAATTAGGCCCTGCAATTGGTGACCTGGAAATCCTAGAATCTACAGGTTTTAATGCTTGTTATTCTGCATGAATACTTTTGCAGAACTGTTAATGAATACTTTTGAATCAATAGAAATTCAATAATTTGCAAACTTGATCAACTCAAGCAAAGTCATCATACCTCATTGTACAGTCTTAACTACCCTGCAGATTTAGATATTTCTATGACACAATTAGTTGGAGCAACCTCTATAACCCTCTCCTTTTGCGTAATCATTTCCGACAGATTTCTACTTCTTGAGCTAATTATGGCTTTTAGGTTTTTGTTTTTGAATTGGGTTTTAGCATGTTTTAAGATTGCAAATTTAATTAAATGTTAAAGTTAAAAATCTAGTTTCAGTTGAATTATATTTTTAACTTATGTTTCATTTTTTTTTTTGTACATAGGTCCTAGATGCTTTAAGTGGACACCATAGTCATTTTCAATTTGATAGTTATGGAAGAAACAACATCATAGATTGTGAATCAAACCAAGAGAACGAATAGGTATATAAATTAAATTAAACAATTTGTTTCACAGTATATAATGTTACTTAATGATTATGCTCTTGGTGCAAATTGATTCTTGCAGGTTATTTACCAAGTTGCAGGTTGTTTACCAAGTTTTGTGTAAATTTACTTATCAGATGATTAAACTATATGAAGGTTGTTAAACTATCTAACTGACATATTGTTAATTATTTGATTATAACATGTTGAATAGTGTGGATGATGATTGCATTATATTTGGTTTTCTTGGTTATGATTGAACTATTATATGAGATATTTTTGTATTTGATTTGATTTCATTATATTCATTGAATGAATGATTACAAAATTATATCAAAACATTTTTCTGAGACATGTTAATTATTTTGTAAACAGCAAATAAATATAGAATAGCACAAGCAGCGAACATTTGAAAAATTTTTGCTAACTATTTATGGCGGTTTCCTGGTCGACGCAAAAAATTTTTCCTAACTATTTACGACAGTTCCCCATCAACCCACGATAGTTGTACAAAAATTGTATAAAAACTTTTTACGGCGGTTTTTTGTTCGTCGTAAATAAGACTTTTTACGGCAGACACAAAACTGCCGTAAAAAGGTGTAGTGATTGCCGATCCTATTTCGTCGCTTTTTTATGTCGAACAACTAAACTGTCTTAAAAGCTTTTACTGCGGTTATTTTTGAGGCGGTTGCAAATCGTCGTATAACTGTCGCAAATGTGTTTTTACGGCGGTTTTGGCCCGCCGTAAATAGTTTTCCCTGTTGTAGTGTGAAGATGAGAAGATATAAAATTAAGGGAAGAAAGAGGGAGAGATTGTGAGAGAGAAATGAGAATTGAGCATATATAATGTTCAATTCTATTTTTTAATATTGCTTCAAAGAGGCAAGGTTTAATGCAACTTTAGCCATATATAATGTTACAACTAGAATCACAAATCAAAATCCGATGAATTGCACAGATTATAGGACTACTACCAAATGACTAATCAATTGATAGTGTCGCTCCTTCAAAACAATTAGAACTGAGATCAAATATTCTAATGCATGTAGCAAATTTTGTTGATAAATCTGGCAAAATACCACTCATGTGATTATATTAAGTTTTAATTCAAACACTATAGGAGAGAGGTTCTAAAAGTGCCTGAAATTCTAGAATTAGAAAAATCCAAGTAAGAAACCGTATTTTTTTGAGTTTGGAGCATGTCTCTATTTATATGTACACATCACTACAAGAAAATGAGCGTTTTACAGCGGACCAAAACCGTGGTAAAAAGGCTTTTACAGCAGTCCAACTGTGGTTTAAGCATGCCCTGTAAAGAGATGATGCAAAAAGTTGTTTCACTTTTTACCATGGTTTTGGCCCACCGTAAAAGACTTTTTACTGCGGTCGCTTAGCCTATCGTAAATGTTTGTGGCTTCGCTTTACAAGGGATTCATATTATTTACAGTGGTTTTGTTAACCACCGTAAAAAGTTTACTGTAGTTCCATGAAACCGCCGTAAATGTTTGTGGTCTTCCTTTACAACGGATTTATATTATTTACCGTGGTTCTTACTGACTGTAGTAAAAAATTTACCACAGTTCCATGAAACCGTCGTAAAAGGGACACTGTGCTATGGTGTTTCATTTTTGGCTTATTTACTGCAGTTTCTGTGCCTATCGTAAAAAGTGCAGACTTAAACATCACCTTTTGGTTTTTTTTTTTTGTATTTTTAGAAATCCATTTTTGTAACCAATTTTTTTAACCTATTTTTCTATTTATGTTTTCGAGTAATTCATTGCATATAATAACATGAAGCAAATAAATTGATATTGGCATAAAATGTAAGAGCACAATTAAGAGTATATTTGCACATTCATGAAAGATTAAGAGCTTTAGCAAGTTTATTTCCAATAAGTGCAGAAGTCTTATTCCAATCAAGTTGTCATGTCAAGAAAACCTGCACAAATAAAATGTAATAATTACTATCTCATTATATCTAAGTTGTTAAAAAAGTTCAATTGAAAGCTATACGCCTACCTACATTAATTTATTTATAGAGTAATGATAAATAACTTAATATATACCTAATTCTCCTCATTCTCCTCCTCATTTATTTTTGCAGTATCAATGTTGACATGATTTCAATGTGCACTTGAAGCATTTGAAACCGGAGTCTAAGATATTTTGAAAGTTTTAGAAAAACTTATTATCGTATATAGATTCAAAGAACACAAAATTTTATTTTTTTTGGAAAAATTACTATTTACATTAAAAGAAAAACGAAAGTACAAAATACGAGGGGCATACCCCAAGAAGAGTACCTAGTACTCACAAGTCCAAAAGGAAATAATAAAGCCCAAAGGCCTCAAAACAAAACAAAACAAAACAAACATAAAGTAGAGCCTAGAGTCCTAAATAAAACAGAACATGGTGCACTGGCCCAAAACCAACCACAACAGGCTGTCTTCAATAAAACAACAAAGACGAAAGGGCACAGTGGCGCAAAAAAAAAGACAAAATCCAAGAAATAAACTAACGGTGCAGGCCCCATATGTCACGAAGTTAAGGACTGATCACATACTTGGCGTCCAAGGTTAGGAGCCTAGAGCGAACCAAAGCAAAAATCTCATCAATCACTTGACGACGAGTCCGGCGACGCTGTTGATACACACGATCATTCCTCTCATACTAAAGAAAATACACTGTAGCAGAGAAGACTAAACGCGCAAGGATATGCCCAAAATTCTTCCTGCCCTGAAGATGTTGAGAAGCCCAATGAAGTAGAGAGAGCCAAACAAAAGAAGGCCAAACGATGAGAGTCTTAGCTGAAATCTCTCTCCATACAGAAGACGAGAAAGGACAACTAAAGAAAAGATGGTCATGACTCTCATTTGCTGAAGCACAGAGGACACAATCCGAAGAGGATGACATGCCATGATGCCGTAGATGATCCAAAGTACGAAGACGTCCCAACGAGGCCAACCAAAGAATAAACGAGTGTCTTGGAACATGGCCAGGGAACTAGAGAAAATGATGAATTGAGTTCACCGATCGTCTACTCCGTAATAAACCCCATGCTGAGTTAATAGAGAAAACACCAGAGCTATGACCCTTCCAAACAATATGGTCAGGATTCTCCATCATGGGCTGGATGCTGACTGAGTCCCAAATCCGTCCAAGGACCGACCCACCATCAGGAAAAGCCCAGTCCCCATCCTGAATAACAGATGTAACCTTTGCATCTGAGGGAAGACCTGTGGGTGAAAGAGTCCTGAATGAAAACAAATCACAAAGACGCCCTTGCGGCAACCAGTAATCCTACCAAAGTGAGGTATCACGGCCATCTCCAATGCAAGAGATAAATTTGCCCCTACACCAATCCCGACTATTCAAAATCTTCCTCCAAGACCAGGAGGCTCCAGAAGTAACCTTAACCTGCCAAAACAAGCGGCTTCGAAGGAGCACCTTATGAACCCATGAGGACCATGTGGAGGACTTGTCAGAAAGAAGTCTCCAAACATGCTTCAGAATAGCAGCACGATTCCACTCCTTATGAACACAAAATTTTAACTAGGCAGATAGTTCAACATTTCAAATTACTCTCATCATCTAAATATAATAGCTTCTACATAATTAATAGTATAGAATGACAATGAACCACTCATCAACTGCTTATAATTATTGTAATAATAAAAAAGAAAGTAATACATGTTATTACTTGGGTTTAGACACATGTACTACATATAACACCGCAAGCATATATGCAAGATTAAAACTTAGAATTTGACATTTACTTGAGAGCTCTTGACATTTGACATGGTAATAAAAAACTAACATTAGATTAAAACTGAAAACACTCTACTTTTTATCAAGTAAACTAATGCATACAATTGAGCATGATATTGTAAAAAGTTATGTAATAAATAGTATGGCAAGAGAGTATTGTAATAAATAGTATTGTGATAAATAGTCAGCAAATACCTTTGCCAAGAACTCATTAATATTCTATGTCTAAAGAGTAAGAGTGCATGGAAAGGTGAATGAACTGAAAAGCTTAACTTATATTAAGCAATTTTCGACTAGTCTACCCTATTCTATCATTGTGCTCAATGCTTCACTCATTATATTGGCAAAGGAAATTCTAGACCACAAATAAAACCATATTGCCAAAGGTAAGTTCACCAACTGCATATTCTTAATGCAATTCACAATCAAAATCATCAATTAAATCAATCTCTCACCAACTTCACAAATAAATGAGTAAAGCAAAAAAAAAAAAATTCAGATAGCAACTCTTTCAACAAGGTTGATACTTGTTGGAAATTAAATTAAACATATTTTGTTAAACTAGAAGTTGTGTTTAGTTAATTTGTCTTAAATGATTACAGATTTAGTGATTTCTAATTGAATTTAAATTAGGCTTAGTTATTTAATTGGTATTATTTTTATTTTTTTATTTGTTGAGTGAAGTTAGGTTGTGTTCATCATATAAGGTTTTATATGTTGTTTATTTTAAGAAGTAGCATTTTCTTCTTAATGATTTTTCTTCATTTTCTTCTGGTGCTTTTTGAATTGGAATATTATGTTATTTTCTTACACTATTACAGCGGAACAATCTAAGATATATGGAATTAGATAGGATTCATTCCCACTTTTAACAAGAAAAGAAAGAGACTTTGGAAGTTTTTTTTTTTTTTTTTATAAACACTTTTTATATCTCACATATACATACACGAATGCTAATTAATTTTAATTTCTTTTAATTTAGACCTTACTTAATTGATGTAGTGTAAATATTTTTAATAAATAAACTAATTTTTTAACGGACAAAGCATTATGCAATGACATATGTCAAATTATAAAAAATATTTAATCGCAAGTTAATTCAGACTTAGAATAGCTTCTACTTTCACAATACTAGAACAAACTATTGTTGTGCCAAACTATATATACATTAAATAATATAGTGGGCATGTCTTTTGGAAGAAAAATTAAGGAGGGATATTTATGAAATTTGAAGGATATCTTAAAAATGTTTGTAAACACGGATTTAGTTGGACTCAAGCATTTGCGTATATAGTAAAATCTCGATAAATAAATGTTTGATAAATTAATAATCTAAGTTAAATAATAAATCTCTCAATTCCAACTTGAACATATGTACTAAATTAATAATTTCACTAAATGAATAAGATAATAATTTTTTAAAATCCTTTAAGTTCCAATGAAAATATAAATTAATAATTGATCGAATACATAGCATAAATAAAATATAAATTCATAGCATGGAGAAATATTGCAAATAACCCTGAACTAAGGCCTAATATTGATATAATCCCCACATTTTATATAATATTATCCATAACCTTACTAACGCCACATTCTGTTAAACTAGTCCGCTGACACATTAAGAACATATATAATAACTATTATATCTTTCAACCATATCATTTTTCATTATTTAATATTTTAGAAATGACTTAGCATTTAAAACAAAAAGTTATAAAATTTTTAGCGATAACCTTATACAAAAAGACAACAAATATAAAACTTCTAAATAAAATAAATTACAAAACTTTAAAAAAAGAAACATAATAAAAGTTAAATTAAAAATAAATAAGTTAAATATAAATAATAGAGGATGAATTTAAATAATAAAATAAAATAAACAAATTAAAATATGGTATTTTAATGCTAAAAATTAAATAAAATTAATTAAACTAACTAAAATAAAACTGAAAACTAAAAGAAACTTTATTATAATTAAAATAAAAAATATAATAAATTATAATAACCCCCCAAAAAAAGTCCAACACCCTAAACTTTATCAATTTTAAAATTAATCTAAAACACCAATCAACCTTAATTAAACAATTAAATATATATAAGAGCAGTGGCGGACCTAGGATTTTATCAAAGGGGGGCACCTTAGTATTTCTAAATTTATAAAAATTTTTTGTTAAACAATACAAAAGAGAAAATTTATTAAAAATTGAAAAAAATATACACATAGATAGGGGATATAATGAACTTTACTCCTTAAAATAAATCCTAACACAATAAAACAAAATATAAAATATTAAAATTTGATAGTTCGACAATTCAACAAATATAAAGTCATAACTGTCCCCTACGAGTTTTCATATTTTGAAAACGTTGCAGGATTACCTCATTTTCAATGCTATCAAAAATATCTTTCTCAATGTATGCAAGCAAGCTATCGTTCATCCATTCATCTCCCATTCGATTGCATGATTCAGTCTTCACAATATTCATAGCAGAGAATGTCCTCTCAACTGTGGCAGTTGTAACCGGTAGAATTAGTGCGAATGATTAAAAAAGATATCAAAAGCAATAATTTATATCAAAATAAATAAATAAACATTAAAAAAGTTTACATAAATTTTATTTGTAGAATACGGTAAAAAGAATTAATTATAGTGAGTATCGATATAACTTACTTGAAAGGAAGAATAATTAGTTATGAGTATTGTAAAACTGTGTTTAATTGCACTTGCTATAAAACGGGTATATGATTGCCTGCAAAATAAAAGCAACATACTGAGAACAATGAACCTGCAAAACTATATGATAAGAACACCAAAAATTTGATTAAAATTTCATGTATAAAATAAAATAATAAAATATTAAATATAACAAAATATAAACTCACTTGGCTATTGATTGTGCTTGTCTTTTTTTCCAATTCGGCGGCTGCAGGAGAAAAAAGTGAAAAAAGTTGTGCAAAGAGTAAAGTCAAATTAGGTTTTGTTTTTTTAATGAAGGGGTGTATTGTAACTATTAAAACTTGAGGGACTATAAGGAGATTTAATATTTCAGGAGGGGCCTGGGCCCCCTTGGGTCCCAATGTCGGTCCGCCGCTGTATAAGAGCAGTATGTTTTGAAGATATAGGTAGTAGTTGATGTATTTATTCTGTGCATTTGATTGTTTATGAATTTCTTTTCATTAAAGTTTTATAATATTATTTTATTTAAAAAATATATATGTTAACACTTAAGGAAATGAATTAAGTTATCTTTTTACCCTTTAGTTGTTGATTTTATCTAAAATTAGTCAATGGTAGAATTATGAATAATATTATATAAAATGTCAAGGCTATATATAATATTATACCTTAGTTCATGATTATTTATAATATTTTCCCTTCATAATATTAAAGTGATTTTTGTTTAACAACTTCTAGTTTCTCAATCTTATTCTTTCAAAATATGCATTTAAATTTTTTGTTTTTTGTTTTTTATTAAAACTAAACTCGACTTTATCCTTAGTTTTTCGCAAAGTATGCACCATATTCCTTTTTTTTTCATATTATAATAAGTAGCCATTTAAGATTGCTATTGCTTGAATGGCCTCTTTCAAACAACATTTATTAAAACACAATAATCATCTGAATTATAATCATCATTAATAAATATATTTATTCCTCCTTTAATAATCTCTTCATCAGTGAGTAATTCAATTAGTACAGCATTATTTTCACTAAGATATATCAAAATATTCATAAGAGATTGATGAACCAAAAAAAAAAAAATCATATACCATCTGCAACATGATGACACCTAAGTTACCCAAAATTATTTTTTCAGTCATAAATTACTTGAAATTATATTTTTGTTACTCTTCTTCCAAAGTTACAATTACCAATTGAAATTCAAAATTAATATTTGATTCACTTAGAATTAAATTTTGAGTCATAATTTACTTGAAATATATAAGATTTTTCAATTATTCTTCTTATGAATTAAAATTACTCATCTACTAAAGTTATAATTTTTCGCTCGAAAAGGGAACTTCAAATGAATCGAAATTAATTTTTGAGCCACTCCAAATTAAATTTTTAGAGTCATAAGTTTTAAGAAATTGTTAAGGAATATTCCAAATGCTTTTCATCTAAGACAAACACCTATTTATAATGCTATGGGTCTGATTTACATTTCGTTTTTTGCCCTGTAACTCAATTTTACATTCATAAATTGAATTCTTTGAATAAGTAAACTCTGCTAATGAGTTCTTTGCATTTCCAATCGGCATTACTCAATGCTTTGTATCCTAATCTAAATTATTAAATTCTTGGAACTTCTGATCTAAATTATTGAATTCTTTGTATGAATGATATGAGTCACTGAATTTCGTCCTTATTTGCATTAGTGAATTATTTGTGTTTATTATTTTTTATATAAAATTTATAAATAAGAACTTTAAGGCATATTTGATGGTCTATACTGTACTATATAAAAATTCTGTATTATATTAATTTATACAATAATTATATTCTGTACAAACTCTACATCATACTAAATAATATACTACTATATAATTTAATATCGTGAACATTACGTTATTTGACAAGAGAAAAATCACTCCATTACTCTATATTACACAAAATTAATATAATTTTTAAAATATTTTGAATCTCTCTCTTCCATCCCGATCTCTTTCTCATCTTCGTCTCTCCCATCTCCGCCTTTGACTCTCTTTTGTCTATGCCTATGACACTCTTTCGTCTGCATCGCCGTCATCTTCTTCATCTTCGTCGCTGTCTCAGTCACTCTCTCTCGTCTCCGTCTTTATCTCACATCTCTAGGTATCTTCATCTCCCTCTCTCTCTCATTGCAAGTTTCTCAAATTCTTACCTAAAATTGATATCAAAGTTCTCTACAATCTATGTTAATCCTCCTCCTGCTTATCTCCTACTCTTGGATTTCGAATTTTGATTATTTTGTTATCTAGGTATATTTTCATTTTTTTCTCTGTAATATTTGATTCAATTTATATAATTCTCTTAATTTCTTTCGTCTCCGTTGATTTTTTTATTCTGTTGATTCAATTTATTTTGTCACTGGTGATTCTTTTGTTTTTGGGAGTTCGTGTGGATTTGTTTGTGCACAGCAATTATTTGATAAAATGTCTCAATGGAATAGCAACATTTTCTGATTGAATAGCAATTGTTACTGGGTCTATTTTGTTTGTTTCAGTGGAATAACAACGAAATCCAATGGCAATTTCTCCACATTGTACATTTAAATTTGAAAGCTAGTTCAACTCTAAAATTGAATTTAAATTTGCTTCTTTGTAACTCTTGTTCAGGGTTTAGCTCATGCTCAAAAATTAACTTAATTAATTTCAGAGTCAAATTAAATAAATTGATGTAGGGCTTCGGCATGTAATGGGATATCAAAGCTACTACAACTTTCTTCTTTCTGAAAGATGGGAAGCAAATTGACAAACTTCTGGGAGCAAACAAGCCAGAGCTACAAAAGAAGATAACTGCTACTTCAGACTTACTTGGCCGTGGTAAAAAAATGAGTAACGCCATGGTTGGGTTCTTATCTAAATTAGCTACGACCGAATGTCATATATATGCTTTTTTGTTAGTATTTTGATTGCATGATTGTGAGATTTTTTATATGTAATTGATGCATTGCCATGTATACATGAATAATAGAATGGTATTTTGAGAGTGATTCATTTTGATTATGTTATTCATTTTTTCTTTTAACTGGTATTTTGATTGTGTTATGTATATTAATGGTTGGGTTCTTTCTTTCATTTTAGTTTATAGTCTATAACCACTCATTTTAGTTTATTTTCCCCTCTGTGCAAACCTATTAGCTGGCAAAGCAAAGCAAAGTTGTTCTCTGAGTAACTCATTTTAGTTTATATCTTTTTATATGAATTTGAGAAGAGTTGTTTCCATGCTGAAAGAAAAAGAAACAGGTGAATTTCTTTTTACAACTTATAACTTAAAAGCTTAAGCTTAAAGGTAACGGCTCAAGAATTGTGTTTAAGCTCTAATATATCCCCTTACGTATGCTTGTATGTACACCAAACAAACTAAAAACTGCCAATGCAACTATAACAAGTATAACTTACTGTAATCTAATAGTACAATAGTGGAATTTGAGCACAACTTGGTCAACCTGGCTCTTTGATTTATAAACTTAAAACTTATAGGTAAAGGCGAACATGATAATTAAGTGCTAATACTTATGAAGAAAGATTGACTGCATTACATGAGAACCTGACAAAGAGCTCTTGTCTTTCTTTATGGTCGAGATATGTAGTGGAATCTTTTGAGTGAGCTATCCAATAGCGTGTAAATTCTATATTTTACATATAATGACATGGTGGTATTGAGGAAAGTGATGGGTGTCTCAATACCTATTGATTTGGGATTGAGGTTTAGTTGAGTTGATGTAAATATAAGGTAAAGCTTATACGACATAAGCTTTGATTCATGTTACTTCTGAAGTTGGGTTTTGTTATATGTCATGTAATCAAGAGCTGAACTGACCTTTGTTATTCCTACCGAATTAAGCTGTGTAATTGGGACCACATTTGTTGTTTATTGGCTGACCCCTCGCAGGGTGCGTTAAAGTTCTCACAATCGTGCGTGTTGATTCAAAATTCTTCATATTTTGAAGAATTATATATCTGTAGTACCAAAGATTCATGTCTATGCAATGTCTTAGAATTTTTGTTATTATGCAATAAAATTTGCCCCACCATGATTTACATAGTTGTAAGTTTTTAGAGGTCTTAATACTATTGTTTGGACCCTTATCTAATGGCTTAAACTGCTGCAAAAACTTAACACAATATCGCAGCAAAATGTCCTGTTTTCAATCACTACATGTATATGTTTGCATATGTTATCTGTTTATTCTGTAGCCAGGTTCGATTTGGTCTGCTCCACAATACACGGGAGGGGTGTTAGGGGGCTTAATAATATTGTTTCTAACTGATTCGATAGCTTAAGCTTTTAAATTAAATGGTCACTTGACAGAAGATATTATTATTCCTGACAATATAAGTTTGTAGACATTATATTTATGCCGTTAAATTAAAACGAGTAGTAGCTCTAACACGCCCTAAAGAGTCATGTTGCCTAAAACTCTAAAAGAAACCGCTGTTTTACATTTAATCCCAGAGAATGCTACGGACTCTCTGCTTTCAAGACTGTTTTATATTATATGCAAGCAAGTTCGAGTTGCTATAGACTGGAAATTATAAAAATTATTGATTTAAAGCATATATCATGAGCTTTTCATTCTTCACAATAGAAAAAATGGTTCAAAGAATTTTTGGATGTTTGGTTTACATCAGATGAAATTCCTTTGACAGACTCTTTTTCTTCCCTGTTTTTATGTTTTGTTGTGAATATTAGTTACTGTATATCATTTCAATTTGTAATGCTGGCTCCCACAATTTGCAATATTTTGTTTTTGTTACTTGATATTTTTGTGATCCCACTCAAAAGATCCTATTTATGGATATGCTTGTCTCGATTGAAACTATAGGTTTAATTCTCAATATTGAAATTATTTAGGTTTGATTGAAGCTGTTTATTTTTTATATTGTGTAATGGACTGAACTTTGTATTTGAGGGTTCAAGTTTTTTTATTTACAACATTTAAGTATTAATATGTTTTAGTTTTGAATGTTAAACATGTTTTAATTTATTATTATTTTTGTTTGGAATGGATTTCTTTTAGTTATATTTTTGTTGTGTGAACTACACTAAAAAAGTTTATAAAATTTAATTATAAATATTTTGTAATTTTTGATATGATTTTTATTTTATTTTTGTAAAATTTATATAAGTTAAATATAAGGAAGATTATATATTTTATAATTATAGGTTATAATTTATTTAATTTGGTATAAAATTAATTGTAACACCCCAAAAATCGAAACACAACTTTTGCTAAAACGCTAGGAAATCACTAATAATAAATCTTTAAACAAAAACTTCAATAATCATTCTTATTAGGAAAAAGTGAACAGAATAATACATTTAATGTCTTTCTAATCAAACTAAATCTAAAAATCTAAAGTTCCAAATGTATAAAAAAAAAAATCTTCTTATAGCATAATTCCAAAAAATGAAATAAGTTTCGACATCAACCAGCAAGCCCAACTACTAACTTTTGAGATTATTCTATAAAATGTTAGAGACGAGGGGTGAGCCAGCAGCTCGGTAAGTAAAATCATACACAATCATTTAGTGTCTTAAAACAATTACAGAAAAAAAACATCATATAATTCATAGTTTCATACTTCAGTTCCAAAATCATATCTTAATAAAAACAGAGTCATAAGCATTTGGAACATTTAAGATCAAAGAAATTATTACAGATCAAAAAACATTCATCGACTCATGTCACATAGTATCACCCATAATCCCGGTCAGACAATAATGTCACCTGTAATCACGGTGACCCGGTCAGAAATCAGACAATATGTCACTTGTAATCCCGGTGACTCGGTCAGAAAGTCGTGTGCACACTAATACCACAGCTGGGTTCAGAATTCATAACAGTATTCAGATACTATAGACAATGAGTCAAAACATTCAAGAACCATTTCAAATAACACGATACTTAAATTACATATACTAATAACTTTTCGTAAATAATAATAAGTTTGTCCAAATATCAATCTTCTAAAAAAAATCAAGAAAAGGATTAATAAATATTATAATTTTGTAAAAATAGTTTGTTAAAATTTCCTTTCACTAAAACAGTTTTTAACATAAAAACAGTTTTTTTTTTAGAATCAATTTAAAAACTTTGCTAAAACTCTAATTCCGTAATTTATATTCTAAAACAGAAAATAATTCATATAATATCACATAAAAATATTTTCTAACAAATCAAAATATTCATTAAGAACATGTTACACTTTAATCATAATACATGTATGATGTTACTTACCTTGATTGATCCAAAAAGACAAATATCCTAGCTACTACTCATCCAACGATTGTCCTAAGACATAACCAGAAAACATTTTGATAAATTCATAAACTCAACACCTCAAATATTCTATAAAATTCCCTTAAAATTCCTAAACAAACCGTTCTGCCTAAGTCTAATACCCAGAACAGAGGTCATTCCAGAAATTTTAAAAATTTATATCTTAATCCAATTAACCTAAAATATTGCAGAGGTGAACTAGACACATATATTATTCAACTAAAAATTTTTCAAAGCAAATTACGTTCAGAAACTATTTTTGAATGATTTTCGTTTTCTGCCAGTCAATTCTGTCCAGAATTTCCAGATTAAAACGTTTCAAATTCAAAATTTCATGAAAATTATTCTACAAGTTTAAAAATCATGAAAATTTACAGAAACATATATATCATCTTGACAAAACAGTATATAAAATTTGAGAAATTTCTGACTCCTCCAACATGTGAACAAAAATTTTGAAATTCATAACATTCATAAATCACAGTAATTTCCAGGATTTCAACAGAGAGTTCAAAAATTCGTAATGAATTGAAATCTTAATATTTTTTTTGTGAAATAAAATTTTACATGTTCATATATATGTCTATAAGAACATATAAAAAAACCAGACTGAAAATCGAATTTTGAGTATCCTAATAAATTAAAAAATCCTAAGCTATTCTTTAATCCTCTGCAGAAATCCTAACATAAATCTAGGCAACAATAATTTCTAGTAAAATAATTCATATATCAAACGAAGGGAAATACAATCTCAACTTAAAATCTCTGAGTTTCAAAGTCTCCACCTAACTTTTAGGTTAAAAACCCTATTTGCAATGTTATAATATTGCTTATATACTAGATAAAGTAAATGTTTTCCAAAAGAGATAGAACTTAACCACTATACATCTCTTCTAATTTAAATATAAATAAAACTCTTTTTTTATTATTATAATCATAATTATTATCCTAGACCAATCCCATAATGACTTATATAACCCTGGAAAAATTGCGGTTGTTACATTAATATTTAATTTATTTAATAATATTTTGTTAATTTTTAATTGAAAAATAATCTAATACAATTTAAAAATGCACCAAACATAAATATGGTATGGTATAGTATAAAAATAGTACAATGCATGTTCCACCAAACATATACTATATTATGCATAACATTAATTAATACAATACACTACAATGCAATTATTAAAAATAGTGTTATAATGTCGTACGTCCAACATGTCCCTAATGCTTTGACCTTTGCTAATAGCTATCTCTAGAGAAATTATAATTTTCAATTACTCTTTGTATTCAAATCTACAATTATACATGCTTAATTATTTTGTAGAACTTTTGGGATCAATGTTGAACTATACCAATTATGAAATTATAAAATATTAATTATGACTTTTGCACATATATTATCAACATAGAACAAATTATATTACTTTATTTAATGCAATGTATTTTCATATATATATATAATTAAAGAAATTCTATCAACATCTTACTCTATTGAATAAATGATAAGTGGTGAAGACATTTATCTAATATACATTCTAAATTTTGCGTGTATGTCCCATTTATATTAATTTATTCTTCTAATTTTCCCTTTACAAGCAACAGATATATCTTACTCCATATGCTCTTTTGTTTTCAAACATTGAAACAAATTCAATAAATTCCTAGTTAGAATTAATCACCACGAAAACAAACCATTCCAAAAACTGTTATATATTGACCAAATTAACAGCATCAAAAGGCAAGCTGCCTTGCTGTTTAAACTGATCTCTGGCACCAAATCATGTCATTTTCTTGTAACATGACAACTTTGATAAACAAAAGCGTACTGATCTATTGAAGTTTTCAACAAATGAAAGAAGGAGAAAGTATAAATAGGAAGAGTCTTCTACGAAAATTAATCAATTGTATACAAAGCAAAGCAATGATAATTATTTGTAGAGTCCTCTGTTTTCTTCCTATTTTGTTTCTTTCTGGTTATAGTTATGTAGTCCCAAAACCTCTCTTTAAATTCTAGCATTCTTTCAATGGATTTAATGCTGAATAAAGTGATATTAAGGCTTGGAAGGGAAAGAGATCAAGATCTCCTTGGAATTTCCATTGACAAAAATCCTACAAGAGGATTCAATGGCAAATGGGAGCTAGTGTTTGATAATTCTGGTGTTTCAGCCATGCATGCAATCTTGCTTCCAAAATATACGACACCACAATTGGAAGACCTCAAAGATTCCATTGCCACTGGAGAAGATGCTTTGACGTGTTGTCCATGGCACCGATGAACATGACTATTAGTGCCATTACGTGTTGTTTGATATTGAAACATTAGAACTAAAACAACTCAACGTGAAGTCTACATGTCATGGACATATACAGAGTTCAAGAATATAAAGTCATTTACACGCTATACCAATATTCAATTTTTTTCCTTTTTTTTCTTTTTTTTTTCTTGCAAAAAAGAAACAAATATATTACTTGTGCTAATTCTCATTGCGAACATAAAGTGCAGCCGAACTAATTAAATCTATTCACATACATACATACATACATACATATATATATATATATATACTTACACACACACACATACATACATACATATATATATATATATATATATATATATATATAATTTGATTATCTTCATTGATATATTCTTTGCTAGTAGTCTTGATATCCTTCTCTTTGGCAGCTTTGAACTGACAAATGGTGCTCAACAGGAGGCTTATTGGTGGATGGAAACTTTGTTAGCACCGGAGGTAACGGAGGAGGAGCAAGCACAGTAAGAGATCTGTCCACTTGTGACAACTGTGATTGGAGGGAATACCCAACAACACTTGTTGACCCTAGATGACAAATCAACTTGAGTTTTATTTTTATCATTTCCTCATATATATATATTTATGTATCTTTTTCCACTTTTGGAAACATTAATTAACATTTACTTGGTGTCATTGCAAGTACTCAACACAGGTAACTTTATCCGATGGTGGCTTCATCGTGGCTGGTAGCTGTGCAGCATTTAGCTATTACATTCCACTTCACTAGAAGGACAATCAAATAAGCAAGCCATCTTCTTGCCCTCGCTCAAAGATACCCATAACAACCTACTAGGAAATTTTGGTCCACAGCTAATAGAATCAAAAAATAATTTATACCTATTCATGCACCTTGCACCTGATGGCAATATCTTTATTTTCTCTAACACCGCTCAATCCAACAACCGACAAAGTTGTCCGTGAGCTCCCAGTTTTCCCAGGTGGCTCGTGTGATTATCCTACATCGAGAATGTTTGTGCTCCTCCTACGGAGGCTTAAACTTGGACAGTTCAAACAAGTCAATGCAGCAGTCTTGGTTTGTGGTGGCTGAAAATAAATTCTGGCCTGCGTTGTAGAACTATGGAAGAATACAAATCACCAAGCATAATGCAGTTTGGAAATGGGAAATTATGCCATCACCTCATGTAATGGGAGATATATTGATTCTTCCAACGGGAGATGTGCTAATGCTTAATGGTGCAAAATTAGGTACATCAGGATGGAATGAGGTGGAGGACCCAATTATGTTCTAGTGTTGGGCAAGACTAAAGGACTAAAAGGCCAAAGATTTAAGGAGTTAGTCGTGTCAACCATTCCAAGAATATAACATTCAACATCTGTGCTACTACCCGATGGAAAAGTTCTTATAGCAGGTAGCAATACTCATGATAGATACAAATATGATGCCAAGTATCCCACTAATTTTAGGGTTGAGAAATTCTCTCCCCCATTACTGGGATCCATCATTGGCTTTGCTAAAACAATAGACATTGGTTGAATCTTCAGAAAAGATGAAGGTTAGATCAAATGAGTTGAGCCTGATCAAGGAAGAACTTAAGGTAACCATGTATGCACCAGCTTTTACTATGCATGGTATTTCAATGAATCAAAGGCTTCTGATTAGGTTTGGTGGTTTTGGTTAATAACGTTTCGCCAGGAGTTCACAACATTATACTTTGTGCTTCTAAATCAGGTGCAATTGCTCCTCCCAGCTATTATAATCTTTATGTCACCTATAAAGGAGGGCCAAGCGTTGCCAACTAGATATAGATCTTGATTAGTCAAAGTATTGCCACTGTTATGGATTCTCCTTTTTCCTTATCTTATTACAAGCTTTTCTATTATGTAATTTCAGGGGTCATATTACATCCCTTTTATATATACGTAGGCATGCACACAGAAGTACTGGAAGATTAAGTATACCATTTTATTCTAGAATCAAAATTCTTTTCTTTATTCCAATTTTTAATTGATGTCTCTTTTGAAGACATTAAATTAATTTCTTTAGATGACAATTATGAGGAAATATTGTTATAACAAAAACTAAAGTATGATGAAAAATTTATATATACCGCGCTTAGATTCTGATCATTTATATATGTCGGATAAAAAAATCTTAAATATAGGAAATGCTATTACATGTGGCCGCCCTCAAACTAAAAAACTTCCCACTGCATGCTTATCGTACCATGTTATTTAAAATGTTAAATATAGTTTCTTTCTAGGGATAACTACCCCTTTAAGTCCCACAAATAATTTCTTTCTATTTTTCGTCACACATGCACATTATATATCCCATATTTATTTACGATTTTCATTTTAAAATTATGTCTAACTCAATGATGTTTGAATTAAAAGATATTTTGACATTAAAATTCTTTTTTATTTTTTAAAAAGAAATATGTTTTCATATTATAAATCACAAAAAATATAAAATTGTTACCATTATATATTGTTCATAATCTCTATGTATTTTGGTCTATAATCTTTTCTCCCATATTAAGTCTACTCTTTATTTCAAAAAAATCTTTAGATCAATTAATATTGATAAGTCTAATTTTTATACATTATTTTCATCTTTTATCTTGAGTTTTATGTTCCCATTTTTGTGATTAATTGACGAATTTTGTCTAAATTTATTTGAGTTGTACCTAAAGGAATTTCAGGATTGTAACCCGATTAAATGAAGACAAAATTCTACAATATTATATTTCATGTGAAAGGGTAATTTTAGAAGACTTGTGGAGGAAAATGAGCTATACAGGAATTTTGAAACATCCCATTTGCACTTTCGGTGGAGCACTTCTATCAAGCTGAGTGGATTGACTTTTGAGGGGATAGAATAATCATGTTAAGGGAATCTCTAGGAGAGGCAATAAGGATGTTGTTCTTTGGGGGGTCGGCTAGGCAAGGGAGAACAAAAAGGGGGGAAGTTAATGGAAGAAAGGAGGATTCGAGCTGAGACGAATTTTGGTGAGCAGAAGGTAGATCTCTAGTGATTCGGACTTTGAGAGGAATTGCTTACAAAGGAGAGGCAAAAAACCAGACAACCATCATCTTTATCATCAAATATTCAGCTCTCCATAGCTAGTTTTTCTATCCCTATCTTCACTTATGTTCAAAAACATGTTTAGCTTTTTGTTTGTTTGTAATATGAACTAATTTCCATTTTCTAGGGTGAAGATGTAACCGTATTTTGATGTTTAATTTCTCTTGATTTTAGTTGACTGATGTTTATTCCAATATTGTTGAGCAATTTAATTACATGCTTAATGCTTGCGATTTTCTGGCCAATTGTTGCATGAATTGAGATGTGGATTGAGACTGAGAAGTGATGTTCACATTAGTCCGTAATTATCTTGCCATAAATCATGTGAGATAGAGATATGAATGTGATTTGTGCAATCTTGTATGATTTCTTGCGCTTAATGGGTATTAATAGTGAGTTAGATGGGATAAAGATGTAATTCTAATCTATTGATATACATTATTATTGCTTGAGAAAGAATAATAATCAAATTAGTGAAATTGATTGGCAACAATAGGAATAAATATTGGTTAATTGAATCAGAGAAGTTAAATTGATTAATTCTGGTGAAATCAAATCCGTAGATTTTTAATCATTAAATTCTTCTATCCGAAATTTCTGTGAGTGTACGTAATATTAAATTTAGTTTAATCAAGCTTTACTTAAACTTCCCAACAACTCAGTTCTCTTTTATAGTTAGTTTAATTAATTATAGGTTAATAAAATTTCGGTATTTAGTAGCAATAGTTCTCGTGGGACGATACTTATAGTCTCATTCTATTACTTGTTTATGATATCATACACTTGCGATTTTATGCAACAAGTTTTTGGCATCGTTGCTGGGGATTGTATTGTTATCAATATCGAAATCTTTAACCCTATTTTAGCTTGATTTTTATGTTGTGTGTAATTTAATGTCAAATTGTGTTTGAAGAGTGATAAATTATTGTTAATAGTTGTTTACTCCCAAATCTTTGTGTAGGTTGTTTACTCCCAAATTATCGTATAATATGAGGACAAAAAAAGTTTGTAATTTGACCATTTCACCTCCAAAAAGAATGTCAAACTTTTTAATTTCAATTTTTGTTTTGCTCTTTTAACCCTCTATAGTTAGTATCTTATTAGTGTATAAAAAAAATATTTTGTGGTGTTGGTTTTTTGTGTACTATTTTCAGGTGTATGCGAAAATTTGGAAGTGAGAACCTACTCCAGTTTGATCCTGAAATCCAGCACACTTGTCAAAGAAATAGAAAGGAAAAAAAAGAGACTATCAAGCATCAAGAAACCATGGCTGCAGAAATTCGAATAATTATAAGAGTAGCAGGAACTCTGCCAAATGTAGAAATAGCAGATGAAGACAACCGTACATTTATGGATTATGCTCTTCCAACAGTAACAAGTGTTCATCAAGCCATCAGGAAACCAGCAATTCAGGTTAATTTTGAATTCACACTAGTAACCTTGCAGATGATCCAATCTTCACCATTCAGTGAGTGAGCGGGTGTCTACCACTGTAAAAAGTCCTAAGTCGAGTGTAAACACATACAACATAGTGGATTACAACTCTTGTTGCCTGTGGATGTAGGTTGGTTTTAACCGAACCACATAAAAATCCTGTTTCGATTTACATTACAGTTTTCTATTATATTATTCGTAACTTCCATACGCTGCAAAACCCAACAAATAGATTCAAGTCTTGTAGCAGGTACAAAGGTTTCTTCAAATCAATGCCTTCAATTTGTGTGTAATTGTATGAAACTAACCTCGCTTTGTTTCTAACTACCTACCCATTCTAATCAGTTTTATTCTTAGACATCCATTTAGTTCCTATAACATTTATATCATTTGGTCTAGAAATTAATCTCCATGCTTTGTTTCTCTCAAGCTGATTTGATTCCTTTTGCATTGCACTAATCCAAACTTCCTCTTTCAAAGTTTCATTAAAATTTTTAGGTTTTATTAAAGAGACATAACAAGAATGACTTACCACAATTCTTACTCTGCTTCTTGTTGTCAATGAACTTTCTGGACTATCAATGATTGATGTTGTAGGATGCGCCTTCTGAATCCATGAAAGTGGATCTGTTCGAACAATAATATCCTTTATCATATTTCTATCCAGATCAATATTGTCTGATGGTTTAGTTTTGTCTGAGTTAACTATAGAAGTTGTGTAAAAGATGACTAGCTCCTCTATCTGTAGAAACTGACTTTGAATTTTTTTTATCGTCCATGAAACTGATTATTTACTCTCCCTTTGAATGAACAAAATAATCATTAGTATAATAACATTTGCATATTCTATTTTGGTTTTAGTCCTCAAATTTTAAACTCTAAAAGCTTTACTTCTTGTTGAATAATCAATAAACACTCCATCATCACTTTTGGCAACAAACTTGCCCAGCTGCTCTTTATCATTCAATATAAAGCATCTGCAACAAAAAACATGAAAATATTTGAGATTAGGCTTCCTTCCCTTTAAAATTTTATATGTGGTGTGCATTGTTTCAGGTCTTAAGAACACTCTGTTGAAGATGTAACATGCTATGCTAATAGCCTCTGCCTACAACCTTTTTATCAACTTTTTTTTTATCAATATCACCCTTGCCATCTCTTACAGAATCCTGTTCTTCCTCTCTACCACTCTATTTTGTTTAGGGGTCTTTGGAGCTGAAAATTCATGAGTTATGCCACGAATCTACATAGCTTACATTCTCAAATTCCTTACCATGATTACTTCTAATTCTAACAATTCTCCTTATGTTCCTGTTTTGTTCATTCTTATAACACACAAGTTCCTTAAAACTTCAAAAGTGTCAGACTTTTCACAAATGAAATCATCCCAAGTAAACCTAGAAAAATCATCTATACGAACAAAAACATATCTTTTTCTTGCAATGCTTTCCATTTGCAAGGGTCCTATAAGGTCCATATGTAGCAAATCAAAAATCTTAGAAGTGGTAAAATGTGTGTTTGAATTATGTGATGCTCTTATCTGTTTGCCTAACTAACATGGCCCACAAATTCCTTCTGATTTTTCATCAAGAGTAGGAATAACCTTAACTGCACTAGTTGTAGTTAACTAAGTCTCTGTAGTTAATATGTCTTGGCTTTTGATGCCATAGTTTTAAATTAGATATTTCAATAAAAGATGCCTTAATGTTTGCTAACAAATAATAATTGTCATATGATCTAATGCCCTCTAGTAAACAATTTTCATTTTTATCCAAAACCATGTATTTGCTTTGGGTGAAATTCCCCTCAAACTAATCATCACATATTTGGTTAACACTAATCAGAGTGACTTTAAGTCCTTTGGCAAACAACATATTTTTCAACTCAGGCAAACTGTTAATACACAAGGTTCCCTTACGAAGCACTTTGCTTTTAGCTTCATCACCAAAAGTGAGAGTACCTTCCTTACATGATCTGATATCCTTTAAGAAACTCTTGTTCCTAGTCATGTGTCTTAAACGCTCACTGTCAAAATACTAAGCATTATTATTTGCTGATTTAAAAGGAGTAAAAGCAATATTGCAAGCAGTTACATATTTTTTAACCCAAATTGGTTGTGTCTTAGATAACTGTATGTACTATTTTGAGTTTTTATTCAAAAGATTCAATAGTTTAAAGCACCTTGGTCTAATATGACCCTCAACACCACATAAATAACAAATAGGAAAAATATGTTTTACTTTTTTTGGGTTTGACTTAAATGAACTCGTAGATGAAACAACGACACTTTTACCTTTTGAGTTTGAAGTGCTAGCATTTGAACTTGAACCTAAAAAATTGTTAGAAGATTTAACAAAAACAAATTTTGAAGTAGAAGTAATAGTACCGTCATCATATCTTGCGACTTGCTTGTTTGAATTCTTCATTCCAAGGCTCAGAACTTGATCTAATCTTACTGACCCGGTTTTGAGTTGTTCAACACACTCTTGTGCTTCTGCAAGTTCAGTTATGAGTTTATCTAATTCTTCATTTTTCTAGTTGAGTTCTTTCTCAAGTTCACTCATGCAGTTTTCTACATAAGATTTCTCATATTTGAGAACTTCCTTTTCCTTTTGTAGATCATCGATTTGCACCTTCTGTTTTTCCCATGAATCATACAGAGTATAATGAGTAAGTTAAAGTTGTTCATGATAGTCCATTTCCTCTTCAGCCTCTGATTGATCACTGTTTGAACCAACTATTATAATTTTGTCCGACATAAATTGTTTACCTCCATTAGTTATAGTTCTAGAAAATGCTACAAAATTGATGGAATGTTCTTCTTGATCTAATTCTATTTTTGAATCATCATCGCTCTAAGTCGTACACATATGTTCATCTCTTCTTTCTTGTAATTTGGATATTCAATTTGAATATGTTCAAAATCTTACACTCAAAGTATTGTATTTGCCCTTTTTTGTCAAACTTTTAAACCTTTTCTTTGTTCTTCTTTACTGATTCTGTAAAGAATCTTTTTGCGTCAAAACTTTTTGACTTTTGAGGCTTCACTAGATCCTTCTTTCTATAGTTTTTCTTCATGAACTTAACAAACTTCTTTGCCATAAGTGCAAGTTCTTCATCATTTGAATCATTAATTTCTTTATTCTTTGATGTTATAGAAAAAAGCGATGCTTTTACCCTTCCTTGTTGTCTTGAGGCCCATCTTATAAGCTTGTAATGAGTATATTAAAGATCTCAAAATCTTTCCTACAATTTGACCATCAGCATATTCTTTACCAAGCATATAAGTAGTATTAGTAATTTCACATATTCAAATTATGAAAATCACTAATAGATTTGTTTTCTTCCATAGAAAGACTTTCAAATTTTGAAGTTAAAGTAAGAAGTTTAGAATCCTTTACCTTTTCAATATCTTTATGTTTTACCTTAAGGATATCCCAAGCTTGTTTTATTGTGGTGTTTTTCGAAACAAGTCCAAACTGTTTGATGTTGATTGCATTCATAATGGCATTGAGTGCTTTTACGTTCCAACTAGACAATATAAACTCAGCTTTAGACCATTCGGACTGAGGTTTTTCCTATTGTTCTCCTTTTTCGTTGGTTTTTTTTAGGGTGCCCATCCATGAGCGATACTGGTCTGCACTCGATCGTCAATTGATTTTATGAAGATCTACATTTTCACTTTCTAATAAACATAATGTCCATCTTCAAGCAATGATGATTGATTGACCGGTCCTCCATTCCTCTGTCCTTGCACATTTGCAAAATAAATTTGATCTACACTTGTATGTTAGTGTACCTGCTTCGATACCAATTGTTAGTTTTCAGCCTTTATGGATAGTTAACATGAACATAACTGAAATTATAAAGAAAGATGGAATAGATAATTTTACGTTGTTCGATTATAAATCAACCTACATCTAGGGGCAACAAAAGTTGCAATCCACTATGCTATAGGTATTTATACTCGATTTAGGACCCTTTACAGTGGTAGACACTCACTCACTAACTAATCTCATTTGTGCAAACATGGTCGACCTTGATCACAACCATAATCCTTCACATGCTCTTCTGATGTTGCCTTTTGTAGGTATGTCAGACTTAATTACACTAGTTTCGTCAGACATAATGAATATGATTGTTACTTATGAAATCACTTAACTCACTTAATCTTACACAACTCTAATAACACTTACAAATCAAACTTGTATACATACTTAACACATATGAGTCATAAACAATCTAAACACACTCAAAGCTTAAAGCTTTTACAATGAAGAACACACTCAAATATTTTTTTTCTCTGTTCTTGTTTTGCTTATTATCTAGAATGTGTGTATCCTTTATATAAGCTAAGTGGATAGCTATATAAAGTGTTTATCTTTATCATAGAAGCCTGTAATTACCTCAATTGAAAAGGTTAGATAAAGATTAATATTAAATAAAAAGTTAAATAAATCAAACATAAGGATAGCTCATATATATCCCACTTATTTAAGTGATAAACTAGATAAATAATTATCAAGTTTATCCTTTAGTCAAAATATGTGATTTATCAAATAAGTTCAAATGATAACCTTATCTAAAATATGATAAAGATGAAAACTTCCTATAAGATAATGATTCCAAAATATGCACATCAACTAATTCTCCAAAAATATGAGAAAATAACTTTAGGAAATAAATCTACATTAATGTTTTTATCATAAGATGACAAAGCAAAAAATGTCATGTACACTGCATGTGCATGATACGACGTGTCAAAGACCAGCAATGTGCATATATACATAGAAAGTAATTTACATTTGATGGTGCTCAACATCAATTACATTTCTAGAGCATAGAGAATAAATGGCTTTATGTAATCCATCAATTTCTGACCATATTGATCCATTATTTTTTTAATTTAGAACACATATATGAATCTTGATAAAAAAATAATTATAATACATTATAATGATTAAAAATAAAAATCTTCTTAAATAATAATGATTCATTCATTGATAAATTAATGGGATAATATCATAAACTACCATTGAAGCTTAGCTTATTATTATGTAGAAAGCCTCTTTTACAAATATATCAAGGCAATCCCTAATGTTTGTATTTTAGTGTCATCCAGGTCAAGGTAACGAATTACGTTTGTTTTTAAATCAACAGACAAGGGTATTTTGGTAAAATGATAAATAAATTCTCTCATGGCAATTGACAATGAGAGGACTGAAGATGTTCCAAAACTCTAACTTGAATCACAAAACTTCAAAAAGCTAATAAATTTCACACTTCAAATCAACAAAAAGGAAACAAATTTCAGCATTAAAAATATAAGCTCATTCATCTGTTAGGTATTCATCACCCCCATAGTCCAAAACATTACAAGTAAGTTGAACTTGTGATAGGCATCTTCAGAGAAGGAAGAAGAATAGATTTTCTAGTTTCAATTCACAGAGCCCCTCAACAACTCAATTTAAAATAATGATGCATAAAAGAGAATAAAAAAATTTGAAGTATAAAGGATTAGCTAGAAGCAAATATTCCAACATGACCAACCAACAATCAACTAATTGATTACTTAGTCAAACGATCAAATAGTAATCTAAGAAATTTTCAAGATTTAACTAGAAAATATTTGTATTCAAGAATGTAATGTTAATTTACAATAATTATTCTAATTTTTTGCTTTCATTAGTTTAAAGAAACTTACATGAACACAGAAAAAACCCAAAAAATTAACTAAATGATAGCCATAAAACACTTTAAAAAATCCCAATTCTTGAAAAACGTAGCTTATGCACCCAAATCCCTAGTTATAAAACTAAAAATTACTAACTGCAAATTATCCAACACATAGCTAGCACAATCCCACCAAGGCAGCACCATCTCAACTAATCCACTATCAACAACCACCATTCTGCCAAACTAGCACCATTGATAGGAATGTTCCACCAAAATATACACAATCAATGTTATGAAAGAAAAAAATAAAAAAAGAGAGAAAATATGCGGAAACGATTGTCGATTAAGGGTTCATTGTCCGCTTGTTACTTAAGTTGATTAATGAAAGCCAAGAGTGCTTAAAGGCCAGACAAGCAACAGAGAGAAGAGACATGCATAACTTGGATTAGTTGGAGATGGAGGAGTTTGGGGGATGCTTGGAACGACATTGACTAGGTGGATTTGACGGATGACAGAAAAGAAAGAGGAGGCTACTACAACTACAAGTGGGGAAGGCGACGTTAGTGTTGTAACTATGAGTGTAGGTTTAATTTTAGGATTGTTTTTATTTTTAGTTTAGGTTTACTTTTATTTTAGGAGATGGTGGGGTTTAGAGAGGTGGATGTGGAGTACAGAATTGAGAAAAAGAGGCTTTAGGGTTTTAGTGGGAAAGAAAATACGGAGAAGTGATTACAAAAATAGGGGTAAAATGTATTTTCAAATTTTTTGCTCGTTTAAAAACAAATGGAATTCGTTAGTTAGGCCTGAATGAAACTAAAGTGCAAACGTTACCAACTATATTGATATATTTGCATAAAAGACTTTACGTATGATAATAAGCTAAACTTTAGGTATGGTTAATGATATTATCCCATAAATTAATAGATTATTCATTTATCAATAAATAAATAACTTCGTTAAAATATTAATTTTTTATAGTCCCAACAATATTAATTTATCGAGGTTTTACTATATATGACTATTTGCATATACATGACCAACTCTACACGATAATCTTATTATTGATTGTTAATTTTTTTTTACACCAATCTATGACTATTAATTCATTGCAATTCAATAGTGAGGAAATAAATGATCATCTCAACCATTTATTAATATTAAAATCTATATATCAATATATCCTCAAAACAACAATTAAATAAGAAAGGAGGTAAATCAACATTTAAATAGGAAAGTGATACAATCAGATTTGTGAAAGGAGTAGAAGGAAGTTGACAGAGAAAGAGCAGAAGGAAATGGGAAGGCAGGAAGAGTTTAACACTCAAAATATGGGTTTTCAATAAGCGGCCTTTGTAATACAACATAATGAATATTTAAAGGAGCCAAGTGGTGGACATACCACACTACAACACCATGCAAACTCTAATATTATACAAAAAGAACAACACTTGGCTTAAGAGTGATTGACTCTAGACGTGATGCTTGCATAGGAAAAAAATAGTATAAGTTACATTTGAAGCAAATGCACATAGGGCGTGTTTGATGGAGCATGTGATGAGCTCATGCATGATGCATGAGACTTCTAGAACTCCCTCCCATGTCAAAGGGAGGTGAGGGTTAGGTGAACTACCCACCTAACTTGTTTGACAATGTAATGCAGACTCCTCTATAAATAGAGGACGTCCTGTAAAGTTGTAATTATCCCAGAGAGGAATTAAACCAGAGAGTTTAGGAGTGAGAGAACCAGGAGAGCTCCAGGATAATTTAAGGGAGTTTTTGTGTAAATCTTGTATATTGATTTTCTCTGTTAAATACAAGTTAATTTTCTCCCAGAAATCTATTCTGAGTTTGCATTGCATCCACAACAAGTGGTATCAGAGCCTCGTTGAGCTCCTGGAACGTCAGAACAGAGAGAAAAAATTCAGAGAAAATTCGTCCCCTGTTTCTGGAAAATTTTGAATTTTCGGAAAGGATTCGAATTCTGAATTTGAAGTATCCAGTGTGTTCGTGACGTCGTGCTGATCATTCTGCAATTTTTTGACAATCGATCCGACGTCCAGAGAAGCCACACGCGCTGCCAGCCTGCACTGCGAGTGGTCTTCACTCGCCTCACACGCTGCACACGCGTCTCAAGGAAGAAGACGACTCACGTCAGCGCCACATCATCCGACACGTCAACGCACTTTTGCCACGTCATCTAACCACGTCAGCACAGCCACATCAGCAGGCCACGTTAGAGCCACGTCATCGACACGTGTCCAGCCGCTGCCACGTCAGCATGTCTTTCTAAAATTACGTTTGGCCCCTGTATTTTTAGGTACTTATGACCCCCTAAATTTCTAAAATTTACATTTCAGTCCTTAGGAAATTTTCGTTTGGCCCTTAGAAAATTTTAGTTTAGTCCTTAAGGTTTCCAAGCTTAGTATTTATTGCATAAAAAGAATTTTTGAGCCCCGGAAGAGGCTATTCCACCATTTTTGACCGTTCCGGACGTAACGGTGGGCTCAGATTTTTGAAATTCAATTCCCATTTTAGTGAATTAATTATTCTAAAATGGAAGAATCATCTGGAGCCATGATAAAATTGACTGCTACCAACTACACACTATGGAGGCCCAGGATGGAGGATCTCCTTAGTTGTAAGGATCTATATGATCCTATAGAATTTCAAGGGTAGAGACCTGAGACAGAAAAAGTGGCTGAGTGGAAGAAAATTAACAGAAAATGCATCGGTCAGATAGATAATGGATCGACCATAGTGTCTTCCACCATGTAGCCAAGGAAACAGATGCATATTCTCTATGGACAAAATTAGAGAGTATGTATCAAGCCAAGTCAGCACGGAATAAAGCATTAACAAGCCCTTCTACTTCTATCTTGGCTTGATGAGACGGCTTGTAAACTTGAAGTTGCGAAGTGGAACTCTTGTGGCAGAACATACAAGTGAGTTTCAGAACTTGGTGAATCAGTTAACAGTAGTCGAGTTACAGCTTGGAGATGAAGAACAAGCCCTTCTACTTCTCAGTTCCCTTCCAGATTCATGGAAGACGTTAGTGGTCTCCATTAGTAATTCAGCACCCGGAGGCAAACTTACCTTGTCAATGGTTAATGATGCCTTGATGAGAGGAGGCGAGAAGAAAAGATGCAGGCGTCAGTCAAGATGAAGCTACATCATGGAGAATTGAGGAAGACAGTCTCGAGGTAAAGACTAGGGAAGAGGTAGAAGCAAAAGCCGAGGTAGATTGACAAACAGAAGGGGCAGGTCAACAGATGGGCGGAGACCCACCTACAAATGCTATCACTATGGTAAAGAGGGTTACATGAAGAAAAATTGTCACAGTCTTCAGAAGCAAAACAAGGAGAGTTCACAGCCACATAGTAATGAAGAGCCACGAGTTACAGTGGTAGAAGATGTGACCATTTGTGCAAAAGAGACATGTTTTCACACAGCAGATCAAGGAGTAGCATGGGTAATAGACACAGTAGCTTCCTGCCACGTCACTCCTTGCAGAGAGATCTTCACCACGTACAAAGCAGGAGACTTTGGGATAGTAAAGATGGGAAACAACAGCACCGCCAAAATTATAGGAATTAGCGATGTTCAATTCCAAACGAACATCGGATGTACAATGACTTTGAAGGACGTTCGTCATGTGCCAGATCTTCGACTCAACTTGCTCTCCGTAAAAGCCTTTGATCAGCAAGGCTATGAGAGCTGCTTCACCAATGGTACATGGAAAATGTTGAAGGGGGTCATGGTGGTTGCTCGAGGTAAATTATGTGATAATCTTTACAGGACCCATGTAAAGATAAACGGAGAGAGCCTTCATATAACAGAGCACATGGTACCTCAGGATTTGTGGCATAAAAGGCTCGGTCATATGGGTGAGAAGGGTTTATCAATCCTTCAGAAGAAGAAGTTGATCACTGTTTCCAAGGATGCAGCGTCTCATCCTTGCGACTATTGTTTGTACGAAAAACAACGGAGGTTGTCATTCAGCTCCTCATCAGTAAAGAAATCAAAGTTGTTGGAGCTAGTACACAGTGATGTATGCGGACCTCTCGAAGTGGAGAGCCTAGGCACTAAAAGGTATTTCTTGACCTTTATTGATGATGCATCTCGGAAAGTGTGGGTCTACTTCCTCAAGACAAAGGATGAAGTTCTGAAGAAGTTCAAGGAGTTTCACGCCATGGTAGAACGTGAAACGGGTAAAAAGTGAAAATGCCTCCGATCAGATAATGGAGGCGAGTATACCTCCAGAGAGTTCAATGCATACTGTAGGAGATACGGTATTCGACATGAAAGAACGATCCCACGCACACCACAGCATAATAGAGTGGCCAAGAGGATGAATCGAACCATCATGGAATGGGTCAGAAGCATGCTCAGATTGACTAAGTTACCCAAGCCATTCTGGGGGGAGGCAGTTCGTACCGCCTGTTACTTAATCAACAGAACACCATCGGTGCCACTAAACTTTGAGATTCTAGAAAAGGTATGGTCCAATAAAAAGCCCTCCTACAATCATTTGAAAGTGTTTGGTTGTTTAGCCTTTGTACATGTATCCAAGGAGCTCAGACAGAAGCTCGATGCAAGAACTGTTCTATGTATCTTCATCGGTTATAGAGATGAAGAATTCGGATACAGATTATGGGATCCCAAAGAAAAGAAAGTCATCCGAAGTAGAGATGTCGTATTCCATGAAGACCAAACATATGAAGACGCTGAAAAGACAACAATATCTAAAAATCCCACTAGTAGTGCCTCAGATATTGTTGCAAATTCAACACCAAATGCCACAAGAAATGATGAAGTACCAGAACAAGTTCCAGAAGCAGATCAAGAGGAGGAAAAATGAAGAGATTGCTAAGCCGGGGGAGCCACAATCAACTGTAGAAGCTGCTGTACCTCCTAGAAATGAAGAACCTCAGCTACGACGATCTGAGCAAAGTCGGATTCCGTCGAGAAGATATCCGGAATCAGAGTATATACTGCTTACTGATGAGGGAGAGCCAGAAAGCTTTCGTGAAGCCTTATCTCATCCAGACAAAGAACGATGGCTGCATGCAATGCGAGATGAGATGAATTCTCTTGAGAAGAATAAAACTTATGAACTGGTCGAGCTCCCAAATGGAAAGAAGGCATTGAAGAACAAGTGGGTATTCAAGCTCAAAAAAGATGGAACAGGAAAGGCTATAAAGAATAAAGCCCGGTTAGTGGTAAAAGGATTCCTTCAGAAGAAAGGAATTGACTTTGATGAAATCTTCTCACCGGTGGTAAAAATGTCCTCAATCCGCGTTATCCTCGGATTGACCGCAAGTCTTGATTTGGAGCTTGAACAGATGGATGTGAAGACAGCATTTCTTCATGGAGACTTGCATGAAGAAATCTATATGGAGCAGCCAGAAGGATTCGAGGTTCAAGGAAAAGAAAACCTCGTGTGCAAGCTCAAAAAGAGCTTGTATGGCCTCAAACAAGCACCAAGGCAATGGTACAAGAAGTTTGACTCTTTCATGGTGAGTCATGGGTATAAAAGAACCGCTGCAGACCAGTGTGTCTACTTCCAAAAACTTCTAGGTGGAGACTTTGTTGCATTAATGTTATATGTGGACGACATGCTGATCGTCGGGAAGGATGCAACAAAAATAAAGCAGTTGAAGAAGGAACTTTCAAAAACCTTCGATATGAACGACTTGGGACCAGCTCAGTAAATCTTGGGGATGCACATTCGTCGAGACAGGAAACAGAAGAAATTATGGCTGTCTCAGGAGAAATATATTGAACGAGTGATTCAAAGGTTCAACATGGATGGTGCTAAGCCAGTTAGTGTACCACTGGCTAATCATTTCAAGCTGAGTAAGAGATCATGTCCCTCATCCAAGAAAGAGATAGAGGACATGGCGTCGGTGCCATATTCTTCTGCTGTAGGAAGTTTGATGTATGCCATGGTGTGTACAAGGCCAGATATTGCTCATGCTGTAGGAGTCGTGAGCAGATTTCTTTCCAACCCAGGGAAAGAACATTGGGAGGCAGTCAAGTGGATTCTCAGATACCTAAAAGGTACCTCGAAGATATGCTTGTGTTACGGGGGAGCTGATCCAATCTTGGAAGGCTATACAGATTCAGATATAGCCGGAGATCCTGACAGTAGGAAATCTACATCAGGTTTTGTCTACACTTTTGCAGGGGGAGCTGTATCTTAGCAATCAAAACTACAGAAGTGTGTTGCGCTATCCACGACAGAGGCAGAATACATTGCCGCAGCGGAAGCTGGAAAAGAAATGTTGTAGTTGAAGCTGTTTCTCCAAGAACTTGGGATCGAGCAAAAGGAGTACAAAGTAAACTGTGAGAGTCAAAGTGCTCTGGATTTGAGCAAGAATTCAGTGTACCATTCTCGAACGAAGCATATCGATATCCGCTATCATTGGATATGCGAGGTGATGGACAAGCAACTGTTGAAACTAGTGAAGATCCATACTAAAGAGAATCCAGCCGACATGTTAACAAAGGTAGTCACAAGAGACAAGCTAGAACTATGCAGAGACATAGTTGGACTAGAAGCTGTCTGATTACTTTTGTAGTTATCCCCTTTCACATGGGATGAAGGGGGAGAATTGATGAGCTCATGCATGATACATGAGACTTCTAGAACTCCCTCCCATGTCAAAGAGAGGTGAGGGTTAGGTGAACTACCCATCTAACTTGTTTGACAATGTAATGCAGACTCCTCTATAAATAGAGGACGTCCTGCAAAGTTGTAATCATCCCATAGAGGAACTAAACCAGAGAGTTTAAGAGTGAGAGAGCTAGGAGAGCTCCAAGATAATTTAGAGGAGTTTTTGTGTAAATCTTGTATATTGATTTTCTCTATTAAATACAAGTTAATTTTCTCCCAGAAATCTATTCTGAGTTTGCATTGCATCCCCAACAGCATGTAGGACAGCATAAATAGGTGAATAGTAAAATTTTTTAGAGTAACCTATGTTTGGCACCACAATTAGTGAGGGATAGGATAGCAAAATGGTGCATCAAGGCTGCATAAAGTTAAACAAAAGTGGCCCAAGCTCACCCATGGGTTTAGACCGTAAAACATCTTTTGTGTATCTCTCTTCCATCTTCTCCGTTTCCCACTCCGGCCTCCCAAACACCATTGCATCATCCTCATCCTTGGAGCTCCTCTCTCTCAAATCTATATTATCTCTCCTTTCTCTCCGACACCACCATCCTAAACCAGCATTGCCACTGAGCACCATCATCGATCCAACACCACCTAGCATTAACTACCCAACCACCCAACTACTAGCACCCAATACAACCGAGAGATATAATTTCATGAATCCTTGTTTGCTTGGCTACCATGAATTTGTTATTTTCTTTTTTTTCATTGCTTGTTTGTGTTGGTGGTGGTTGGGCTGTATTATGTGACCAGTGCAAAATCCAATTGGATTTGGTGGCTATGTGGGTATTGGTTAATCTGCAAAATCACGGCTATGGAAGAAGAAAGAAGAGGAAAAAGAGGAACAGAAAGAAATTAGAAGAAGAAAAAGGAGAAAAAAATGGGTGATAAAGAAAGCGGAGGAAGAAAGAAGGAAAAGAAGAGTAACAAAGGGAAGAGAAAGAAAGAGGAAGAAGGAAAACGATGGAAATCGTGTCTAGGTGTCTACTTTATTTTTTGGATTTTGAGTTTTTTTTTTTTGTACCATTGTCCTTTTTATCCACATTTGAAGAAGAATTGGATTTTATATTGGTTAAAATCAAGAATCATGTAATTTTTTTTAAATTTTTATGTATTTACTCTACATTCCTTTTTTAAAATATGGCTTCAATTTTTAATTTGATATTCGATATTATTACTATATTTTAATAAAAAATAAATTAAAAGATTGAAGATAATTTTATTTATATTAAACTAAATATTATTTTATTTATATACGAATTTATGAATTTTTAATTAAAAATTATATTTTATTATTTTTAAATTATTTTAATTATTATAAATAATTTAATGTAATTTAATATCCTCTTTCATCAAGCGTAGTATTATTTAGTATTTATATAATACAGTGATTAAACAAACTTAATATATAATTTATTTAATCTTATATAATACAATTTATATAATCTTATTCAATATAATCACAATTATTTTGTACTATATACCGCACCAAACGTGCCCATAATACTCAAGCCTTCATCCTAAAGATGAAAAAAATATTCTTTTGCCGTCAAATCTTCATGCATGTACCTAAGCTTCGTGGAGCGGCAACATATGGGCCTTGGCTCAAGAAGACTGTCTTCCACGTGTGCAGCATTAGTTCGTATTATTCCTCCCGCTCAGGAATCCTTGTCTACAAGGATAAAATCATTTGTTTGATAAAATAATATTTTTGTATATTCTCAACAATATTAATTTATCAAGATTTTATTTTATATGACTATTTGCATATATTTGATTGACTCTATACGATAATCTTATTATTGATTGTTAATTTTTTTACACCAATCTATGAAAGTAGGTAAATAAATATTTAAATAGGAAAAAAATTAATTTAATAATTTAAAAGAAAAGGGAAGTGTGAGATTATGAAAGTTTAGTTAAAAGTGGAGACCATTTAATTGAAATATCTATTACATCCACTAACTATATCTATGTTGCTTAACAAAACTTTTGGGAGGTCAAAGTAGGGAGTTTCATGGTGTTTCACTTACAATTTTAAAAAATCATTTTATCTTTGGGTGTACAAAGGCCATGGTTGGTATGAATGTGGCTCCGCCTCCTACACGCACATGATAAATGATTTCTAATTATTGATGAAGCAGCCTATTTAATTGATTACTTAAAATTAGAATAAAAAACAATCAATATCAAATAAATAATAATTTTTTTCGTAATAAACTAATCATTAAAATTTAACATTTTATTAACTAGCATAAATTTAAGAGTAAAAGAATTGAATTATATAATTTTCACAATTTCTTTCGAATATGAAGAAATTCGTCTTTATTTTAAAATTCAATATAATAAATTTAAGGGTAAAATTAAAAATTTAATTAGTGACAGTGAGAGAACAGTGGCAGTGAGTATACATAAAAAAAGAATTATTTAAATAAAAATAAAGAAAAAAGAAAAAAGAGTTAGACCAGTTGTCAGTATGGGTTTTAGGGCCAAATTTAAAAGATTTATATTCTATTAAGTTGGATGTGTTAAAGGTAGGGATGGCAAAAAAAAAAAAAATCAGGTTGTGTAGGTACCCGGATTTTATCGGGATTTTTTAAGGATAATTTTCCTCGGATTTTCGGGATTTAAGTGTGGGGATGGGTAAAGTCTTACAAATTTAATCCGGGTGCGGTTCGGGTGTAGTATACACACTCTCCGCCCCGCACCCCCACCGGATAATATAATAAATTTTAAAAATTAAAATTATTAGATGTTATTTGGTTTGGAACTTTAATGATGTATTATAACTTTAATTATGTTGTCATGGGACTTTTTATTTGTGATAGAGAAAATGTTTGTATTATTATATTGACACCTTAACACTTTTTATTTATTTTAGTAACTTTAATTATGTTGTCATGGGACTTTTTATTTGTATTAGAGAAAATATTTTTATTATTAATTTATTATGTTGACATTTTAACACTTTTTGTTTGTATTAGTAACTTTAATTATGTTGTCATAGGACTTTTTATTTGTATTAGAGAAAATGTTTGTCTTATTAATTTATTATATTGAGACCTTAACCCTTTTTATTTGTATTAGTAACTTTAATTATGTTTTTATGGGAATTTTTATTTTGTAACACTATTAAGATTTAGAAAGCAAGAGCAGGGAATGGGGCACTACCATTCAATTAATAATTATAGTTGAATAAGAGAGAGTAGTGAACAGGCAAAGAATAGGATAAGGGACAAATAAATATAACAAGAGTTAATAAAAGATAAGAAGTTGTCGTGTCTTTTTGACCATTACTTTTCATATAACCACCTAATCATTCATTTATGATTATTTTTTAAATTATATGAGCTTATCTTTATAAAAGGATGTCCCACTAAAAGATAATTTGAAATATATAAATAATAAATAAAATCCATAGTATGCTTTTTATTTAAGGACATTGGAGTAGTACCAACTAATAATATATTAGTTCTCCTTATTTTCAGATAAATGGAATATGATTGGTACAAAATAAGTCTACTGGATGAGTCATTTATAAAGAAAAAGTATGAGTCCAAATAAAACATGCAAATAGTTTATGGTACAAGTTGTTAAATAATCTTTTAAAGTTTGGAAGTCTAATAATCAAGAAACATAATAAACAATAGCCAACCAACAATAGATACCAAAAATTTAAACCCTTAAATGCATTCAGATTATTGCTAATCGATTCAATCAACAATAGCAAGAAAAAGAATAGATAAATTCATTTGTTTTTTTTGCAAAAGTTATATAACAATGAAATCATTTGCTAAAAAATATTATTATGGTTGAGACAAAGAGATCTAATCACCGTTAAAATCACCATTGATTATGATTTTATAAATATATAAAAATAAGTAAATAAATTGAAATCAATTTTCTTACAATTATTCAAAATTAATAAATAACATTATCAAATTTGTAAAATACATTGGGCTTTTATAATATACTTTTAAAAGGGCCCAAAACAAATTAAAAAAAAGGAGAGTTTAATGGACCTAAGACCTACATTCAATTGGACAACCCAAAAAAGTTCAAAAGCTGTTCAACCCAGCCTAGCCCAACAAGAAAAATATTCACAAACTGGAGAAATCCAGGGAAATTCGGGGATTTTTTTTAGGGTAAATTCTGGGTGTGGGTAAACGAATTGTAAATTCGGGGAAACTCACGCCCGCACTGCATGCAAAAATTCCGTAGAAAATTCGATGACTAGGGAGGACACCATATAATCTGATCCGGATGTGGAAATAAAACCCGCACCCGCATCTAGATTTTGCCATCCCTAGTTAAAGGATAAGTTGGTAAATCTCGAACCAATTTGATTTATTTGAAAACTAAATTTAAATTTAAATACTAAATTTTTTATAATAAAGTAATCATTAATTATTGTTTAACTAAAATTTAAAATTTTATTAACTAGCATAAATTTGAGGGCAAAACTTTAAAATACAAAAATTGAATTATATAATTTTTACCATTTCTTTCGAAATTTAGAAGTATGAAGAAATTCTTCTTTCGTTTAAAATTTAAGTTGGATGGGTTAAAGAGCAAATTGGTCAATCTCGATCCAATTTTATTTATTTGACCAAATAAACAAAGCCCACCGATTTTTTGTTAAACAAACTACGAGATTTTGCTTTCATCTTCACGACTCAAACTCCAAGACCCAACCACAAGTTGGTTTATTAATGGTTAATTCTATTTGTCCCTGAGGTTAGGCTAAAAGAAATTGAGGACCTCAGTTTTCTGAAACTCAAAATTACCCTTTAAGGTTACTGTAGCACTGTTAGATTTAACAAAAAATATATTAAATAGTAACTTAACGCTTTAGAAACCATTTAGAAAAGGATATTATAGTCTATTTTACTGCTTATTAGCGTTAAGTTATTATTTAATATATTTTTTGTTAAATCTAATATTAGCATTAAGTTATTATTCAATACATTTTCTGTTAAATCTAATGGTTTAATACATTTCCCGTTAAATCTAACAGCGCTACAGTAACCTCAGGGGCATTCTTAGATTTCAGAAAACTGAGATCCTCAATTTTTTTTAGGCCTAACCTCAAGGGCAAATTAAAATTATTCCTTTATTAATTGATAATTTTTTTGCTTCAATTCTTAAGTTTGAGGTAATGTCAAAAACCACATTGGCCGGGTGGATTGGTCCCTTGTCTATCGCACAAACCATGCGCACAATCATCGTTCAATCGCACAACCACTTGCACGCAACCCCCCTCCCCTTTGATCGCACCACCTCCTGTGCGTAACCCCTCTTCCAACAAACCCAAATTCACTTCTCAATCTCAATATGGTTTGGTCCAAATAATTCTGATCTAAGATTAATTGCATCGATCTTGTTGGCTTCACAACCTCCCCATGATCTTCCTCCTCTCAATAGCTTGTGATTAAGCACTTCAAGGCAGAGCCACTTTCCTTCCAGATTCATCTTCGTAAATATTGAACACATCAACATCAAAAATCGATGGCCTTCACACCAAGAATAAAGATGATGAGAGAGAGTATATATATGAAGAAGAGAGATGCGGGTAGAGAGTGTTTGGAGAGTGTCCGTAGCAACGACCCACCAAACCCTGTCAAAAAGAAAAATACCCATAATCATCAAAGCCACGCAACTACAACCCACTGCAAACAAAACCAAAAACCCGATAGACAGTCGGGCACACCACCACAGCAAAACCCACAAAACAACCACTTACAGAAAAATCCCCACACATCCGTATTCAAAATCTGATTACATTACACACCAGCCCACAAAACCCAATTACATATCATCAAAACTACCATCGATCACACCACAATACAACTCCATAAGGCAACACCCACCAGCCTATAACTGATCTAATACACCGCACGGCACGTTAACACTATCACTACCAAAATCAACCACGTACCAGACAGACAAAGAGGGGATTGAAAACAAAAAATACAAAGAGAGCCAAGAAGAGAGTTCGATGGTTTTGGTGTATAATCGATTTTTGGAATGCAAAGAAATCTGGCAACTGAAGGATTCCAAAATATGACCAAGAGTTTGAAAAGAAAAAGAGAGTTGAGGAGAGAGAGAGAGAGAGACAGAGAGAGAGAAGGACGAGAGAGACAATTTGATTCAGATTAGAGAGTGGGAAGGTTACATAATGGGTATTAGAGTAATTTTATCTTTTGGGCGATGTTAGACGTTAAGGGTGTGTTCTTTCTTGTTTCTAGTGTTTTTGTTTCCAAAATGATTTGAAAAAATGAATTTTATGGATTCAGAGAATGTATTTTAAGTAAAGGATATGCGTTTGAAAATGTTTTCTGAAAATGGAATTTTGAAAACAAAAACACGATATGCGTTTGGAAATGTTTTCTGAAAATGGAATTTCGAGAACAAAAACAAGATATGCGTTTGAAAATATTTTCTGAAAATGGAATATTAAGAACAAAAACAAGATATACGTTTGAAAATGTTTTCTGGAATTGGAATTTTGAAAACAAAAACAAGATATGTATTTAGAAATGAATTCTAGAATTGGAATTTTGAAAACAAAAACAAGATAATAATATATGATTCCAAAAGTGTTATCGAAGTGGTCGTAAAAAGAGTCCTGTCCCTATAACTTGGGATATATGGTAAGGGTTGGTATGGCACTGATTTACATATTTTAAAACGTGTTTGGTTATAATTTTGCATATTATTAAATAATATTAAATACAACTTTTATATGTCATTCAGTTGTTTTAACCATTTACCAACATTGGCAATGTCACAATTGACAGCCTACTCTTGGTGATTGGATTCTACATAGTTCTGATTTTCCAATCTCTCTCTCTCTCTCTCTCTCTCTCTTTATTGGAAACTTATCTAAGAGTATAAGAGTAAAAGACAATGCTACTTCAAATATATTGAGTAATCACTATTTAAATGAAGTAATATCCCTTGGATCAGGGTCAATCTGCAAACAAAGACTAGCACAAAATATTGGCACAGCAACCTGAGGTTACACAGATCTCTTAACTAATAAAGAAATAATAAGAAGCAAGCAACTTGTTCATTTCGATCAAGCAGTCCATTACTTTGAATGCACCGTATATGGAATCTCTGTTCTCTGATAATGCATATTAGCATTTATGAGCAAATATTCATAAGAGATTGATACAAGTGACATTCCCCATACTAACTTAAAAAGTCTGGAGAGCTCATCCTCTACAAGAGAAAATTCAACTCAGACTTGCGCAGAAGTCAAATCTGCCTCCCCTTTTCCCATCACATGAATGGCAAGGCCGCAGGGGACAAAAAGAAAAGGGAAAAGAAAAAATGAAGAACAAAACAAAATACCGAGCTCTTTCAGTATCTCGGTTAAACTTATATTTTAGTTTATTCACGAGCAGTGTGAGCAGATCTATTGGCAAGTGTCCGGTATATGCCTCTAATAGTAGTTGGAGTGGTTCTACAGCACCCTCCAATAAGGGATGCGCCAGCCTCACACCATCTGCTTACATAAGAGACAAAATCCTCATCTGAAACCCCAGTATTTTGCTGCAAGAGACACAAGTGCAAAGGGTTAATCTGGCATGTTACAACTTTAAAAACCCTCCAAGAAAGCAATTTCCACTATCACCAAATGCAATACTACAGCAGTTGAAGGAAGAAAACAGCCAAATAATTTAACATGTCTTGTACTCAGAAGTAGCAAGTCAACTTTAAACAAATTTCCACTGATTTCAGTTTCATAAAGTAATCAGACTACCAAAAGAGTTCATCATGTACTAGGCAACTTAAGCTAAAAATTACTTGCAACTATTCAAAAGTTAAGAACAAGTAAAACATGTAATATAAAAAGATAGTACAACTGTATACTTTTCAACTCTCAATTCAAGCAAGACCTGATACTGTATGCAGGGATGTACCTAACTGCATTAATCAAAACCGACATGCAGAGTACATAAATGTTCATAGAGCATGGTTCTAATGTTTCATCTCTTTGAAACCAGGTAGGGCAGTAATTTAGCAGCATACAATGCTCAGCTTGAAAATGTCAAGAAATTACAAAATGAAATTGTATCAATTCTATGAGACTTATAAGTATAAACAATAAAAGACCCTTAACAACAACGATTGTACCTTCTTAATGGCTAAAACCAGTTCATGAATAAATCTTGGAGGTGTGCAGTTGATTCCTACAGCAACTACTTTTTTGGATGATTCAGCAACTGAGGCACATTCAAGCAAAGAATCACCGCTAACCACATTGACACCATCCTTTGAGTTAAAAGAAAACCAAGCAGGAATTTGGTAACTCAGTACATGAGGGAAAGAAAACCATCCTTTGACACCTGATACGATGTTGTGATTATAATATCAGCACCAGCTTCAAGGTAGTCAAGGTGCACCTGCTCCATTTGGTAACTCAGTACATGAGGGAAAGAAACCATCATTAACAAGACATATGCCTTATTACACTAGATCAGTCACATCCCAGTAAATTCTTAATCATTCAGTTTAAAACCAAATTGAAAAAAGATTGTAATTCATCAGTTTTCAACCTTCTAGCATCTTCCATTCAGTCAGACATCATATGCTATGACCTATGGTGGTCCAAATTCAAAATACTTACAATATATTGCTATTTTATGCTGTTGCCACTACCTATCACTGCAAGATTTTTGTAAAATGTTTAACCATGCAATGTCTACTTCATACCAACGCAACTGCCATGTCCTTGAAAGGCGTGTATTTAAATAACAAAATGACCTCCTGAAGGAACAAATTTAAAATGCGAAACCCTATCAACTCGATTCTACATGAATGTCTTGTCTAGTCCACGAAAACATGAAATGTCAAACTTGCAGAAAAAAAAGTACTTGACAATATTTAAAACGTTCCGTCTCAAAATTCAACATCAATGAAATAGGCACAGCTAAATACTGTACTCGTTGTGAAGTTACAGAGAGGGAGAAAGGTTGCCTGGCGAATGAGGTGAGGCGAAGTGAGAAGGCACTTGGCGCTCCACAAGGGATCATTGAGGTCAGCACCGTGGGGCTCCAGCTCTGTTGCAAGTCCACCATCGATGACAGCGGCGCCACCCGCCTGCTGTAGAAAAAGAAAAAGAAGGCCCAACGCCGATGGGCAAGGAGCTGATGTCGAGGCTGGTGATAGAGGCGTCGACGGTGGAGACGATCTGCTATGGTTGTTCTGCTTCAGACGTTGGCGAAGGAGAGCGGAGACGAAGAGGCGAGAAGAAAGGTGATCAGGCCGAGAAACGAGCAGGCGAAGATGGAGGAGGAGAGTAGAGGAGGAGGCGATGGTGGCAAGGAGCGTAGATGGCGGTTCTGAGGTGAAAAACGGTGGAAACGAGTTTAGGGCGCAGAGGAGTTAAAGCTGATTTGTTAAATTTGGGGGAAAATCTTGTAAATTCGGGACACAATCAGGGATAAAAACGGAATAATTTCTGTTTTATGAAAATGAATTTGGGAAATAAAAACGCACACATATCCACTGATTTTCAAAACGATGAAAACGGAAAACGGTTCTACAAAAACGAAAAGGAACACAGCCTAACTTTCACGAAAGGGCGTTAAAATTGGGGGCATACGGAAGGAACTAAAGCTTTGATCTTTCCTCTATTCTAAAAATTGTTTTCTATTTTTAGAATACTGAATTCTTATAAAATATATTTATTTTTTTTTATAATATATTTTTACAAAATATTATTTTTAATATTTTTTAAGTTTAAATTCATCCCTTTTTAACTCTTCTCTCTCTATTTTCATCTTCTATTTTCTTCTTCTCTCTCTGTTTTATATCAATAATTTATTTTCAAACACATATCTTGTTTTTGTTTTTAAAATTTCAGCTCAAGTATTCATTCTTTAATACATATTCTTAAAACCATTTTCAAATTTGTATTTTATGAATTCATTTTTAAATACATATCCTTTACTTAAAATACATTCTCTAAATCATAAAAATTTATTTTTTAAATCATTTTAGAAAAAAATACATGAAACAGAAAACAACAAATCATAAATTATTGTTTATGGACTCTAACAGCTGATCAAAAGTAGGGGTCAATATGCTACCATCTGAAAAGTGGTAGGCAAACGGGTATTGACCAAAACTAGCGGGCCCCAATTGAAATCTCCAACAATAATCGTCCTTAGTGCTCAACTTGCAGTTAGCACATACAATGGGGACATAAATCCACCGCTCAGACAATGCATGGGCTACAAATCTGTTGTGCCCACAAAATGCACAAAATTAATTATAGATTGATACAGAAATTTGTATTAGTTAAATTAAGATACATACACTAGAGATAACTATTTATTTGTTATCTTTAACAGAAATTCTCGATTTGATTTATTTGTTAAGGTTTAGGTGTTCTTCTATAGTTAGTTCTCAGAAATTTATTGCTATAAGGCCCACCAACTCTCTTCCCTGTATAAGAATCCTTCAACACTTACATTATTATATATGTCACCTGTAAAATATACTCCTAGACAGTTATATATTTTACATAATCTCTCTTTTCTTGAATCGACACCTTCGAGTATAATAGAAACTTTATTGTGTGTCCAGCCATTTGCTTACGAACCGTTCTCCGGATTTTATATAAACCCCTGAGAAAAGCTATACTTTTCTTTACTCCTGGTTCTGAATTGACTAACCGTACCAATTGGAAGTACCAAATTCATAAACTGCAATAGAGCTGTTCAGGTGAGGAGAAAGACTGAGAAATAGAAGAGCACATGAAGTGATATACAAAGTATATAAGCCACAAATGTACAAATAATCATATAGTCAACCTCATCAAAATCAAATGGCCAAACATTCCACATCAGAGCTAAATAATCAAAATGATGGCTTTCCCCTAGTGGCATAGAGGCCAAACCCAATTTATGGCTAGATATTGATACAGATCTTTACTTGAGTTTCTGTGAAACAGAATATTTATGCCAGCTTTTGATTTAGTCACACTTTGGGAAAGTACTTGGTTGGAATTTCATACTTATCCAAAGTTTCAGAAGAGGCAAAACTTACCTTGCTGCCTATGGGAACCTAAACCAAAACGATTATTTGATTGGATGCATGTTTTGATATTATGTTAATATTTTGAAAATTTCCAAGCTCACCAAATCAGGTCAGTGGACTGATGCGAAATTTAACAGCAGTATTAAAGAATTTCCATAATGAAAACAATGTTATAACAGTTTCAAGCATAACACTTTTTCACATAGCATTACAAATAAGCCTAATCAGTCTATATGAAACTATAAAATTCTGCATTTTAATTTAGAGCCTTATCTTGAATTGCGGAGCAAATTGAGCCACACAATTCCATTTGAAGTTCCAAAGCGGAGTAGTTCATCAAGTTCTTTTTTGACATGCATGATAAACTAAAACACACAAATTGAAACCTAAGGATAGAAAATAGTTAAGTACATCTACAACAGCAAGAATAATAGATTCCCACAAAAAGGCAAAACCATAAGCCTCTCAAGAGAAAACTCTAGAAACAAAAAGGAATGCCATCTCTAATATGTTTTGTTTCCATTTTACAGGTCAAATTTCCAAACTAGCAAGGCCAATCTAATTAGTTGCAAACAACTGACAAAAGATAAAATCCAAAATGTAGATACGATACCTTAGCAAGATTGCCTTAGAAAAACAAGGGTTTCTTGGTGTTAGATGCTTCAATCTGATTTTTCTTGATTGAATTTCCACTGACGTTGATGTTGTTAGCTCTCTGTTATCTCTTCCATTGTTGAGCTCAACATTAAAGCCCTAACCCTCACTCTCCATTGTATCGGGTGAAGCTGATAATGGAAATCTATTGTTTTATTCTCTTTAGACTTAAGTGATGAGTGCAGTAAAATAGAAGTCCCAACATAGTTACCCAAAAGATATTGTAAAATTTGCCTGCTCGACCATAAAATCTCGGAGGACATGTTTTACTTCTCTCTCTCTCTTTTAAGGGTTAGAGTTTAAATTTTAAATTTTTATCTATCAATTTAAAAATTTAAAATTTTGTCAAGTAGTTTCTTAATAAAACATTAGAAGCAAAATGTCAATTGCACTTGCTTATTTACATAAATATAAAATGAGTGCTTAATGTTTCCAACTTACCTGTTGACTAAAAACGGGTTTTCTAATGTCAAGAGATCTGTTCAATATAATATATTTGGGATATGATAATTTGACTTAAATTTTTTAGTTTAAAACTATACTTAAATTTCTAGTCATTAATTTCACATATTCAATGGTCAGGATGATTGATGAGTTATTATTATTAAATACAAATTTTTAACTTTTAAATCTTAACCATTAATTAATTAAAATACATGATCATAAATTTAAGTCTAATTTTAAGTTAAAAAATTTAAGTCAAAGTATCACATCCATATATGTAGGCATACTTTCAAACAAATGTACAAATGATATAGTAATACCCTTTGTATCAGGGATGGAGCCACTAAGGAACAAGGAGGGGCAATTGCCCTTCTATTTTTTTTTCAAAAATTTATATGTATATCCAAAATACCTTACTATATTGAAGAATTCTCAAATTTGCCCCAAGTCAAAATGAAATTTTTATACTTTTCTTTCTCTTTTCTTTCATCATTCAGATTTTTTAAAGCCATAATTTAATAATTTTTCTTGTAGCTCTTAATCACTTCATTTGCGGTCCATCTAATATAAGGGATTAATTGTTTTAATATTTGAAGATTGAATATGACTTATGCTAGTTATTCAGATATATTAAGTTGATTGATTTTCTACCTTAAGTTTGAGAATAAAATAAAATCATCTTAATAGAAAAAGCTAAAACCTTTAGCTTCTGAATATAAAATCATCTGAATGCCTATTTTTATTTATTTTCTAAATTATCCTTATTATTTTTACCTTTCCTATTTTGTGTAAACGTTTTTTTATTGTAATTCACTCATCTAACCTAATACATTTACTTTTCATATTTGTTTAATTTCATAATTAGTAATATATTGTTGCAATTATTTTATTAATATTATAAAATTACATGGATATATATATATATATATATATATATATATATATTATTTTCAAAATTTTCACATCATTTATAAGAAAATAAATTAAAATATATTACTTTTAACCAATCACTTACACATTCGATTTTAATATATTCAATTTTTATATGCATATATTTATATAACTTGTACACACACACATAGATACTTAATAAAGGCATATGTATCAATTCAATAGTTTTGAGACATTTTAGCTTAGAAAAAGAAATAACTTACTTTAAAATAAGACATTAGTAAATGAGAAACAAATATATCATTCGTATTTTTATATTCAGACCTATTTAGATTTAAGTTAAATACAATCCTATTCATATTTCAGATAAAAAACAATTGACCTCTAAGTATTAATTTAATATTAGAATTTGATAAATCACTTTATTAATATAAGAATTTCATGTCTATTGATAGATATAAGTGTTCTTTTCTTTTTGGTTGGCGTCTCTTAATAGACACAAGTGTTCATTAGATTTTGTCTTCTTAATTATGTCAATCTATGTACATTGAAAGCTTTAATAGAGTTAGATTTAGTAATAAATTTTATAAAAGGAATAATAGTTTATTTATATTTTATGGATTCCAAAAATAATATGATGAATTGTTAATATTAAATATTCATTATTTTGAATAACAAGTGATGGAACTTATGCCTCTCTTAACCAAATTTTCTGGCTCCGTCCATGTTTAGTATCATTGTCCCCATCAGAAGTTAAATCAAGTTCAATAATTCATATATTGTCCAAAAGGAATTTGAGAGAACCATAGAATTGCCGAATTCCTTTATAAATGTATTTATACTGTAAACGTACGCTTGATGTCAAAAAGAAGGAACGGTACCTACCTTTTGAAATTAAGATTATAGCTTCCAAAATACGAGAAATACCTTTGTAAAAATATATATAATTTTATTTTTTATTTCAATAAGTAGTTTTAGCCTGTAACAAAGTCTATTAAAAATTTTACTTTTCAAAGCTGATAAGATATAGCAAGAAATTATTAGAGAAATTTTGTATCACTATATATTAATAAGCTGATATGGAAGCTTCAATCGCCAAAAAATTTCATATGTAGTGTGGGAATTTTCTTTAGTCAATTTGTTTTTATTTCATTTATTTTTAAAACCTATAATTTATTCTATCGTTGCTAGCTAGCTATATAAATGAACTTCGCTGTCCCTATATATATATTTTATCTGATTATGCTTCTTGTTGTAATTAAGCTATATTAACGTTCTCCATGCATGCATGTTGATATAAATTCTGTCAGTGTATATTAAAGTGATCAAATAGTAGTATAGAGGTGACATACATGGATTCTATGTGATAAAGTTTACCAAAATTATGGTGTACTATATCACACAGAAGTATGTGTCTCTTTAACAAGAGGTACACGTTTGAATTTGATGTATATAACTACAATAACTATCAGCGGGTAAATTGCAGTTATATGCACAGAGATGCCTAGGTGTCTTATGACCTTTGGTATGTAACTAATGACTTTTGGACACACCCTTTGGATTATTATAAATACCTATGGTTACAGACTTAAGGTTCTTCCAATTCTGATACAGTCCAGCAACTCTCAAATGTGCCCTGTGTGTACCCACCAGCCTATGGTATTGCATAATCAATATCAAAATCCTTAAAATTCATGGTAGGAATTAATTAATAATGGACCGACATTTAGAAGGTCTAAGTGTACCAAGGAGAAAGTCCAGAATATCAACTTGGTAATACATCTATCATGTATGTATACATTGACTTTTTGTGACCTCAAGATACCAAATCATATTGGTGTTATACCTTAGTGATTTTCTACACTCGCCAGAAATAAAGGGATCCAGGTTCATGTATGATATATAAAGATAGGGTAAAGACTAAAAAGGGCGACCATGCAATGTGGTTGCCTGTAAACTTATAAAATAACTTATGAATTAAGCATAAATTGTCATTAACTAATTAATGTAGAAAATTGCTTTGACATTTAGCCGCATGTTGGCTTGTAACCTCGCTAATTTATTGTGTGTCCTACCAAACTTTGTGATAGTGGTGCAGGGTTTGTGATATATCTATGTAACTGTCGGGATGATTAAAAAGGGAAAAATGAATTCCGCTCAATAGTTTTGCATGCAAACTGCAAAACTTTAAGGATAGTTTTATGAAATTTAGATGATTTATGGTCCCTTCTCTACTAAAACGAAAAACTAGATGACAAATTTTGAGCTATATATAACTATTTCGATTAAATTTTATAATGTATGTTATCTTCATATCTTGTCAAAGACAGTGAATAAGTATCGAGCAGAATCGATGTAAACAATGTCAATTAGTTATTCAGATTATAAATACCAAAAATGTTATATATACTAAAAGAAGATTCTAGATATATGATCTAATTAAGTTACGCGACAATAATAATAGGCTTGAAATAAAAAGACATGATATGTGCCTTGTAGAATGTTAAGCTCTACTTAAAGCATTTTTTTTCTATCATCAGGGTATTAATAATCTTATGGGTATTCATTACTTATATACTACTTAAAAGCTCACTTATTAAATTAATCTACGCTCTTATCCAAGTGACCACTTCTACTTCCCTTAACCTCACGCTCTTCTAACATACTTATCTAACTTTTCAAGAAAATTACTAGATAAAAAAAGCGTCTACCACTATCTAAAATCTCGTTTTAGATAACCCAAATCAATAGGTAATACACACAAATCTCTAGTGGTTTTTACTTCTAAAGAAAATGTTAGACAACATTGTTTTGACAAATATATATGTAATCTAATTCTAAACGACTTGAACAAGAAATAACATTGGACATGAAAATACCCAAAACATATATCTCAAAAGTGACAAAATGCAAAATATATTAAAAGAAAATAAATATTAGACTTCAATAATCCTAACTTAGTTTATTGGGAAGCTTCAATCACTTCTAAAGCATATGAAATAAACAAAATATAAAAAAATTATAATAACCCATATAAAAAAGTCCAACACCCAAAAACTATATTAATTTTAAAATTAATCTAGAAAACAATCAATCCTATTCAAACAACTAAATTAAAAAAAGAGCAATATGTTTTCAAGGCGTAGGTAGTAGTAAATGATTTTATTTTATGTATTGTATTATTTATGATTTTTGTTTCATCAAAGTTATATAAGATAATTTTATTTTTAGAAAAGAACATATTACTACTTAAGAAAATGACTTAAGTTACTTTTTTACCCTTTAAGTGTTAAATTTAACTGAAATTAGTTAATGATAGAGTTATAAATAATATCAAACAAAATGACAAGGCTGCGTATAATATTAGACCTTAGTTCAGGATTTTTTATAATATTTTCGCTTAGTAATATTAAGGTGATTTTTTCTTAACAACTTCTAGTTTCTCAGTTATGCTCTTTATAAAATATGCATCTAAATTGTTGTTTTGTTTTTTCTTTTTATCTAAACTAAACTATAACTCATCCTAATTTTTTGCAAAGTTGCATCATATTTATTATATTTTTTATCATATTATAATAAGAAGTCATTTAAGGTTTCTATTGCTTGAATGACCTCTTTTGGAACAATTCTAAAGCATAATAATCATTTGGATTATAATCATCATCAATCAATATGTCTATTACTGCTTTAATAATCTATTCATTAATAGGCAATTCCATTACCTCATCATTTTCACTAGGATATATAAAACTATTCATAAGAGATTGATGGGGAAAAAATCCGATACCATCTCCACTGGGACTCCCTAAGTTACCCAAAATTCATTTTTTGAGTCACAAATTACTTTAAATTACATTTTCATTACTCTTTGTCTAAAGTTACAATTACCAATTGAAATCAAAATTAATTTTTGAATCACCAAGAACTAAATTTTTAAGTCATACTTTTCTTAAAATATATAAGATTTTTAACTTGCTCTTCTTAGTAATTACAATTACTCATCTGTTACAATTATAATTTTTCAGTCGAAAAGGGAATTTCGAATTTAATGTTTGACACACTCGAAATTAAATTTTTAAAGTTTTAAGAAATTGTTAAAGGAATATTTCAAATGCCTTTCGTCTAAGACAAACACCTATTATAATGCTTTGGGTTTGATTTACATTTCCTATTTTGCCCTCTAACTCAATTTTACATTCATAAACTGAATTCTTTGAATAAACAAATTGTGTTACTGAGTTCTTTGCGTTCCTGATCTACATTACTCAATGCTTTGTATTCCTAATCTAAATTACTAAATTCTTGGAATTTCTGATTTAAATTAACGAATTCTTTGTATGCTTGACATGAATCACCGAATTCTGTCCTTATTTTCATTAGTGAATTATTTGTATTTATTAAATTTTTATGTTAAAATTGTAAGTAAGATCTTTAGTGCTTTGCAGAGAAATTCTATTTTTCAATTACTCTTTGTATTCAAATCTACAATAATACATGACTCACTTATTTTATAGAACTTTTGGGATCATTGTTGAACTATATCAATTATCAAATGATAAAATATTAATGATGCATATGACTTTTGCACGTATATTATTAACATAGAACAAATTATATCATTTTATTTAGTACAATCTCTCTCTCTCTCTCTCTCTCTCTCTCTCTCTCTCTATATATATATATATATATATATATATGTATGTATGTATGTATGTATATAAAAGAAATGCTATCAACATTCTACTTTATTGAATAAATGACGAGTGTTGAAGACATTTATCTAATATTCTAAATTTTGCATGTGTATCCATTTATTTTAATTTATTCTTCCAGTTTTCCCGTTATAGGTAATAGATATATCTTGCTCCATATGCATTTTAGTTTTCAAACATTCAAACGAATTCAATAAATTATTAATTAGAATTAACCACAACAAAAAACATTCCAAAAGCTATTTTTTGACCAAATTAAAAGCCTTTAATTAACACCATCAAATGGCAAGCTGCCTTGCTGTTTAAACTGACCTCTGGCACCAAAGCATGTCACTTCCCCGTAAAATGACAACTTTAATAAACAAACGCGCATTAGTCTGTTGAAGTCTTCAACAAACGGAAGAAGGAGAAAGTATAAATAGGAAGAGTCTTCTATGAAAATTAATCAATTTTATACAAAGCAAAGCAATGACAATCATTTGCAGAGTCCTCTGTTTTCTTCCTCTTTTGTTTCTTTCTGGGTATGCTCACGTTATCCCAAACCCTTTCTCTAAATTCCAAGATTCTTTTGATAGATTTCATAGCGAACATAGTGATGTTAAAGGCTTGGAAGGGAAGGAAATCAAGATCTCGTCTGAAATTTCCATTGACAAAAATGCTGCAACAGGATTCAATGGCAAATGGGAGCTAGTTTCTGATAACTCTGGTGTTTCCGCCATGCATGCAATCTTGCTTCCAAAAACTAATAAGGTCTTGATGTACGATGCCACAATTTGGAAGACATCGAAGATTCCATTGCCACCAGAGAAGATGCCTTGCCGTGTTGTCCATGGCACAGGTGAACATGACTGTTGGTGCCATTCAGTGTTGTTTGATATTGAAACATCACAACTGAAACCACTCAAGGTGAAGTCTGCATATCATGGACATATATAGAGTTCAAGAATATAAAGTTGTTTGCACATTAAGCCAATAATAAATTATTTTTGCTAAAAAGAAATAAATATATTATTTGTGCTAATTCTGGTTGTAAACATAAAGTGTTGTCGAACTAATTAAATCTATCCAAATATATATATATATATATATATATATATATATATATCGAATTAATTTGATTATCATCGTGATTAATATATTCTTCGCTGATAGTCTTGATGTCCTTCTCTTTGGCAGCTTCAAACCGACACATGGTGCTCATCAGGAGGCTTATCAGTGGATGGAAACTTTGTTAGCGCAGGAGGTAATGGAGGCGGAGCAAACACAGTGAGATATCTGTCCATATGTGACAACTGTGACTGGAGGGAATACCCAATGACACTTGCAGATCCTAGATGGTAAATCAACTTAATTTTCATTCTTATCATTTCCTACTGGATATTTATGTCATACCCTGTGTCCAACATAGTAATACTGCAGCGGATAAGAACTTGCCTAGGGAACACAATCGTCGCTATGCCGAAATCCTCCCTTAATCTTTAACTGATCGAATACCTGAGGTACACAATAGACTAGTGAGTATAAAACTCAGTAAGTAGCTAGAATTATGAAATTGGTGTAACAGTCATAATAAACAATTAATGGCGATAACCATTTCAGATTATGACCATTATTAAAAACTTATTCCATAAATCACCAATTACCGATTATTTCTTAGTATATAAGCCACCAGTTCTCTACTAAAAAAAGTCAGAAAATTGATTTCACTGTTTAAGGATTGCGCCTCTGTACAAGGGAACTAGCACGGCGGTGCCAAGTTTCTGATTTTCAATCCGTTGCAAATTTCAGTTCCGCGCTCCTGCACCAAAGGAGAGGCACGCATGCGCCAACTCTTTATTCTCTCTTACTTGAGTCGGTGCAATTGGTGCTCCAGCAAGGACAGTATGGCACAGCAATGCCATTCTCTAGCTATACCTCTTTAAGTCTGTTAAAGATGAGCTCATGTACCATTTAATGGTGCTCATGCACTAACCTTGCATCATTGGCCAATTTTTCTAGATCAATTACTCACTTATCCCATCATATTTTTAATTCTTTAAATACTTGTCTATGGGTGATCAAACACGGCTTTTCTATGTCAAAGCTCATCACATACACCCATTTGTATACACATGTCTCATTTACACATAAACTTTCCACAAGTCTATCACATCCTCATGTGCTCCCATAAACATATAAATCATTCACACATGAGTTTCCATAAGCTAGCTACATTGTTCATATGGATATCCATTTCACATAATTTCAGAAGCTTCCACAGTACAGTCACAGACACTTAGGAACAGTGCTCTCTAATCAAGGTAGGACTTTTCATTTCACAGTCAGCTCCCATATGTAGGCCTACCCATGAATCAGCTCAAGGCTAGTCTGACAATCCGGGTGATACCGAGCCCATGCTACCGAATCTCGTCTAGAGAAACACATGGTCTAGACCTCCCCTCAAGCCATGGGGATACAGAACAGTACAGATACATTCAAAGGCCTACCCATGAAATAGCTCAAGGCTAGTCTGACAATCCAGGTGATACCGGGCCCATGCTACCGAATATCATCTAGAGAAACACATGGTCCAGTCCTCCCCTCAAGCCATGGGAGTACGTAACAGTACGGATACATTCAAATGCCTACACTTGAAATAGCTCGAGGCTAGTCTGACAATCCGGGTGATACCGGGCCCATGCTAGCGAATCCCATGTAGGGAAACACATGGTCCAGACCTCCCCTCAAGCCATGAGAGCCAAATATCCTAAGTTATGGCATGCCACTCACATATCAGTTTTCACATTCAGTCACATAAGTGAAGCTCTATATTAAGCCTTCACTCACATATCATATTTCACATTTCAGTCAGTCACATAAGTGAAGCTCTATATTAAGCTTTCATTCACATATCACATTTCACATTTCACATTTCACATTTCAGTCACATAAGTGAAGCTCTTTATATCAAGCTTCTAACCCAATCACAACTTATCACAATTCATTCACCATAATGCTAGTATTTAACGGTATCACATTTCACATTCGACATTCAATATATTCCCATGGGCTTGGCATGAAATTTCAAATTCATAACACATCACGCAATGATGCATGCCTTCGCACATCACAGTACTGCAGTTTACTTTCATAATTGAGGTTCTACGTAGGCTTCTCATTAATCACATATACATTCACAAATACAATAAGCCTACATATCTCATATACGCTTATGGATGTGCACAATCCATACATTGGCATCATTTCTACACATATAGAACCCCAATGACATCTTTATTCGTGCCAACACTTTCCATTACTCTTCGATTTATTTCAATCATATCGTTGCACAACCATTTCCATGTATAACTGGTCTCATTCATTTTCCACTCATACATATTCGTGGAACTCTAATACACATGGTATTTCATAGATATTCATTTGTCATGTCATCCACATGAGGAATTAGTATCCTAGAACGTTTGGCATGTATTTTATTCTTCATATACACACATCTTTTCATTGGTAATATTATTCAACCCAAATCACAACAAATTCACCTACATGAGAGCACATTCACATTTCTATATCTCACACACATAGAATTTACACCAACATGTAGCTCACATACTCATCAAAGTGTGTGAAATCACACATTTCATAAATCACTATAAACCTAAATCAAATCATTTCTCATATCAAGGTCCATGTATTCATGGCCCAATGCACATTCCATCTACACATTTCATATATATTCACAAACACAATCATTAAACGTATTTCATTACAAGTTAATATCTATTGTGTCATCAGAAGGGTCTAGCTACTTACCTGGTTAGCCTTGCCTCTTAATTTTGCTCTCATATATTTCTTGATAAGCAGTTGTTTAAAGTTCATCTCTTCTTCTTCTCCTTCCTCTTTGGTAACCATTGCCATAGTCATGACACATTGATCAGTGTCCATTTAGAAGTCATTAAATCCCTTAGGTTAACAACAATTCAACCAACCAATAACATCATTTATTAAACTCTATCACACACACATATTGGTTGGATTATTATAATAAGAGGTTATTCATTTCCAATCATCACCAAAATTCATGGAAATCAAATAGACATACATATTATAGTCCATGAATTTTATTGAGTCAAAATAAAGTCATTTACCCCTTGAAAATCCTTAATTTCATTCACACAGCAAATCTGTCTGCAGACCTTTTAACTGAATAGTGAAACTTTGAAGAATTTTATAAAATTCTACAATAATCCAATCTCCACCAAAATTTCCAGTCTAAAACTAGACACATATAAGAGTTATTTCACCAAAAATCATGATTTTCTAAGGAGTCTAAGGCAGTCAAACGGAATTTATTTTACAAACTCAGTTCTGGAACTTAACATTCACAGTTCTTTAAGTCCAGATTTGAAAAATCATAACAATTCATACACAACTCTAAAAACCATAAAAATTTACAGTCTAACAGAAAACATACCATACCCAAGGGTTTTCATATTAAAAATCACGAAATTTTACAAACATTTTCCCCCTCAAATCGAGTTCATTTTCCCCTGTCCTGTTTTAAAACAGGGGAATTCACAATTTCGAACCAGAAATTCAAAAATTCATTACAATTCACACACTACGAATTTTCAAGTGTTTCAAAATTATATAAACTCCTTGAGGTGTCTAGTTTATCATATAAAAATTTCAGAGTCAGCAAACAACCATGGAATTTATAAGAATTTTCGGACTAACCCCTGTTCAGCAAAGAGGCCCTGCAGGAATTTCACTCAATCATGTTTCCTAACTTCCCAAACATCATGTCTTCTCCTTCAATATACCATAAAACATGTAATATCATGATTTCACACAAATTCCAGAATGCACATAACACAATTATTCCAAAATTTATAACATATCACATTAATTTCCTGTAAAAATAATGGAACCATGCAAGGAAATGGGAGGAGAAGTTGATTTCTACCTCTACTTTGTCTCTAGATTTCTTCCTCTTGCTTAATTTGTTGGCAACCATGGAGGAGAAAGAGATTAGGGCTGGCTGCTGGGATAGGATCAAAATGAATATATTTCTCTAGAATTCTCTCTTTTATACTTATCCAAATCTGCAAAATTTTAGTCTAACCCTTTAAGTTTTCAATTCGTTAATTAGCCCCTCCATTGCATCTAATTTCATCCCTCTCCATATATATATATATATACATACCTCATAATGTTAATAATATATATTTTTTTACAATATACATGTAAGACAAACTTACTTAAATCTTGGGGTGTCACAATTTATGTATCTTTTTTCCACTTTTGGGAACATTGTTCGTAATTTGTAAACATCAATTAAAATTTACTTGTTGTCATTACAGGTACTCAACACAGGTAACTTTATCCGATGGTGGCTTCATCGTCGCTGGTGGTCGTGAAGCCTTTAGCTATGAATACATTCCACCAGAAGGACAGTCCAATAAGCAAGCCGTCTTCTTGCCCTTGCTCAAAGATACCCATAACAATCTACTAGGAAATTTTGGTCAACAAGGCTTCTATAGAATCGAAAATAATTTATACCCTTTCATGCACCTTGCACCCGATGGAAATCTCTTTATTTTCTCTAACAACCGCTCAATCTTGCTCAATCCAACAACCAACAAAGTTGTCCATGAGTTCCCAGATCTCCCAGGTGGCTCGCGCAATTATCCTGCATCGGGAATGTCCGTGCTCCTCCCACTAAGACTTAAACTTGGACAGTTCAAACAAATCAATGCGGAAGTCTTGGTTTGTGGTGGCGCAAAGTGGGATTCATTTTATTATTCAGAGGTTGAGAAGAAATTCTGGCCTGCATTGCAAGACTGTGGAAGAATACAAATCACCAAGCAGAATGCAGTTTGGAAAAAGGAAATTATGCCATCACCCCGTGTAATGGGAGATATAATGATTCTTCCAACGGGAGATGTGCTAATGCTTAATGGTGCAAAATTAGGTACATCAGGATGGAATGATGCGGAGGACCCCAATTTTGTTCCAGTGTTGTACAAGACTAAAGGACTAAAAGGCCAAAGATTTAAGGAGTTAGCTGCTACAACCATTCCAAGAATGTACCATTCAACAGCTGTGCTACTACCTGATGGAAAAGTTCTTGTAGCAGGCAGCAATACTCATGATGGATACAAATATGATGCCAAGTATCCCACTGAGCTTAGGGTTGAGAAATTCTCTCCCCCTTACTTGGATCCATCATTGGCTTTGCTAAAACAACAGATATTGGTTGAATCTTCAGAAAAGATGATCGGTTATGGGAAGAAATTCTTTGTGAAGGTTAGATCAAATGAGTCGAGCCTGATCAAGGAAGAACTTAAGGTAAACATGTATGCACCAGCTTTTACTACGCATGGTATTTCAATGAATCAGAGGCTTCTTATCTTAGGTTTGGTGGATTTGGTTAACAACGTTGCCCCGGGAATTCACAACATTATACTTGGTGCACCCAAATCAGGCACTGTTGCTCCTCCTGGCTATTATCTTCTTTATGTCGTCTATAAAGGAGTACCAAGCGTTGCCATATGGGTTCAGATCAAATAGCTAGCTAGATCTAGATCTTTATTTTTCAAACAACTACCACTGCTATGGATTCTCCTTTCTCCTTATCTTATTACAAGCCTTTTCTATTTTGTAATTTCAAGGGGTTACATTACATCCCCCTTATATATACATTGGCATGCATAGAAATACTAGAAGATTAAGTATATCAATTTACTCTGGAATCAAAATTCTTTTCTTTATTCCAATATTGTTAATTGATGTCTCTTTTGAAGACTTTAACTTAATTTCTTTAGATGACAATTTTAAGGAAACATTGTTATAATAAAAATTAAGTACAATAAACAATTTATGTATGACACACTTAGATTCATATTGGTTATATATGTCGGGCAAAATAATCTTACATGTAAGAAATGCCATTGCATCTGGTCGCCCTCAAACTAAAACTTTGCACTGCTTGTCATGCCCTGTCATTTAAAATATTAAATATAGCTTTTTCTTGGGAATCTACCCCTTTAAGTCCAACAAATAATTTCTTTTTATTTTTCTTTATAGTTGCGCCTCATATATCCCATTTTTATTCTTGATTTTCATTTAAAATTATGTCTAACTCAATGATATTTGAATTAAAAATTATTTTGACATTAAAATTCTATTGTATTTAAAAAAAGAAATATGTTTATGAAATTAATAATATATATATATATATATATATATATATATATATATATATATATATATATATATATATAGACACATACACATATTACAACAAAATCTACTTTTCGGGACAAATTAATTTGTTATGCAAAATACGATTTTTGTTGTTAATGGTTTTCTACAAAAAAAATGTAAAATTTGTCAATCCTACTTGAGTTGTCGCCAAATCCTCGTTGCATAAAGTTTCTAAGACAAAATGCAAATTGATGCAAATTCATATTTTTAGTGCCAAAATCATTCGTAGCAAACTTATATTGAATTTGTTGTTAAAAGTTTATTTGAGGAGTAAGACTTTGATCGGGAACACATTTTGCAATGAAAATATTTGGTTGTCTATTGATTCATTCAACAATGGTAATATTTTTGACTTGAAATGTAACTTTTAATTATAAAATATTTTGTTGCTAAAAAAATATTTGTTATAAATTCCTTTTTAATAGTGACTGACATTGATTTGAAAAATATTTTGTGACAAAATATTTTGGTCATGTAATTTTTTCAACTGCCAAAAAATATTGTCTAGAGAAGACTATTACTGTAATGAAATTGTCTATCGAAAATTGAAGTCTAAATGATATAAAATAGGTTTACGAATTTGGAGAGATATTCTTACGAATGTTAATTAGCTTCAAAAATTATTTTGTTGCCAATAAACTCATTTAGCAACAATTAGTCTTGACATGAAAAGTATGTTTTTGATATGAAACTTCCAGTCATAGAATATAGCAAAAATTGTAGTCAAAATATGTAATTAGTGGCATGTAATTGTTAAAATATATGATTGGCTATTAGTTCAATTTGAATTTTGATTTAGAATGTATGTTTTTGGGAGGAATTTATTTGTTGCAAATGTAAATTATAGTAGTTGCAAAATATTTTTAAACATAATATTTTGAATTATCAATAACTTATTATTTCGTATTAAAAAGTATCATTTACAACAAAAATTTTATCGATACCAAAAGATACTTTTATTAACTAATATTTTAGTCTTAAATTAAATGTTATCTATAGTTAAATTTCTTCAATTGCAACTATATTTTATATAAAAATCAAGTTTTTTGTTATATAATGTTTTCATTGAAGACAATCTATGTTTGGTAGTGTGATTTAAAAAAACAAAAAAAAAAAAACCGCATGGAAGCTAGATTGGCAAAGGATAATCAACAGTTACACAAAAGTTAACCAAATCTTTGTAATACTGGTTATTAGAGACCTTGAGTAATTTCCAAAATGAATCTTGAGATGTTTATACCACATAAGCCCTGACAATCGGAATTGCAACTCTAATGGAATTATGCATGCTAGAACAAGGTAATTTATAATCTCAATTACAAAGTAAATTTTTCCATAAATTTCTTGGTAACCATCTCTGCCAAACTTTCCTCACCTCTATTACACTACGACCAATATTTTTTCCCATTTGCCAAGCTATCAGTTTCAACCTCATCTTTTTCCTGAATGCATGTTTGATGCGCTGTATAACAATGTATATGATAGCATAAATTTATTTGAATTGTATTGGATAGTATAGAATAAGATTAGATAAGACAAAATACTATATTATATTTGGTAGAGTATTGTATTAGATAAAACGTAAAAAAAAAAAAATTATAATATGAGAAGTTTAATTTAAATATTAAATAAATTTAAATAATAACTAAAATTATTTTTAAAATAAAAATTGAATTATTAAATTTTTTATTTATTTAAATAATTATTTTTTGTTTATTTCAATATTTAATAAATTATTTATTAATTATATAAATATATAAATATTTCATTTAAATAATTTATTGGTATTTATTAGTGAAAATTGAGACAAAAATAGGCTTATACGATGTTAACCCATGAGTAGGCTTGCTATAAACACGCTCAACTTTTATGTATACAGTACACGCAACAGCATCGTTATAGTACCCGCGTTATAATATATGTTGTTTTTTTCTTTGTTTGGCTCATATGCAAGGATCCCACATCGGTAAGGAGAAAAACATGGATCTCATGTGGCCCTTATAAAAGAAGCCATGTGGGAGAGTTTTATGTGTCCCAAGTGAAATATTCTTCACCCCCTATATTTATAAGGTCTCACATATAAGACCTCATAGTTTAAGGGCCTTTCAGTAAGGACCTTAAAGTTTGTAATATTTGTTTTTTCTCCCTTTGATTTTGGGTATTTGTAGTATTGCCCAATTATTTGGGTAATTACAGTTTGGCCCAACTATTCGGGTAATTACAGTTTAGCCCAATAGTTGTGGTATTTGTGTTGTGGCCCAAAAGTTTGTAATTCTCTTTGAAGATAGTGGAAAGTTTCTTCAGCGGCGCCTGAGGACGTAGGTATTTATACCGAACGTCGTTAAATCTTGGTGTTTTTTCTATTTCTGCATTGTGGTTGATTGGTTGCCTCTTTAGTTGCTATTATATTCAATTATCTGGCATAGTTTGTGGTTGTGTATTTGGTTGTTCTGTTGGTTATCACTTCCGCCGTGCATAACAATTGGTATCAGAGCCGAAGGTTTTGGCTAGTTAGTGGCTATTTCATTGAAGCACTTACTACAGTTCTGGGCTATTGATTTTGGATTGCTAGTTATTAAATATAATAGTTTGTTTGGAGTTTAGTTATTGGTGATTTGTGTATCGAGCTTATTTGTGAGAGGTCGTAATGGCTTCATCGTCAACTGTACTGGAGAAGACAGTGACTGTGACAAATGCAAAAATAGATGTTGAAAAATTTGATGGCCGAAATAATTTCGGCTTATGACAGAGTGAGGTGTTGGACGGATTGTATCGGCTAGATTTGGATATTGTTCTGGAAAAAACAAAACCAGAAGATATCAGTGCCAGAGATTGGGACAGGCTAAATATAAAAGCTTGTGGGTTGATTCGCTCTTGCTTGTGTAGAGAATAAAAGTATCCGTTTACTAAGGAGACATCTGCAAACAAATTGTGGAAGGCGCTGGAAAACAAATATATGAAGAAAAGCAATGAAAAATCGGCTATATCTATTGAAGAGATTGTTTCGTCTCGAGTTGAAACCAGGTACGAGCATTAGTTCTCATATTGATGAGTTTAATAAGTTAATTGCTGATTTGTTAAACTTAGATGAAACCTTCAAAGATGAAATTAAGGCTATGCTATTGATTGGCTCACTTCCGGATGAATTAGATCATTTGTGCATTACTCTTATCCATGGGAAAGATAAACTGTCTTTTGAAGAAGTTTGTTCTGCTTTATTAAATTATGAAATTCGTAAGAAAGATCAAAGGGAACATAGGGATGAATCAGTAGATGCATTAACAGTGAGAGGGCGTAGTCAAAGTAGGAAACCAGGAAAAAGGGGAAAATCTTGGTCGAGGGGTAGATTAGGAAAACATGAGTATGCCTTTTGTCGTGAGAAAGGGCATTGGAAGAAAGATTGTCCTAAGTTGAAAAAGAAAGATAAGGGCAAGACTGTTTCTGATGCATGTGTTGTTGAGCGTGAGGATGATAGTGATTCAGATATATGTCTAGTTGGTTATCCATCCACTTCTGTTTCTGATGAGTGAATTATGGATTCGGGTTGTACTTATCATATGTGTCTACATCGGGATTGGTTCTTTCAGTTTGAGGAGCTTGATTGTGGAGTTGTGTATATGGGCAATGATGATAGTTGCCATACTACTGGGATAGGTTCGATCTGATTGAGGAATCATGATGGACTGACTAGAGTTCTGACAGATGTTCGGTATGTACCGAAGTTGAAGAAGAATCTCATCTCTTTGGGAGCCTTAGAATTTAAAGGCTGTGGTATATCTATTCGAGATGGTATTCTGAGGGTCACTTCAGGCGCTCTTGTGGTATTGAAAGGTACTAGGAGGAACAACTTGTATTACTATAATGGTAATACGGTTATTGGATCAGCTGCTATGGTTTCTGATAATGATGCAGATTCAGAGATCACAAGACTATGGCATATGCGTTTAGGACATGCAGGTGAGAAAGCCTTGTTCAGTTTGGTGAAGCGAGGCTTATTGAAAAGTGTAAAGACCTGCAAGCTGGATTTCTGTGAGCATTGTGTTTTGGAAAAGTAGAAGCGAGTGAAATTTGGCACCGCTATTCATAATACCAAGGGTATTCTTGATTATGTTCACTCAGATGTGTGGGGACCTACTAAAACCGCATCTATGGGAGGTAGGCACTACTTTATTACTTTTGTTGATGACTTTTCCAGAAGAACTTGAGTGTATTGTTTGAAATCAAAAGATGATGTACTTAGTGCTTTTCTTAAGTGGAAAAAGATGATTGAGACACAAATTGGCAAGAAGATCAAACATCTCAGATCAGATAATAGTGGTGAGTAGTGCAGTGATTAGTTTTTGAAATTGTGTCAAGATGATGGTATTGTACGTCATTTTACTATTAGAGGTACACTGCAGCAGAATGGGGTGGCAGAACGCATGAACCGGACATTGCTGGAGAAAGTTCGGTGTATGTTGTCCAATGCTGGGTTGGGCAAGGAATTTTGGGCTGAGGCTGTGACTTATGCGTGTCATCTCATTAATCGTCTACCTTCAGCTGCTATTGATGATAGAACTCCATTAGAGGTATGGTCTGGACAACCTGTTTCTGATTATGATTCTTTACATATTTTTGGTTCTCCTGCATATTATCATGTAAAAGAATCTAAGCTAGATCCTAGAGCCAAGAAAGCGATTTTCTTGGGATTTGCTTTAGGAGTAAAAGAATATCGTCTATGGTGTCCTAGTTCGAGGAAGATTGTATCCAGTCGAGATGTGATATTTGATGAGTCTTCAATGATAAAGGTGAATGGTACTCCACAGCAGGTGGAGCATACTCAGCAGTAGGTGGAGTTTGAAACGACGATATTGAACTCAGTTAGATCTGTTGAGACAGATAATGGTACTCCTGTGACAGAGGGAGATTTGGGAGATGATGGAGAGAGTTCTACTCAGGAACCTCAACAGCAACAAGAATCTATTACAGTTGATAGGCCAAGACGTGAGATTCGCAGATCTGCTCGATTTGCTGATATGGTGGCCTATACACTTCCAATTGTAGATGCTGATGTTCCTTCCACTTATAGAGAGGCACTCAGATGTTCTAAAGTTGATAAGTGGAAGACAGCTATGAGCGAAGAGATGCAGTCTCTTCAGAAGAATGAAACTTGGGAGCTAGCTCAACTACCGAAGGGTAAAAAGGTAATTGGGTGCAAATGGGTATATGCAAAGAAAGATGGATTTCCTAACAAGAATGACATTCGCTACAAGGCAAGGTTGGTACCTAAAGGCTACGCTCAGAGGGAAGGAATTGACTATAATGAGGTATTTTCTCCAGTTGTGAAACATTCTTCCATTAGAATTTTGTTGGCCTTGGTAGCTCAGATGAATATGGAACTAGTTCAATTGGATGTAAAAACTACATTTTTACATGGTGACTTGGAAGAGAAAATCTATATGACTCAGCCAGAGGGATTCAAAGTTGCTAGTAGGAAAAATTTGGTTTGCAAACTGAAAAGATCGCTTTAAGGTTTGAAGCAATCTCCCAAACAGTGGTATAAGCGATTTGATCGGTTTATGATGGGTCAGAGGTACACAAGAAGCAAATTTGATAATTGTGTGTATTTTTTGAGGCTATATGATGGTTCTTTCATTTATCTACTCTTGTATGTTGATGATATGTTGATAGCTTTGACGAATGTCGAAGAAATTGCAAAGTTGAAGACTCAGTTGAATCAAGAGTTTGAGATGAAAGATTTGGGTGAAGCTAAGAAGATACTAGGTATGGAGATTAGCAGAGATAGAGGGAGAAGCAAGATTTGTTTGACTCAGAAGTAGTATCGAAGAAGGTATTACAGCGGTTTGGCATTACAAAGCATCAAAACCTGTAAGTACCCCACTTGCTCCTCATATGAAGCTCAGTGCATCTTTATCTCCTAGTACAGATGAGGAACGAGAGTATATGTCTCGAGTTCCGTATGCTAATGCAGTTGGTAGCCTGATGTATGCTATGGTGTGTACAAGACCCGACATTTCACATGTAGTTAGAGTTGTGAGCAGGTATATACATGATCCTGGTAAAGGACATTGGCAAGCAGTGAAATGGACTCTACAGTATTTGTTGAAAACCGTGGATGTTGGCTTAGTCTTTGAGAGGGATGATACATGTGATCAGTATGCTATTGGTTATGTTGATTCAGATTATATCGGTGATTTGTATAAACGTGGGTCGATAACCGGTTATGTGTTTACTCTTGCAAGAGCACCAGTGAGTTGGAAGTCTACTTTACAGTCTACAGTGGCTTTGTCTACTACAGAGGCAGAGTATATGGCAATGACAGAGGCTGTGAAGGAAGCTATTTGGTTATAGGGATTGCTGGATGAGTTGGGAATTGGGCAGAAGAAGATTACTCTTTATTTTGACAGTTAGAGTGCTATCCATTTAGCGAAGAATCCAGTGTTCCATGTTCGTACAAAGCATATTGATGTTCGGTATCATTTTGTGTGAGAGATTATTAATGAAGGGAGAATCTTACTTCAGAAGATTGAGACTGCCGAGAATCTCGCAGATATGTTGACGAAGATTGTGACAGCGATCAAGTTCAGTCATTGTTTGGACTTGATCAACATTGTGCGAATTTGATCGCGCTAGTTGGCGCAATTGGAGGCGTTGTTGCTGTGATAGAGAATATGGGAAAAAGAAAAGTCTTGTGGTAGATTGGCATATTCGCCAAGGTGGATATTTGTTGTTTTTTTCTTTGTTTGGCTCATATGCAAGGATCCCACATCGGTAAGGAGAAAAACATGGGTCTCATGTGGCCCTTATAAAAGAAGCCATGTGGGAGAGTTTTATGTGTCCCAAGTGAAATATTCTTCACCCCCCTATATTTGTAAGGTCTCACATAAAAGACCTCATAGTTTAAGAGCCTTTTGTAAGGACCTTAAAGTTTGTAATATTTATTTTTTCTCCCTTTGATTTTGGGTATTTGTAGTATTACCCAATTGTTTGGGTAATTATAGTTTGGCCCAACTATTCGGATAATTACAGTTTGACTTAATAGTTGTGGTATTTGTGTTGTGGCCCAAAAGTTTGTAATTCTCTTTGAAGATAGTGGAAAGTTTCTTCAGCGACGCCCGAGGACGTAGGTATTTATACCGAACCTCATTAAATCTTTGTGTTCTTTCTATTTCTGCATTGTGGTTGATTGGTTGCCTCTTTAGTTGCTATTATATTCAATTATCTGGTATAATTTGTGGTTATGCATTTGGTTGTTCTGTTAGTTATCACTTCCACCGTACATAACAATATACAATCCCACTCAAAATCTTACTAAACACAATATAATTTCTTAATGCTATATTATATAGCGCTATACAGCGCATCAAACATGCTTAAAAATTTATCTTATCTAGGTTATATATATGGGTCTCTAGTGAACTAAGCCTTTATGCAAAGTACCCACCATAATCTTATCGTACTTAAAATGCCAAAACCATTTTTTCTTCTTCATGCTTCTCCCATCTTTTACAATTTGCATCTTTGCCTATCCACTTAGTTCGCTGAAGTATTATATATTTTTTATTTAATCAGTAAATAATGGGATATCAATTTTTATCAAGAGTTTGCGGTTGCTGAAGATCACTCAATATGGATCCTCCTGCATAAGAACAGGTCAAATTGCATTATTAAACAAAATTCCAACAAAACCTACAAGCGGCTAGGCCTACTGATAATTCAACTATCCATGTTATGAGGTTGATCTTCTTGTTTTTGTAGGAACGGGTGTTTCTTGGCCTGCCATGACAACTATCCTTGCTACAAGGAAGAGGGGTTTATAATACGCTTATTTATGGCGGTTTTTAAAAACCGCAGTAAATAGATGCCACGCGAATATATTTAAGGCGGTTGTGAGAACCGCCGTTTAAAGGGCCTAAAATTCCCCCTTTTAATTCCTCCAACATACTCTTCTTCCCTCCCAAATCCCTAAACCTAGGCCCCTCTTTCCCCTTCACTTCCACACCACTCGAACCCGAATTCGCCGATTCTTTCTTCATGTCAATCTCTGAAATCTTAGTTACATTTCCATTGACCAACTCAGTCTTCCTCTCAGCAACTTCAAACTCAACATTCGTCTCCTCATTCTTCGGTTTCCCACTCGAATACACGTCAAAAATGATTTTTGACGATTCATGCAATTGTCCAGTAACAGCAATTCAAATTTCAAGATGAATTTGAATGAGTATATGGTCACGTTGGAGAAACCTCTTGGAATTCGCTTCGCGCTGTGTGCGGATGGCAAAACCATCGTTCACTCTCTGAGAAAAGGGGTAGTTACATCATGACTTGTACTCGTCTTCCAATTCGTTCTTTTTTTAAGCATTTGATTCAAAAAATTTAAGAAAGTATCGATATTATTGTTATTGCTGTCTCGTTCTTTAGAGTAATGTGGAGAGGTCGCGGATCATCATGATCGGTGACACGTTAAAGAAGGCAAGTGATTCGTCTGGTGGGAGATTTACTGAGTTGAACGACATCGCCGATATGCAGTAAGTAACTGATGTTTATTAGTAATCGAATCGACAATATAACTGCGCGCGTGATTGCGTACGGCTGTCGGTTGATCGGGCGCTTGATCTGACACGGCCGTTAGTTGGGCTTCGGCAACGAAAGCGATTTTGGGAAAACGATATCTCTTTTGTGTTTGGGGGTAGTTGAGTCACACTCTGTCTAACTTTTGGCTAAAAGTCATAAAAAGATATGAATTTAGTGTGTGGAGGTGTTTATTCGTTATGTAGTGCTTGTAATGTATGATTTTTTTGGTTATTCAATAATTAATTATGGCATTAAGATAAATTATTATGGAATTGGATTTTTCTAGTATCCTAGGGCAGGAAATTGCTAGCAATTGATTTATTGATAATTTTACTGAGTGGATTTTACGGATTGGGTAGCAGTTGGCCGTGAAAACGGCTACACTATGCATCTGAGTGAATTAATTTAGGTGAGAAAACTTATAGATTTGGGGGAAGGGTGAAGCATTGCCTTGTGCTTACCTTATGTTCTTGATTAATCATATTATGTTTCTTCTCACTTGCAATTAAATTTGTAGCTTATTGTCAAACTTTTTAGATGTTGGCAATTTGTGCTGTTCATCACCATCTTTTTATCTTTTTCAATTTTTGGTTTCTTCAGGAAGATGCTGACAGAGAAGACAGGATCTTTTAGCCAAGTCCTTGAAAGACCTTTCTCTCCTTTTCCAATTCAACAACTGCATCTTTCAAGTGACCTTGATATTTTATTTAATAAAGGTCGCTTGTCTGTTGCCACTTGGAACAAAGCAATATTGGCATCAAATTTAAAAGTGTCTTCTGAACGCTGTGCGAAAGTTGGGTTTGTTGTGTTTTCTGCTAAGTTTCTATCAGCTCAGGGGTGGAAGCTGTTGAATAATCAAAATGGAAACGTTCAATCACTGTCTGATCAGAATATTCTTTCTCAGCCTCTGAACCAAATTGTTTGTGTTTTCTCTGAAGAAGAGTCTGGAGAGGGAGAATGGGCTCATGGGAGCTTCCCACTGGAGGAGTATATTAAGGCACTAGATCATTCTAAAGGCGAGCTATACTAAAATCACTCTCTTGGTATGCGCTACAATAAGGTGTGATGTTCATCCTCTAAATAATCTATAGTATATGGATCTATGATGTTGAGTAGAATGCTTTCTCTCTTACTCATAACATTAGTGTTCATTTTGATAGATTATAGAGCAAATATACCTGGGGTCATGCATACAAAATGAAGCTGATGTAAAAACTTTGTCTAATGCGGTAAGTGTCTCTTTTTTAATTAACAATTAGAAGAGAAAATTAATAATATAATTTAACAACAGTAACATAAATATGAAATTTCTATTGTTCGTTGGAAATGTTCCAAAAGGAATAATTTATGGATATCAATTTAAATATGAGTGGAAAGTTGTATCTTGCACCAATAGATATTCTATTTTCTTAGCCTTCTGCTGAAGCAGTGATCTTTTTAATTATACACTTTCGCATATAAGCAGTTTGCTGTTCTCACTGGTTTTTGTCCTGCCTTACATAATTCTTGTGGCAAATCCAGTTCTCAACTGTTGATGCCTGTGCTATTTGTGGTTTCCATTATATTTCCTATTGCCTTAGACTATCTGCAAAGGTGCAGGTGTTGTCTGGATATATTTTCATTGATTTTATTTCTTTGCCGTCTGGTTGGTTGCATATTCATTTAGAACATTTTAGTTATTCCATTCCATTTCTCATGTTTAACAACTAGGAAATTTCTGCATCAGGGAATCACTGCTGTACTGAATTTTCCAGAGTGGAGTTGAAGTAGAAAACTGGGGAATTAATTACAAATCAATCATTGAGTCATGTCAAAAGTGGAGGTCCCACTTTATTATCTTAGGTGGGAGAATTTAGCTTTGGTCTTTATGAAGCTCTTATATTGAGTTGCTTTATTAAAGTGGACAGCATGACTTTTTGCATGATTGGAGGACTTCGATAAACATGTTGCCAGCATATTCCTCTTTTGCTTTTACATGTCATCATATTATTCTTTCATATGTAATAAAAGCATGCACGTTTTCTGGATATCTTGCTTTTACATACAAATTTGATCATGTAATTAGTTGCTTTATCACATTAAAGGTTTTCATACTTGATTATGATGGTTCTGTGCTGATGATGGATTACTAATAATTTATGTTGGGTTAAAATTTGTTTATGCTTTGTATTTGCTTTCAGGTGGCAACAAATCGTTGAACGAGTGACACTTCCCAAGTTTATGCTTGAGTTGTCTATATTCTTGTTAGTTCTGTTATTATTGAATAAAATCACAAGCTGAAGATCAACTCATGATGATGGAGATATATGTACCAACCATCAAGAGTTGGGCTGTGCTACCTCAACCATTTTTGAAGATTTTCTGCAGACACGAGTAAACAGTTCAATTTCTACAAATTGTTAAGCATTTTTGTCAACCCCGATTAATTGGCAACGTTTAAATGCCTGTAATGATCACTTTTTAGTTTTCTTATAGCTCCAATTTGTTTACTAGTTCAAATGGTTGTATAGAAAATAAAATTTTAGTTGCAGTTCAAAATTTATTGAATTTTTTTCTATTTTCTATAGATATTATCCAGTTACCAGCACAACAATGTACATTTACCTACTTAGTTTGAAGTTCATTTTTTCTGTTATGTTTCACAAGCCATGATTAGCATATCAAAATATTTTTTTGATAGAAGTTAAATATAAAATAGTAAAAGCAATAAAGCTGAAAAAAGGATTTTTTATGGCGATTTCGTGGTCGATGCAAAATAATTTGAGATAATCATTTACGACGGTTGGGTGTGTTTTTACGGCGGTTTACTGTTTATCATAAAAAAGTTATAGTTTTGTCGTCTGTTTTTGCGTCGAACAAAAGAACCGCCGTAAAAAGTCTTTTACGGCGGGTTAAAACCGCCGTAAAAGCTTTTACTGCGGTTGTTTTTACGGCGATTGTGAACCGCCGCACAACCGCCGTAGAAGTATTTTTACGCCGGTTTTGGCCCGCCGTAAAAAGTCTTCTTTGTTACAGTATTATATATTTTTTACAATTTGCATCTTTGCTTATCCACCTTAGTTCGCTGAAGTATTATATATTTTTTATTTAATCAGTAAATAATGGGATATCATTTTTTATCAAGAGCTTGCGGTTGCTGAAGATCACTCAATATGGATCCTCCTGCATAAGAACAGGTCAAATTGCATTATTAAACAAAAATCCAACAAAACCTACAAGCGGCTAGGCCTACTGATAATTCAACTATCCATGTTGTGAGGTTGATCTTCTTGTTTTTGTAGGAACGGGTGTTTCTTGGCCTGCCATGACAACTATCCTTGTTCTAAGAGCTGACAAACATTCAACGAAGCACCTAGATCACCCATCTCCATGTAGCTGAAAAAATTCAAAAGTTCTGGGTATCCTGAATCCTGGAACGAACACTGCAACGTCCCCAACGTTCCTTAGTGTTTTCCTGCGTCCTCCAGAGTCATTTGAAGTTGACATAAAGCGCCCTATATATATACTTCATGTCCTGCCAAACATATACCAACATATGAAAATCAATAAAAAATCTTCTTACCCTTCCTTACATAATCTAACTCAAAGATTGACACTTGCTTAGCTTGGATTATATAAAGCAAAAGCTTCACATGTCCCACGTCTACGATTCTACGTTGATGAAGATGCTTTGATCAATGAGCAACAAATGTGTAATTTCAAAAGCACAAGGAAAAAGAGCATAACATGCCGAAGCGGTTAAAGTTGTAGTTTTAGGTGTTCTCTAAAAGCATGACTATTAATGCATTTAACTTTGCTTTGTGGCAAAGCTTAGATTTGCTGTAAATAGAGTTGTAACTATGTCTTTTCTTCATTGTTCGAAATTTATTAAAGAGAGCAACATTCTAATGTAATAATTAAAGAAGTAGACCCTGTGAAGAGCTAAGAATAAAGTTTGGTTATCGTGCCATGAAAGTGATGGAAAATAAAACAGACCCCCTTTCTAATTTTCAATAAATCAAACAAGATCCTTATTAAGCCAAATGTCTCAGTCCTATTTTTATGATTCAAGTGAGCTTATGAATTTTTATTTTTTACATGATGCCACTGTATATATAAGTATTCAACCGTAAGAGTTTCTTTTTATTTTTCAATCCCATACTAAATTGACTCTTATAGAAAAGCTAAAACAACAAATAATAAACAAAAAAAGATAAAATACAAAAAAAAAAATCATATCAGAAACCAAAAAGAAAAAGGTCTGATATGAATGCAAATGATTTTCTATCACTACTTTTATTTCGAATCTCGAGTGAATTTTGCTCATGGGAGGCTTTTTGGAGTAAGATTTGTTTGGGCCTGGAGCAAGAAATTAATTACCCTTCAAAATCTTGCAAATCAGTTTTAGAGGGCAAAAAAGAACGAAATATGATCCTCTTTAATTCCTTTCAATCGAATAAAAATTGCTTGGATGCGCTTGAAAGCCTCGGGATGACTTGCAGAAAAGATCCTGTAGAAAAAAAACACTGGAGTTAAAATAAAACCCATAAATGTTTAGAAAGTCATTCATGAATTTCAAACAGCAACTTATCCTTTAATTTCTCTTTCTCAATAAATCAATTTTATTTGAGGAAGAATTTAGTGTTAAAGAGTCTTAAGGTCTTGCTTGGTGAAGATGAAAAGGCGTCGAGATCAAGTTGAAAAAAAAAAAAAGAACATTGTTTCTCAGATAATTGAGAAATAATTCGGTGTAAGTGACGTTTACTATTTTAATTTTAAGTTCATCATCAACCGTTATATAATATTGAGATGGATGATAGTTGGTGTTTAGATTTAAGTTAAAAATTTAAGTGCCATTGGCCGACCTATGATAATATTATTTATAGATGTCGTCATCATATTGATAATTAATTATAGCTTATACATAATTATAAGATAGATATAACATCTTAATGAAAAGGGGTGGAAGGCATAGTAGATAATTTATTTATAGGAGATCAACTCTCGTAGAGATCAACTCTCAACTCTATGAGAGTTTATATTTATTACAACATGACCACTTCCCTTATTATAGCATATAATTAGTCACTTAAAGATTATCAGAGATTGATTCTGAGAGCGTTGAAGCTTAATTATTTTTTGAGCATTTTTTGGAACCAATAGGCCGACAACTTGGGATACCGCTTCAGGTCCTTGCGATCAAAATAAACAACATTTGCTCCACGCTTAATTGCATCCTTCACTGCACCCAGATGACCTTTATAGTAATTCACCCTTGCCGTGTCATGCACTCCAAATGGAAACAGGATATCTCCAGCGTCATCCATGCCTGATGGACCAAATTACGTCCATCAACAATGTTAGTTTCAATTTTATTTTAAATATTTCTTCTATATTTAGCGGAAGCTTTAAAAATTTGACTTAATTAATTAACATTCAATATTAACTTACCATTTTCTGTTATAACGACAGGAGGGTCTCTCTCTGCGTGTGCGTCTAATCTTGTGTCAAAATGTGCTCTCCCTATGTATATACGGGATAAAGAAACTTTGTTTAAGATAAAAGAATAAATACATTATGTGCACCAATTGGCTCTCCATCTTTCTCATCTGCAAAGGTGAAAAGAAATTATTATTATAAGAAACTCTATATCAAGATGAAATTGAAGTATAATCTTCTTTTCAATTTTTTATTTTCCCAGAAGGAATTGAGAGAAATCTTACTAGTTGTTTCAACATTTCTATCATAATTGTAGCCCAATTAATAATTTTGGAGGACGTGATAGGCTTGTTGTTATTTTTTCTTCAAGAAGTTGGTCAAACTCTTCTTCCATATCAAGTGAGTCAACTTCTTCTCCTTTTGTTGGACGATAAATCGGAGGAAATGGATCAGTTGGATGTTGTGCATAGGTAGAACTGTACTGATTAATACCCAAATAGTCCACTGACCCCTTCACCATTTTTTTCTCTTCTAGAAGAAGTTGACTTCTGGGTACTCACTGTAGACAATGGGATCTAATTTAAATCCCATTGTCTGCAGCCAACACTGCACCGCATTACTTCTATTAATTAAATTCTAAGATGTTTCAACACTGTAGAAACGATGTTGTCCATATCGTGATCTTTGGTGAACCGTGGTAGTCTGCGGCCAACACTGCACCGCATTACTTCCTGGTACTCACTGTAGACAATGGGATCCGAAAACCTACATCACGATCAATATATGATTTTGTATTTCCATTAAGTTGATCTAATTCTAATCGAGTATAGATCTTCATTTCTATTAATTAAATTCTAAAACCATATATAATTTGGCATTTTCATAAGATACATAATTTAAGAAGCTAATTGACCTATAGATAAGCGTGCAACACGCCCCAGTGATGATTTAAACTATTTCTAAGATGTCCTTATCCTAAGAGAATTGACCACTAAGCTGTTAGATTTTTTTTTTTTTTTAAGTATTAAGAAATCATTTAACCTAGCTAGAAACTTAAATTTATAGGTAAAGGTACAACGGTAAGATTATGTACCTCTTTCAATTTCTTTTAATAGAGTACTATAATGTCGATACTAGTAGAAGATTGCTAAGGAGTAAACATTTTACCATCCAGCATGGAAGTTCGTCGCCCTTCGAGCTGCCAGTAGGTCAGTTTGATTTTGGGTTAGAGGTTCATACCACGTAATATCTAGGACAATTCCAATCCTTCCCATTTGTTTTGCCTGAAAATGTGCGCAAGTTAAATAACTATTCGTTTCTTTGTCAAAAAATAAAAAAAAAATTGATGATCTTACTTCATACACTTTACGGTATCTCTGAACTGCTGATGCATGGGCTAAAATCATGTTATGGCCAACTGTGTAAAGTTCAGTTGCAGACGAGCCTTCCTCACAGGTACCATATGGTTGTCCAGAGCATCTTCCAGGAGCCATTGTGCCATCGCAATAACCAAAAATAGTTGCTACTTTTGGTTCATTAAGTGTAAACCAATTCTTAACTCTATCTCCAAATGTCTTGAAGCAGAAGTCCGCATAATTAGTAAAATCTTCCCTGAAGAGTTCGAAACAATATGTATCAAAATGTTTAACTAATACATTCATCGCATTGATCTCGTTTCCTATAAATTATAGAATAATATAACATACACGTATAGGGGTAGCAAACTTAATCAAAAATAAAATTTAGAACTACCTATGAAAAAGGCTAATTAAAATATTTATTGAAGTTCCGATTTTTTAAATACGTAGGAGATTATTTTCTAAAATTATAAACAAGGGGTATTCTTATCATAAATCTTTAAACATTTAAGGATATTTTTATTAAACATATAAACATATAGAGTTGTCAAATAAAAAATTTTTGAAATCCATGAGGGGCAACTGCCCCTCCAGGTCCAAACGTAGCGCCACTCTTTTGTACGTACACTATGTTGTGGCTTAACCATCCCTTGTACTTCTTTTCAATAGCATCTGGGGGATCAAAATGATGAATATTCACGTATGGGGTGATACCTACATGGAAAAGTTTAAACACTTCATATATGCTTCTCTTCATTGACATAGTATAATTAGAAGTCTCTACAAGTAAATAAGTTTTTTTTTTTTTTCGAAAATTAGGATTCTCTCATGCATGATAAAGATAGTTACCTCTTTCAAGTAAGTATTTAATCAAATTATTGTAGTAATCAACTCCTTTCCAATTAATGATTCTGCCAGTTCCATCTAGTTAACAATGACATGACACGCATAGGAGGGGGTCAAAAATTAATGCCACAGAATTATTGTAATCCAAAGGCATAATAAGAGAGATTAATTATTACCTGGAAAAATTCTAGACCATGAAATTGAAAACCGATATGCATCAAAATTCAAATGTTTCATAATATCAACATCTTCCTGTAAAATCAGAAGAATAAATTAACCAAATAAAAGAGGCATTTGATTACATTATATAGTACATATATATATATATATATTTGGAATAGTAATGTTGATTGAAACTTTTAATAAGTGTCTTATATAAAACAAATTAATTTAATTTTGTATTTTAGGTGACAAGGAATCCTTAGATTGAAAACTTATACTTAAAAGAACATATGAATTATTAATTTACCCTAAAATGAAATTAATTATATATACAAATCTCTTCTATTGACATGATTATTAAAGATAACCAATTGAACAAGAAGATGAAATTCTTAGTTTTGTGCAATCAATCAAGTTTTGTTAGAATCTCATATTATCATCCCTACACTCCAATCAAATATAAAAAAAGGTGAACTGTTTCAATTTGATAAGATTTTACACCTCTCAATTTGATACAATTTAATACATACATACATACATATACATATATATGTATGTATGTATGTATATATATCTGAAGAATAAATCAAGAAAAATGAGAACTAGTCTTTACCGTACATGAAGTCAAAATCTAAATCTCCACAACTACTAGATTCCAACTTGAAGAATCATTGTGGATTTCTAAAATTTGATTTCTCAAAATGTTTAGGTGAAGAATTAAATAAATTTGTAAATGCAAATAAAAATATGTGTTGAGAATATGGGTATATATTAATTTTGAGGTAATTTTTGTAATAAATAACTATTGAGAGAGGTACATATATAGTGTAAAAATCTGATTTTTTTTTTAATTATCCATAGGTGTCAAGATATATCATTTATTTTGGTGCATCTAGAACAACTTTTAATTTAATACTATATAAATATGAAAAAAAAATTTGCTTGATTTTGTGATCTATTTTATCATGTTATTAATAAATGTTGCAATTTATATAATATTTTATATTGTTTTTCATTTTTTATTCATTTACTATGATATTTGAAATGAGTTTTGTTTTCTTTTAAAATATATATAAGTATAATGTGGATATTTCTCACTTTGTAACGATGATATTGGTCCACTGCAACATCTGCAGTAGATTGATCCTTAATTTTATCAGCTGTCAAAAAAAAATAAAAATTAAAAAAAAAACTGTGTCAGATATATTAAAAAAATGTAGCCACAATTAGAAGAAAATGAAAGCAACAAAATAAGATTAAGATGATTATGTATAGAACAATCAAATATATCAATTAATGCATGTAATATTATTATTTGATTATACCGGAAGTTCGAACAAAAGGGTCCCAAACGCTAGGTCCTCGGCCTTCCTCGAGCGCCATTCCTTCTACTTGATATGCAGAAGTCGCAGCCCCAAAAACAAAACCTTGTGGGAAACTCTTTCTACTCAATCCACCAGTGTCCAAATCAAACTCTGCTGCATTTGCAAAGCACCTCAAAACAGCAAGCAATATTAATAATAGTGTGATAAAGCTACAAGGAGAAAACAATTGAGGGATAGCCATTTCCTGCGTCGTTGCAGTGTGCAATGTGCATACCAATAAAGTGGCCTCTGTTTATAGAAGAATATTTGGATTTTTTAAAATTACTTCTCAAACTTTCCTCAATAAAATCTTTAAGAAGTTGCTACCTCCAAAACGGGCATCAACAATACCTTAGTGGCACGTAATATTAATTTAATGAACCTAAATGGTCCTAAATTTGAACTTTCATTCTTAAAATTTAAGGTCCCTTCTGCCTAACAAAAACAAACCTTCCATGGGCTCCCAACTCCCAACTGGATAATAATTAACTTTGAATTACTTAACCCCTGTTTGAATTTAACTTTTTGTGTAAATGTTGTTACTATCACGTTTGTATTTGTGTGAAAGCTAAAAAATAGTTTAACATAATATTATTGTGCCTTTATCTATCAATTAAAATTTTTAAGTCAAGCAGTTTACGAGCATAATGTTGGAAGCAAAATGTCAATTGCGCTTGCTTATTACATAAATATCAATTATGTGCCTGTTCTGTTCCCAACTTATCTATTGACAAAAAAGGGTTTTTAATGTCAAGAGATCTTCCCTCTGGTTTGATTGTAATTACAAAAATTAAGAAAAAAAACGAAGTAAAGCTTGTAAATGATTAAATAAGTTGTTTTGTGTCTATATAGAATTGCATGAAATTTCGGTTTATCCTAGTGAACATAAAACAACTTATTTAAAGTTTTAAAGTATCAAAAAGTCCAATGTTATTTTAGCATTTTTGCTAAATCATTCTTCCCACACAATTTTATTTTAACAGAAATTGAAAAGAATTTACGCAATTATTAAACCAAACAATTAACAACTTTTTAATCAAAGCTTTATTTTCATAATTTGTAGTTTTAAATCAAGTAAGTTGTAACAATCAAATCCCAAATATTTATAGGCATAGTTTCATTTTACAAATTTACAAATGATATCGTATATCCTTTATATCTTAGAGCCCAAACGTGATTGCTTTTCAAAAGTTAAATCAACTTCACCAACAATTCATGAATGAATCTTTTAATACAAATTTTTAACATAATTTATTCATATAAATTAATGATCCTTAATCTCACAAAATCCAATATGTGAGGTTGAAAGTTAAAAAACTACATTTAATATTATCAACTTATCAATTATCTCAACCATTGAATTTTGTGGATCAATTACTACAAATTTATATATAGTTTTGTGTCAAAAAATCCATTACCATTCATATATAGTTCAAAAGGAATTTGAGAAAAATATTATAGAATTGATTAATTGTTTTACAATTTATTCTATGTTGGATTAAAAAATAAGGTATCATAGCTTTTAAAACATATAACGATTATATCTTGACAAATAGGGGTGGCAATTCGTGTTCGCGGGTCGTGGTCGTAACGTGTTGAGCTGTAACCCGATAAAGATTGACACGACATGAACATGACCCGTTTATTATTCATGTCACTAACACTCAACACCAACACGACACGATTATTAAACGGGTAACACGACACGACACGCTAACACGAATAATAAGGGTCGTCCTCGTGTTAGACACAAACACGACCTGTCTAACACGATTAAGACACGTTTACACGATTATGACCCGTTAACACGATTATAAATTGTTAACACGATTATGACACATTACAGAATTAAGTTTCTAATTTTTGTTAAATGACAAAAATATCCTAAGTTTTAAAATTTATTAGGTTTTAAAATTCTATTTTTATTTTAAATTTGGATACATGTATGGACTAAAATATCTAAAACTATAATATTAAGTTAAGTCTTTTTAAATTTAATATTATTTTGTAATCGTGTCAATATTCGTGTTAATCGTGTTATCGTGTCAATATTCGTGTTAATCGTGTTATTATGTCAATCGTATATAATATATATTCGTGTTACTTGTGTCATAAATGTATTCGTGTCATAATCGTGTCGTGTCATAATCATTATGGCAAGAGTTTCTCTGTGAAGGTTAGATCAAATGAATCGAGCCTGATCAAGGAAGAACTTAAGGTAACCATGTATGCACCAGCTTTTACAATGCACGGTATTTCAATGAATCAGAGGCTCCTTATCTTAGGTTTGGCGGATTTGGTTAACAACGTTTCACCAGGAGTTCACAACATTATACTTGGTGCTCCCAAATCAGGCGCAGTTGCTCCTCCTGGCTATTACCTTCTTTATGCTGTCTATAAAGGAGTGCCAAGCATTGCCATGTGGGTTCAGATCAAGTAACTAGCTAGATATTCTAGATCTTGATTAGTCAAACTATTATTGATACTATGGATTCTCCTTCCTTATCTTATTACAAGCCTTTTCTATTTTGTAATTTCAAGGGGTCAAATGACATCCCCTTTATATATACATAGGCATACATAGAAGCACTAGAAGATTAAGTATACAAATTTGCTCTAGAATCAAAATTCTTTTCTTTATTCTAATATTATTAATTTATGTCTCTTTTGAAGACTTTAAATTAATTTCTTTAGATGACAATTATAAGGAAACATTGTTATAATAAAAATTAAAGTATGATGAACAATTTATATATACTGCACTTAGATTCAGAATCGTTATGTATGTCAGGCAAAAAAATCTTAAATATAGAAAAGAAATGCTAGTATATCCGGCCGCCCTCAAACTAAAAAAACTTCTCACAGCGTATTGTACCATGTCATTAGGGATGCCAATTCGTGTTTGTGTCGTATCGAGCTCTGACACGATAAAGATTGACCCAACACGAACACGACTTGTTTATTATTCGTGTCATTAAGGCTCAACAAGAACACGACACGATTATTAAATGGGTAACACGACATGACATGCTAATACGAATAATAAACGGGTCATATTCGTGTTAGACACGAACACAACCCGTCTAATACGATTGAGATACGTTTACATGATTGACACGATTATGACTCTTAACATGATTATGACATGTTATAATATGTTTACTTAAATGAAATGATTACAACACATCTACGGACGCAGAACACGTTTACATTTACAACACGATTATGATACGATTATACATTAAAACATATTTTTAAAGGAAAAAGATATAACAAAAAATACAAAATTAAACAAGAATCATACAAACTTCAAATGCAATATAAATCCAATAAGAAATCAACTTTAACAATTCAAATACAACAAAATTAATAAAAATAAAGTCCATAAAATCTCAAACAAACATGCATCACATTCCCAAATTATGGATGACTTAGAATAAGTTCATCACAAATAAATAAACACATACTATAAAGTTGTAGCCATCCATCACAAATCACAATTAACTGCATCACAAACAAACACTAAAAAGTTCTTCGACTCTTATCCATCTTCTCTTCAACTCTTAAGCAACCTACAAAAAAAAAATCATACTCATGAAAAAATCAGATTAATAGGCAGATTTGTATTTATAGTTATTTTAAGTGATAATTTCATATATGATAATTTTCTACACAACACAGCTTAATAATTCAATCAAGGCTTAATTAAGGAACTAATTGCAAAAAGATCTATTTGTAAAAATATAATCACAAGCTACCCCATGGGAATGATTAAGAATTATCACTCGATTTGTCAAACAAACCACAAATTAAACCAATCCCTTGAATTAGTTAATTAATAGCTGGCTAAGTGATTTAATTAGCTTGTTAGAAAGAATAGAGAGAGTTGCTTGTGGTTCATGTCTACGAAGATTGACTTGGCTGATTTTTTTACTAATTACTATGAATTGAAATGATAAAACCAATCTGCCAGCTGTTATTACCAAGTTAATTTACAATACATTCATGTTTTCAACAAATAAAGATTAATTAATTAATGTGGTCAATACATAATAAACATGATTAATATATCTTGTAGAATCCGAGCAAGATATGGCCGTTGGAATTTTAGAACAGAGCAAGATATCTTGTGGAGTCATTATTCTCTTAGAACTAGCCTACATATTATGCTTCGAATTCTAGAGCCAATCCATCTATGGTTAAAATTTATTTATCTTTTTAATTCAATCTTTACTTAACATAATATAACCCCGTTAACCATCTAGATTAACAGTATCTATATCTAATATTCTAATTTCTAGAACAAATCAACGGAGAAACAACCAATAAATTGAAACAGAGAACCAAAACTTAAAATACGACTTATTTATTCCCAATCAAATAATGAGAATATATGACTCCTATTTGCCAAGCACCTACTTGAGAATCTGTGGAAGTCTCATCCATTATAAGAGATTTATCAAGATCTGTATACATCAAAACTTGAGCCATATCATAGAAGTGAAGAAGCTTAAATAGGACACGTGGGGCTTCTAATACATCAATCAAACACACGTGCGCTCACTCACCAATTGTAGCTTATATCTTCATGAAGATGCAGACATAACATACCAAATTACAGAGACAATCTCTAGAAATAGAGGACTACATGCAACCAAACTCAGTGAGATGCATCAATAAGTAGGTACTTAGACCAAAACAAAAACATCTAAATCACTCTTGAAAAGCTAACACAAAATCATCAACAAAACACAAAATCAGATGAAATAAGAAGTCCAAAGCAGATGAAATACCTACATCAAATCCATCTATGAAGCTATTGTGCTTGACAACTTCTTCGTGAGAAGAGGAGGTAAGCTGTGAGGAAAGGAAAGGTAGTGAGCAACGAGGAGAGGAGAGGAGATGAGGTGAGTTCGAAGAGCAACGACGAGTGGTGGCTTATGGGAGAAGAATGGACTTATGGCCTGAGGGAGAGCTTGGCAGTGAGAGACTTTGAGATAGGAGTGTTCAAAATAATCCGACCCAATCCGACCCGATCCTATTTTGATTAGGTTGATCGGGTCATGATCTGGGCTGTTTAGGAAAAAACCCGAAATCGGGTTCAAAGCATCGGATTTTTTGGGATCGGGTTTTCAATCAAGTTTTTTATCGGGACCTGAAAAAAAACCAACCCGATATATATTTTAAAAAATTTTAAAATTACCACATGTAGCTTTGTGATAGGTGAAAAGCATAATATTATTGTGAATTTTGCCACATTGAATCAATGATATAAAGCTACAACATCTCCTAAATTCCAACCCTAAATTGAATTGAATCTCAAATCCTAAAATCTCCTTCTCTTCAACAACCACTGCTCCTCCACAGCCCCAGCTACTGCACTCATCACTCCTCCATGCCTTGCTCATCCCGCCCCAGCCGTCGCTCCTCCATGCCTTCCTCATCCCGCTCCAGCCGTCGCTCCTCCATGCCTTCCTCATCCCGCTCTAGCCGTCGCTCCTCCATGGCTCTACTTCACCATAACGACTCACCTCCACTTTTCCAGCTTTGAAACAAATAGTGATTCTCTGCAAGGCTACTGCTCCAAAATGCACATGCAAGGTGAAGATGAAAGTGATGTCTTCTTCAAGGCCTTTTTGCCAAAAATCTTGCAACAATTTCTTATTGCTTGCTGCATAGTCATTGATGTGTACTTCCACACTGACTTTCCACGCCAACTTTCAAACCTACTTTCCCTCATGTCTGCTTACTCTATGTGTAATCATATTATTATATTTTTATTTTTTCAATCTCTCTCTCTCTCTCTCTCTCAGATTTTGTCTCAAAGAGTTTATATTGAGTTTGGGTTTTTTTTTTTGTTTTTATTAATCAAGATGTGGCTGAATGTACAAATTATTTGTGAGATGCATGTTTTCATGTAATTTATATGGCGTGTGGTTTTGATTTCCAGTTCTTGATTGTGTTTCTTTAAAAGGGTTTTTTTTAGTTTGCTATAATTAGCAAAAAATAAACTAATAATAAATTATTACTAAGAGAAAATTTAATGAAGCTTAAAAAAAAAAGAAATTACTGATCATAATATGATTAAAAGACAAAAATCAGTAACTAAAAAAAAGGTGAAGGGAGAAACTCCATTAGTGGACTTGTTGGTCTTTCTTGCCTGACTAATTATAGTTGTTTGTGTCTTGATTGCTAATTATTGTGTTTTGTTTGATTGATATTTGAGACTTACTGAAAATAGGTCATATTTTGGATTGATAATTTTGTTTACTGGAATTTTGTGTCCCGATACGAACCGAAACAACGAGTTATACATCGGGTTTCCTCCTTTAAAAACCTGACTATGGGTCTAATTTTCCTAACCCGACACGTGATCGGGTTGAGTGAGATTTGGTAAATCTCGACCCGACCCGACCCGACCCGTGTGCACCCCTACTTTGAGAAAGTGTTAGGGACTTTAGGGCTTCACTGTTTTAACTTTCAAATTTTGTTATTTTGTTTTGATTTTGAATATTTGCTTTAGATGTTTTTCTTAATTTAGCCTTCGTTAGGAATTAGGGGTGATGTGTTAATATTTGATTTGAAGGATATTAGGTTTCCAATTTTCATTCAATTTGTTTTCAATTTTTGTTAAATGACACAAATGTCCTATGTTTTTAAATTTCTAAGGTTTTAAAATTCTATTTTTATCTTAAAATTTTCATACTAAAATGTCTAAAAGTATAATATTAGGTTTAGCATTTTGAAATTTAATATTATTTTGTAAACATGTCAATATTCATATTAACTGTGTTATCGTGTCAATTGTGTATAATATGCATTCATGTTAATCGTGTTATAAGCGTGTTCACGTCATAATTGTGTCATGTCATATCCGTATCATAATCGTGTCATGTCATAATCGTGCTCGCGTGTTACAGACCTTTAACCCGAACACGACACAATTATTAAACGAGTTGACATCTTTGACATGAACACGATTAAGCAAAAACCCAAACCTGCTTAAACCCGTGTTGTGTTAAGTCGTGTTCGCGTGTCGTGTCAAAAATTTCCACCCCTATATGTCATTTAAAATGTTAAATATAGTTTCTTTCTTGGGACATCTACCCCTTTAAGTCCCATAAATAATTTCTTTTCATTTTTCATCATACATGCACCTCATATATACCATATTTATTTATGATTTTTCATTTTAAAATTATGTCTAACTCAATGATGTTTGATTTAAAATATATTTTGACATCAAAATTCTATTGTATTTTTTTTTAAAAAAGAAATTTGTTATCTGATTGTAAATCACAAAATTATAAAATTATAAAATTATAAAATTGTTACCATTATATATTGTTCACAATCTCTATGTATGTTGGTATATAATCTTTTCTCCAATAGAAAATCTACTTTTTATTTCTAAAAAATCTTTAAATCGATCAATATCAATCTAGGGGTTTAACATGACTATAAAGTGAGGCTTATGTGAGGGGGTGTAAAGTGAATTTAAATTTCAAACAAGAAAAACAAATTAATTAAAGACTTTTTTTATTGTAATTTAGTTATAAAGGCTAATTAAGATAAACACAAACTTACAAGCAGAAAATACATAAGATTTTGAGATTGCTTTAGTTTGAGAAATATAATAAAGGAAAATAGCACCAGTTTGACTTTTAAATTTACGAAATGTCCACTTATATAAATTTATTGTTGAGTTTAAAATAAGTACCTTTGTTATCCCATACAGAATATGACAAACTCCTAATATGGATGTGGCAACTTATTCAAGGTCTCACTGCATAAATCGAATTTGATTGAAAAAGAAAAGTAGTTTAATTATACTCCTTTTTATCACTACATATTTATGGATTGTTAATTTTTACACCAATCTATGACTATTAATTCATTGCAATTCAACGGAGAGGTTAACCATTTATTAATATTAAAATCCATGTATCAACATATACACAAAACAACAATTAAATAGGAAAGTATGTGAATCAACATTTGAATAGGAAAGAAAATTAAACTATTAATTTAAAGAAAAAGGAAATGTGAGATTATGAAAGTTTAGTTAAGTGGAGACCATTCAATTAAAATATCTATTTTATCCACTAACCATATCTATATTGCTTAACAAAAACTTTTAGGGAGGTCAAAGAAAAGAGTTTCATTGTATTCACTTGCAAGTAGGGGTGTTCAAAATTACCCGACCTAATCGGGTTTTGTCGGGTTAGTCGGGTTACAAGCAGGTCTGAGTAATAAAAAACCCGAAATCGGGTTTTAAAATTCGGGTTTTGTGCGATCGGGTTTGAGATCGGGTTTAATTCATGTAACCCGATATAACTCGACCCGATCAAAAAGGCCAAAAACCTGTCAAAACACTCGACAAAACTCGACGAGCTTGATAGCGCTCGACACGACTCGACATGTAAGTGTCGAGTGTCGGATGATGAATCCGACACTTGATGTATTTGAAAATAGACTGATATCGAGTGTCGATTGTGAATCTTAAATGACTCGACATGTAAGTGTCAAGTGTCGGATGGTGCCACTCGACACTCGACACTTTCATGTCGAGTTGTGTCGGATTTATAACCGACACTCAATATCAGACTATTTTCGAAGACATTGAATGTCGAATGCATCATCCGACACTCTACACTATTTACTCGACATGTCAAGTCGTGTCGAACATAGATAGTGTCGAGTGTCGGATGATGCATCCGATACTCGATGTCTTCGAAAATAATCTGATATCGAGTGTCAGTTGTGAATCCGACAAAACTCGACATGTAAGTGTCGAGTGTCGAATCCGACACTCGATGTCTTCAAAAATTGTCTAATATCGAGTGTCGATTGTGAATCCGATACGACTCGACATCTAAGTGTTGAGTGTTGAGTGGATCCGACCGACCCGACCAACCCGACCATTCGGGTTATATCTCGGGTTACATACTTCAGAAACCCGATCATGGGTTCATTTTTCAAAACCCGATGCATAATCGGATTGAGTCGGGTTGAGCAAAACCCGACCCGTGTGCACCCCTACTTGCAAGTCCATAGAAGTATTAAGTACTTTCAAAAAAATCATTTTAACTTTAGGTGCACCAAGGTCATGTTTGGTCTGACTGTGGCTCCACCTCCTACACACACATGATAAACGATTTCTAAATTATTGATGAAACAGCCTAATTAATTGATTACTTAATATTAGAATTAAAAAAGGTCAATATTAAATTTAAATAATAATTTTTTGCATAATAAACTAATCATTAATTATTCTTTAACTAAAATTTAAAATTTTATTAACTAGCATAAATTTAGGGGTAAAAAAATTGAATTATATAATTTTTACAATTTCTTTCGAAATTTAGAAGTATAAAGAAATCCATCTTTATTTTAAAATTCAATATAATAAATTTAAGGATAAAATTAAAAATTTAACTAGTATGGAATAGTGACAGTCAGAGAACAGTGGCAGTGAGTGTTCGTAGATAAAGAATTATTTAAATAAAAATAAAGAAAAAGGAAAAAAGAGTTGGAACAGTTGTGATTATGGGCTTTAGGCCCAAATTCTAAAGTTATATATTCTATTAAGTTGGATGTGTTAAAGGGTAAGTTGGTAAATCTCAAACTAATTTTATTTATATGACCAAATAAACAAAGCCATAAAATTTTTTGTTAAATAAACTATGAGATTTTGCTTTCGTCTGCACAACTCAATCTCCAAAACCCAACCACAAGTTAGTTTATTAATTGATAATTTTTTTGCTTCAATATGTGAGTTTGAGGTAATGTCAAAAACCACATTGGCTGGGTGGATTGGTCCCTTGTTGTTCGCAAACCGTGAGCACAATCCTCGTTCAATGGCACAACCACTTGCACACAACCCCCGTCCGCTTTGATCGCACCACCCCCTGCACATAACCCCTCTCAACAAACCCAAATTCACCTCTCAATCTCGATATGGTTTGGTCCAAATAATTCTGATCTAAGATTAATTGCACCGATCTTGGTGGCTTCACAACCTTCCCATGATCTTCCTCCTCTCAATAGCTTGTAAAGAATTAAGCACTTAGCAGAACCACTTTCCTTCCAGATTCATCTTCGTAAATATTGACAACGTCAACATAAAAAATCGCTAGCCTTCCCGCCAAGAATAAAGATGATGAAAGAGAGAGTATATGAACAAGAGAGATGCGGGTAGAAAGAGTGTTTGGAGAGTGTATGGAGAACACAAAAACTTCGCAGCAGCTCCATAGCAACAACCCACACTGCGTCTCCAACCCAGTAAAAAGGAAAAATACCCATAATCATCAAAGCCACTCAACCACAACCCACTGCAAACACAAGACTACACCAACCCAAAGCCCCATAGGCAGTCGGGCACACCACCACAGTAAAACCTACAAAACAACCACTCACGCAAAAGTCCCCACATATCCGTGATCAAAATCTGATTACACACCAGTGACCAGCCCACAAAACCCTATTACACATCAAAAAAACTACCATCGGTCACACCACAAAACAACTCGATCTAACACACCGCACTCCACAATAACACTATCACCGCCAAAATTATCCACGTACCAGACAAACAAAGAGGGGATTGAAAAAAAAAATAGAAAGAGAGCCAAGAAGAGAGTTCGATGGTTTTGGTGTATAGTCGATTTTTCGAACGCAAAGACATCTTGCAACTGAAGGATTCCAAAATATGACCAAGAGATCGAAAAGAAAAGAGAGTTGACGAGAGAGACGAGAGAGACACCAATTGATTTAGATTAGAGAGTGGACAGTTTATATAATGGATAATTTTCTCTCGAGAACGGGCGTTAAAATTAGGGGGCATATGGGAAGCACAAAATTGATATCATTTTGTTTACAGACTCTTAAAGGCTGTTTAAAAGTAGGGGTCAATATGTTACTATCTGAAATGTTGGAGGCAAACGTGCTTTGACCAAAAATAGGGGCCTTTATGATTCCCCAAACAATGATTATCCGTAGTGCCCAACTCGCCGTTAGCGTATACAAAGGTGATGTTCGTCTACAATGTATCAGCTGTAATTATATAGTTATTGTTTATTTTATGTAAAAATCGTAAATTGATATACGAAAGTGATAAATAAATAAATAAAAATTATAAATATAATTTTTATATATTTATTTATAATTTTATAATTCTTATATATTTATTTAAATTTTTATATTTGTTAACAATTTTTATATAAAGTAAATAGTAATTATATGGTACAGCCGTTATATCCAAGTTATTTCTTACGACATTGACATAAATCAATCGTTCAAAAAATCCTAGGGTTTGATGATTCCACCTTATCCCTTTCCCTGCCTCCAAAATGCACAAAATTAATTATAGATTGAAACGGAAATTTATATTACTTAAATTGAGATACGTACACTAGGGATAACTATCTTCAACAGGAATTCCGGTTTTGATTTATTTGTTAAGGTTTAGGTGTTCTTCTAAAGTTAGTTCTCAGAAATTTAATGCTATAGGGCGCACCAACTCTCTTTCCTGTGTAAGGATCCTTCAACACTTCACTATTATATATGTTAACTGTAAAATATACTCCTAGACAGTTATATATTTTCCATAATCTCTCTTTTCTTGAATTGACACCTTCGAGTATAATAGAAACTTTATCGTGTACGCTGAGCCATTTGCTTACGAACTGTTCCTCGGATATTATATGCACCCCTGAGAAAAGCTATACTTTTCTTTACTGCTGGTTCTGAATTGACTCATTGTACCAATTGGAAGTATCAAATTCATAACCTGCAATAAAGCCAGGTGAGGAGAAAGACAGAAATAGAAGAGCACATGAAGTGATAGACAAAGTATATAAGCCAAAAATGTACAAATAATCTTATAGTCAACCTCATCAAAATCAAATGGCCAAACATTCCGCATCAGAGCTAAATAATCAAAATGATGGCTTTCCTCTAATGACATAGGGGCCAAAGCCAATTTATAGCTAGAAATTGATATAGATCTTTAGGTTTAAATTGAGTTTCTGTGAAACAGAATTTTATGCCACATTTTGATTTAGTCACACTTTGTAAAAGTACTTGGTTGGAATTTCATGCATACTTATCCAAAGTTTTAGAAGAAACAAAACCTAATATTTGAGTGGATGTATGTTTTGATATTATGTTAATATTTTGAAGTTTTCAAGGTCTCCAAATCAGGTCGGTGGACTGATGCCACATTTAACAAGAGTACTAAAAAATTTCCTCATAATGGAAACAATGTTATAACATTTTCAAGCATAATATACTTTTTCACATAGTATTACAAATAAGCCTAATAAGTCTATATGAAACTGCAAAATTCTGCATTTTAATTCAAAACCTTATCTTGACTTCTGGAGAAAATTGAGGCCACACAATTCCATTTGAAGTTCCAAAACTGGGTAGTCCATCAAGTTGTTTTTTGACGTGATGAACTAAAACACTCAAATCGAAACCTATGGATAGAAGATAGTTAAGTAGATCCACGATAGCAAGAATAATAGATTCCAAGAAAGGGCAAAACCATAAGCCTCTCAAGAGAAAACTCCGGAAACAAAGAGGAATGCCATCTCAAATATGATTTATTTGCATTTTATAGCTCAAATTTCCAAATAACAAGGCCAATCTAATTAGTTGCATACAACTCAGGAAAGATAAAATCCAAAATTAGATACGATACCTTAGCAAGATTGCTCTAGAAAAACAGGGTTTTCTTGGTGGTTGGAGACTTCAATCCGCTTTTTCTTGATTGAATTTCCACTGACGTTGATGTTGTTAACTCTTTGTAATCTCTTCCATTATTGAGCTCAATATCAAAACCCTAACCCTCACTCTCCTTTGTATTGGGTGAATCTGGTAAAGGAATCTATTTTTTTTTTCTATTTAAACAAGTAATGAGAGCAATAAAACAAAAGTCCCAACGTAATTATCTAAAAGAGACTGTAAAATTTGCCTACTTGACCATGAAATCTCAAAGCGTATGTTGTACTTCTCTCTCTCTTTTTAAGCATTAGAGTTCAAAGGAGATTAGTTTCAAATTTTAATTTCAATCATTAAGAAAAGAAAAGCAAAGAAGAAATGTAAAACCTAAAAATTTATCATTCTTCTGTTCTTCCTCTCATTCTTCAGCAATAAACAGAAGGCCAATAAATTTACAATGTACTAAAGACCTCTTTCTTAACCGCTCTTTTCTTTTATTAAAATTTCTACAGGAACTCTGCCCACCAAAAATCCTGGCAGGAATCCACTGACTGCAAAAAAATGCACAATGTCAAATGAGTACTTGAAATAGTTTTCAAGAGGAACAGAAAGCTACAATTCTTTGAAAATATAGTGGTTAGAATTGATTGGCAGAGGATAAAAAATCCAGTTAAAAACTGTGAGATCTAAAGGTATGAATAATTAAGCAGAATAACACAGAAAACAATAATGTAAAATGATATAGGAGGTTTTATGTGGTTCAATTCTAAAGCTTATATCCACATACGGCTTAGACTTGTAGTTCACTCTGTTTCTTTTGTTTACAATCTTTAGGAATGTTTAGAGTGATGAACACACTCACTCACTGACCTAATCTTTGTAATCCAAACTATTAAAGCCTAAACCCTACTGACACTACTAACTCTCTGATGCTATTCACTTAATAGATCACAGTTAAGAATAACTTAAACTTACGATCCAGTTACAAATTCGTGAAGTCACTCAAAACCTTAATCCTCACACAACCTGTAAACTACACAATCACTCAGAAGCTTACAGCTTCACACACACATGTATAATAATGGACAAACAACACAAATTGCTACCAACCTTGCTCTTCAATAAAACACCGTTATACACTAAATGTAGAAACAACTCATTATATAAATTGTTGCTCGTCCAGCTCAAGTTGTTCTTTCCTTCTCTTACAAGAAATAGAATTCCAAATTGGAAAGAACATTAATTAGGTAATGCATTGTCGGATACAAACATATATTAGGATAATATATTGAGCCAATATAATGTCCACATGCATTTTCCTATTAGAATAGGATACCAAGATTGTTATCTCATTTCTAGTAGGATTCTCCTAATTAAAGCTGTAGCAATTTTAGGCAACAAAGAAGATAGGAAACATAATGACTTTAGGAATCAAATTAACGTGTGATGTTTTCCTTCATGAGACGCCAAACTAATTAGCCATGTGCAGTTCACACTTGGGGTGATCATCGGTTTGGATCCAATAGATTTAGCTAATAATCAATCCTATCCAACATTGATCGGTTTAGTGATTTTTCAATCCAATCCAATCCAATAAAGAGTGAGATCCAATCTAATTTGACATTATAGAAACCATCATCCGATCTAATCCGATCCGATTCAAACTTAATAAACTTTTTTTTTTAAGTCCAACATGGTCCAATAAAAAAACATAATTTAATGTGAAATGACATAAAACATAATGATAATATATTGATACAAATTTAAATATAAGTAGCAGCTCATGATATAAGACATTCTAATTCATTTCTAAATTAGTTTAAGTGCCTAAATAAAAATAACAATAAACATTTAAAACATTCCAATACATAGATTGAAATTGTAAATAAATTCATAGGACTTCAACGAAATAGGCATAGATATGACACGATTTATCTCTTGCATTAACGTCAACGTCCATGCATATTATAGAAATTTTGTATTTTTTATTTATTAACTTAGCACTAAACATATTTTATTATATTAAAATTATGATGGGCAGCCCTCACTTTTATTTTTTAGATATTATATTTTACTCTTATTATGTTTCATTGGATTGGATCGGTTTCTGGTTGATTTTTTAATAGGATTAATCATCCAATCCAATTAATTCATTTTTAAAAATTATAATCCAATCTAATCCTCTAATTAATCAAATCCAATCAAAATTGGATTGATTTGGATTGGATTGGTCGGTTTGGACGGATTGGTTTGGATTTTTTGAACACTCCTAGTTCACATGCAAGTGGACCTAACAAAAACCTCAAATAATTCTACTCATGGAATGCGTAAACTGGAGAACATTGTTTAGAAATGAGGACACATTATCTTTTTATCACATGGTATCTTTTGTGGGTTGAGTTGTCTACTATAGTAATCGGAAGGAACTTTAGAAATATCCTATCTTCCGCTCCACTTTCACCGGGTTTCAATACAAAGGGCTTCTCCACACAAGCACATACACCATATGCTTGTACTCATCATCACCAAAATCCTTTGCGTTCTTATCCCAAGGATTCCAGACTACTGTAAAGGAAGAGAACACAATCAAAACCATAAGAAGATTGTGTTTTGCATCCCATACCATGAATTTCTACAGGAAACATCCATTAATTTAATAGAACTTTGTATTAATGAATTAATCTTCATATCAACCGCCTATTCAAAATGCTAAAAACAAAAAATCATCACATCATTGGATTCCTGTGGTCCTGTGTTTGTTTTGGTCATGTTATGAAAATTCCTAATTCTTAGAGTTACAAAGAAAACTATATAACTATCCATAAAATAGTGAGCTTCTTTTCCTTTTTCCATTTTTTTCTTTTATATTTTGTCTACCTTTACCATGAAAACAACTACAAATTTAAGAATGGTAGAAATATAAAATATAAATGTAAAATTACTATATCCACTTAAAGCAAACACTAAGTTCTGATTCAAATCTTATTGCATCCCCTGGTTTAATAAATTGCTCTTTATCCTTCAAGTTGTCTAGACAATCCAGTGTCTCTAATTCTTCTACCCGTACTTCACTAAAAATAAAATAAAACAAAAAAAAACCACGTGGAAGTTAGATTGGCAAAGAATAATCATCAGTTACACAAAAGTTAACCAGATCTACGTGATGCTGCGTATTAGAGCCCTTGAGAAACTAGATCTACGCAATTTCAAAAATGAATCTTGAGATGTTTATACCATATAAGCCCTGACAATCAGAATTGCAACTCTAAGGGAATTATGATGTTGTGAGGCTGATCTTCGTGTTTTTGCAGGAACGAATGTTCCTGGCCTGCCATGACAACTATACTTGTTCTAATAGTTGATAGAAATTCAACCATGCTCCTAGCCAACCCATCTTCATGTTGCTCAGAAAAGTCAAAAGTTCTAGGTATCTTGAATCCTAGAATGAACACTGCAATCTCCCCATCATTCTTTAGTGTTTTTATGCTTCCTCTAGAATCACTTGAAGTTCATATAAAGCACCATATACTTCCTATCGTGCCAAATATATACCAACACATGAAAATCGACCAAAACTCTTCTTACTCTTCCTTATACCTTATCTTACTCAAAGATTAACACTTTGTTAGCTTGGATTATTTAATGCAAAAGCTTCACAAGTCCTATGTCTATGATTCTATATATGTTGATGAATATGCTTTGGTCAATAAGCAGCAAATATGTAATTTCAAAAGCACAAGAAATAAAAGCATACCATGCAAAAGCGGTTAAAGTTGTAGTTTTATGTGTTCTCCAAAAGTATGATTATCAATGCATTTAACTTTGCTTTGTGGCAAAGCTTAGATTTGCAACAAAGAGAGTTATAACTATGTCTTTTCTTCATAGTTTGAAATTTATTAAAGACACTATTGTGAATTTTGGGCTTTTCGTGAAAGTGTTGAATTTGAGATATTGACAAAATTATGATGAAACCACAAGCAAGAAAACGAACAAGAAAATAAAGAAGATAGGAACACCGGATTTATAGTGGTTCAGCCAATTAAGCATACGTTCACTTTGGATATTTCAGTAGCAGCTTTATTCCGATCAACAATAAAAGAGAATTACAAAAATATCAAATGCAATAACAAGAATTTAACTTTACAGCCTTCTTATGCATATCAACAAGATAACTACTAATCTTCAATATATGCTTCTAAGGAAAGACTAACAGCCTTCCTATGTATATATCCCAGGATTACTACCAATCTATGATATATATTCCCAAGGAAAGATTAAAAGAGAAGAACTTTCACTAGTACTCGATCTATACTCATGGTTTACTATCCCAAACCGTAGCTTCTAATATCACGATCTTGCTGACGATTAATGACTCGAATCGTAACTTCTCAGATCACCCAAATGTTGATGTCCCTATTGTCTCCCAAGATTCCTAAAACGTTTATTACTGTCTTCTTTCCACTTGATCAATTTCTCGATATCTTGATTGATTTCTCGATATCTCTACACTCGTACATACAAGACTTTATAGAGGGCCAAGAGTTTCTTTCCTAGTCTAACCATGATTGCTAGATCAAAAATACAACTAAAACTCTTTCTATTCAGTTTCCTTGTCAAACTATGAGTAACCTAGATTATCCAATTAAAACAAATTACAATCAAACTCAACTTTCTGGTTTGATACAAATCCCTATTTGTTTTAGTTCTAATCTAGAAACAAATCCTCTATTGCCTAATATTCTAACAAGATAAAAACATGCATAACAGAGACAAGCAACATTCTAATGTAATAATTAAAAAAGTAGACCACGTGACGAGCTAAGAATAAAGTTTGGGTTGTCGTGCCAAGAAAGTGATGGAAAATAAACGAACCCCATTTCTAATTTTTAATAAATCAAATAGGACACTTATTAAGCCAAATATCTCAAGACTATTTTTATGATTCAAGTGAGGTTATGAATTTTTATTTTTATTTTTCACATGATGCCACTGTATATATAAGTATCCAACTAGAAGAGCTTCTATTTATTTTTCAATCCAATACTAAATTGACTTTAATGGAAAAGCTAAAACTGCAAATAATAAATAAAAATAAAATACAATAAAAAAACCTCATATCAGGAACCAACAAAAAAAAAAATAAGTGCGATATGAATACAAATGATTTTCCATCACTACTTGTATTTCGAATCTCAAGTGAATTTTGTTCGTGGAATGCTTTTTGGAGTAAAAGTTGTTTGGGTTGAAGCAAGAAATTAATTAGCCTTCAATATCTTACAAATCAATTTTAGGGAAAAAAAAAGTGATTCTTTAATTCCTTTCAATCGAATACCACATTACCAGAATTTTTAGAATATTTATCACTTTGCATTTTATATATTTGCCGGTTTTCAAAGAAAGAGTCAAATATAACTTTACTCCAAAAGTCAAACTCGCCTCTGCCCAATATTTATCACTTACTGATTTCTTCTAATTTACACCTTTGCCACTCATATAAAAGTAGCTAATATTTCCCTCTTTCTTACCCTAGCCACTCAAAATGAAACTCATTTGCGCTATTTACTTTCTGCATTCATCACTCTCATCTCTTCAACGTTTGCCCTCACTTCGTCATTCCCTCGCTTATCAATCGGTGGCTTGTGAACAATGAAATTTTGGCTCTCCGTGATAGTGGATATCTCTTATCTTTGAATAGTGTGTGCCTTCCAAACCAACAGCCCAGGCATCCGACCTCCTACCCGATGTGAACCACTTCATCCCACCCAAACCAATCGGCTCGCTGTCCAGGCTCTTTCTCGGCTCGCTTGTCGCCACGGTCCTCCTAGGTGACACGTCTATGTCACCTGGCGGCAACCTATCGCGAATGTCGTGACTTATGATGGTCGAACCCTTTCTTGACGTCGACGATGAATCTTTCAAAGTCTCCCACTTTTTTTTGAAAAAATTACTATTCACATAAAAAGAAAAAAGATAGTACAATATACGAGGGGCATACCCCAAGAAGAGTATTTAGTACTCACAAGTCCAAAAGAAAATAACAAAGCCCAAAAGCTTCAAACGAATAAACAGAATATAAAGCCAAAGGCCCCAGACAAAACGATTGCGTATAGGCCCAAAACCAACTACAACATAGCCAAGATCACCCAAACAATAAAAATAAAAGGGCGCATTAGCCCAATCTAACAAAATAAAGTCTCCCACGTTTCAGTATCCGTCCTTTTCCTGAGGCCGGACTGAAATATTGCTCGAAAACTGGAAAAAAAATCCGATTTTACATTTCCTTTTCGATTTGTTCTTGACAGGGTCTGATTCGAAAGTGGAGTGTTGACAGTTCTTCAATCTACGGCGATCCCTCTTGGATCTCACTCGTCCCATGCAGGAGACCTTGGGAGAAGAGGGTTCGACAACAGCAGCATTCAATTTGAGAGTCGAACTGGAGCGTTTGGGGAACCAGCGAGTGTTCATCGGTTTACAGTTCCTCTTGGACTTGGTAGCAACGATACTTTTCTGGGGCTTCGGCAACCCAAGGATGGAGGCTTTGGACTTCAAAGTCGATGAGAATCTCTATGAAGTCGAACTGGGATTAAGGTTGGTGGTGGAGTTGGAGTTCCCTTTCTGGGATTCTTTACATTCGAAGAAAGCGTTACGGTCAAACCAGTCAAACTCTGCTTCCTTAGACAACCAGAAAGATTATGGCAGTGGGACCTCAAGTTTCAACTCAACTTTGTTGGTTCAGGGATTTTTTGTTTGTAAAATGGAAAAAATAATAATTATTTCACCATTCTATTGATGAATTGAATGTTGTATTTAGATAGTGTAGTGGGCTATAAGGACAGATTTTTAACTGGTTCTTTTGTTGTTTACATGTGATTATTATTAGATGCCCGCTTAGACCTGTTTTTTGCTCGAATTGCATTAATTTATGTGAGCTAGGAATACAATCTTGTCCTGAGTTGTTTGTTAGTTTGACAAAGCTTTAATATATGGAAACAAGGATTTTAGGTGTGATAATGTCTCAAACCTTTTTTCTTTCCCTATTCTTATCACAATGGTACTAGGTGAGTGCAATGTGATCTTGTTTTGATCACTTTGTGAATCTATAGATTGTTTTGTTATTAGTCCTTAACAAGTGTGGAAGGAATGCCATTATTGTTTACTCGACCAAGTTATTTATTTCTCTTGTTCCATTAACTTTTTTCGTTTTCGATTTTGCAGTATGTGATGGTTGTGTTGAAGAGATCGGTGCCTATGTCATTTGGTGGAACCGAGCAACCAGTAGTCTTTGATGAGTTGGTGTCCATCGGTGGCCTTAACCTTGATGTGAACAAAAAACTGAGTTCTGCAATTGCTACGATTCTTGAAAAGAAGTTGTCAGTGCCCAAGTCACGATACTTCCTCAAGTTCTATGACACTAAGGCTTTTCTTTCTTCATCAACTTCATCACTAGAGCTTTTCTTTCTTCGATTATTCAGTTCTGCATCTATTATTATTCAGTTCTTTTTCAAGGCCACACTTCTTCATCAAGTTAATGATCTTTTGCAAAGCATTTATGAACAATTGAATAAAGCTTGCTTGGTCATGGGTATATGATATGGAAAAACAGCTCGAGGAACAGGCTGTGAAGATTGGAAAGCTAAAAGATCGTATCCCTGCTTGCCAGTCTAAAATTGATGCAAAACTTGTGAGTTATAAACATTTTGTGGGGACACATTTGTGCATATTATCTATCTTTTTATATTTGTTCACATCATAATAGTACTAGTTAGTTGATGAGAGTTCAGTCTGGCACTGTGTTTAAATGTAGGAACTAATGATTGGTAGTTTCGAATATTAGGCGATGAGAACCCACCCTTTTGTGGTAGTCCTGTAGATTTTTGGGTCTTGTAAAGCTTATCATATTATCTTAGGCGAAATGGAGAAATTATATTTAGCATTATCTTTTCTCTTTATTTTTAATTTAAAACTTTGCTTGCATTGATTGTATAGAGTGATTTTGAAGTATTTTAACTGCTGCAATAGTCAAAGCATATTATTTGTTCTTTCTCTACTAGAATCGCTCCAGAATTGTTTTAAATAGAAGAAAGCTCAAATAGCAGTGATGTTAGAAAGGACCTCTGAAGTGAGGAGAAGGGAGGATGAGTTGCAGCAGTCTGTTTCCTTGGTATCCTTCATTTTAATATTTACTTTTTCCTAGCAAAAGAAACAAGGATAATCGTTCCTTTTCAAATTAAATTTCAGAAGGTTTCCAAATGATAATCAATTCTATTAATTTGAAGGTGATCCTGATTTACTTGCTGAATTGTTTTGTTGCATTTTTTTTCAGCTCTTTTCTCAATTCTTATACATGTGAAAATTAGAAATACAAGTACTAGGTTCATAGTGATATGTAAAGTAAATACCACTTTCTATAATAAGTGATTGAGTTTCCTGTATACTTGATTCATAAATTTGATTAATACTTTAATAATAAATTAATGTAGATAAACAAAGCAAAAAATCCCTCCCTCTTTGACTCAGATCTTATTCTCACAAAATTAAATTAGAACAGAGAAATCTTGATTCTTGCTTCGGATTCTACAAATCTCAGGTACTTCTATTCAAATCTCTAGCCCTAATTTTATGCTTCTATAATTTCTCTTTAGAATAGAGGCAGTAGCTTTCATTTATCGAATAATGGTTATGTTCCAAATTGAGCTATAATGTAGTCAAATTCTCATGAGATTTTTGATTTAGCATAGAAGGATAGATTTTGGGCAAGTCTGTGCATGATACTTGTTGGTTAGAATTTATGTTGCTATATAATTAAGAGACATTTAGGTGATAAGAGAAAAGGCTTGCCACTTTTTCCAAGTTTTTTGACCGAAGGACTGGAGCTTTATTATTTCCAAGAGAAAGCAAGTGCATTGTATTGTGAATTTCATTGTCTGGTGGAAACTAGTCATTGTTGAACTGACATTAGTTTGTATTGGTTGGGCAAAGAAGCTAATGGTTGAGTAGATGTGCTAGTTCTTCACCCTTTAGCTCCATGGTTTAGTATGTATGAGGAATATAATCCTCCAATTCTGGATTACACGTCTCCTGATTTTCTTGCAATATTTAGTGGTATGTCTTGTTCAAATTTATCTTTTCACTCTTTGATCTTTCGCTTATTTCCTTTGTCTTTATGCCTAGGTTTAGTTGTCGCAAGAAAGTGACCTAATGCCTAGCATGCTTTTACATTGCTTCATGTGTTGTGACAGTTGCTTGTATTCTTCTTATTTTGTTTTTATCCTTAGTATTTGGAGTCCCAATTGAGGTTACTGTACACCAACAACAATAGCCTGTTCCATATATTTTGGTCAAATGCGCAGATTACCTCATATTAACAAGTGATTCATATCAGAATTCTAAGAAATTAGTACTTTTCACTATATTATTTATAATATACATACATTTTAGAGTTTAACTATTGATTTCTATGAGTTATAGGACTAAACTCACAGTACTTGTTTAAAGCTGAGGGAGAGAAGAAGGTCATTCAACAGCTAGTTTCTAATACAATCAAGGTATCTTGAGTTTTCACCTTAGAGTTGACTGTTATCCAGTCTGAGTGATATTATCCCTTGATATATATATTTGTTGTTATAGATCCCAGTGCATCACTGCCAGAGGGCATAAATCCTGTTGATGTAGCAACTCTAGCCAAATACTACGTAGCAAGTCTTCCCGAGCCACTGACAACATTTGACCTTTACGATGAGATCAAAGGAGCCCGTTCTAGGGTACATTCAATGAGAAACATACTGAAGAAGCTTTCCAAAGCGAACTACATGACCTTGGAGTATGTTACTACACTTTTACTTCGCGTTAGCCAGAAATAACTTCTTAACAAGGTTGGAAGCATCTTCTCTCAATTTGGTCTTAAATTTAGTTTCTTCCATTAATAAGCTCTCTTAAACTTAGACCTTTATTCTTTTGGTTTCAGAAATCTTGTCTTCCTATTGGACATGTACTTGGCCTTCATTCTTTTGGTGGTTAGTATTGATGAATCCTTGCTGATTATATCTCTATGTCTGTGTGTGTGCATGTTCTTTTGGTATATTAGACCTTCGCTTAGGGACTTATACTGAATATTTAAAACCTTTTTGTGTTTTGCCAAAGTAGGAAAAAAATTAGCTTTTACCTATGAGTTGACTTTTTTTTTAAATTATCCCAATTAATTTATTATATGGCTCATGGTGTATAATTCGTTCGGATTATAGGGAAAAAAAAATTGGCCTTGTGAGGTTAGCATCGATCCTACAACCAATTTCCCAAGACTAAACTTATTGTTTGGAGAGCAATTTTAGTATCTAATTGAAGATATGTAACATATTTTTGAATCAAATATTGGAGGCAAGATCCCATATGTATGGGTAAGAAACTCCTCATCTTACATCTCTTCAAGCTAGCCAAATGCCTAAAAATTACGGTCACATTCTAAAAGTCGATCAGGTAAAAGGTCTTGCACCAAAATAAGACATTAGCAATGTATTTCAACACATGACTAGTACTATCCACGAAAGGGATATGAGGGTAGGACAAGTGTATTTGAAATTAAACACCAAAACGAATATTATTAGGAATGAATCAAGAGTCTTTATTAGACGATGTATGTTTCAATCACTTAACACTTTTTAGATCTAAACACTTTTTATAACTTAATTTACACCACTTAATAGGATATTTGTTTATTTTTTTAGATACCACTTAAAAAAAGTGGTAAGAGAACATTTTACCTTTAATATAACTTTTTTACCCTTGTTGAAATGTAAAATGTTCATATTATATTTATACAATCCTTTAAAAATTAAATAGTTAATAAAATTAAATCAAAATTAATTTTTATTTAAAAAATTAAAATTATATTTCTTACAAATCTTTAAAAAAAATATTAACTAAAATTAAATTAAAATTGTTTTTCATTTAAATAGTTAATGTTATATTTGTTACAATCTTTTAAAAATTAAATTAGAATTCTTTTGTTGAAATATGAGTTTTGTTTTGTACTGCAAATTAACATAAACTTAGACATGATTATGAAAACATATCAATAGACCCAAAATTACAATTTTTCTAGAGTTGAGATATAATATTTTTTCATTTTTTCTCTCTCTAATTCTTTTTTTGTGGTCCAATTTCCCTTTTATGGTTGTAGAACCAGACCTTTAGGTTTCTCAAAAGTGTAAGTGCCCAATTTCCCACTTCTTTTCTTGCTTCTTTTCCTTTAATTCTTGTTTATTTAACGCCTGGCTTGGCTTGCTTATTATTCCAACTTGTTGCAGAAAGCTCGCATTCAGATTTTGCTGTTCGAGCATACTATCATCCACCACATGCCAAACAGCAGCTGCTATTTAGAAAGAGGTGTACACAAACTAAGAGATTTGGTACTAATTAATTTTTTCTTTACCCTCGTAATATTGTCAGATGTTGTACATATTGTACAATTAAATTAGATTGGATTGTTTGTGAGCAATTGTCAATTGGATTTGGCAGGTTGAAGTTGCCTTTGCTGGTGGTGAAGTCAAGGATGTGGATGTCAAATTTGAAACTGCAAGTACCTCTCTGAAAATTTTGTCACCTTGGATGATCAAGCAAGGGATGAATCTCACAAAGGAACAACGTGGAGAGGTCAAGCAGGAGTCAAAGATGGATGGGAGTTCAGCGGCTGGAGGATTCTCAGACGACAAGAAGTCTACTGTTGAAGATGATAAACAGAGTATACAGGCTAGTGCAATGAGATTATTACTTTTCTTATTGTGATCTGGATTCTTTCTTTCTCCATCTCATTTGCTCAATGTAGAACATATTTACTCATGTTGCAGGATGAGTATATTAAAGCTTATTATGTTGCTCTACTTAAGAAACAACAGGGACTAGAAGAAGCTGCTAAGAAACAACCTGAACTTTCAAACATAACCATTGCTGATGGTCCCTCTGGATTGTCTTCTAATCATCAAGTGGGCATGAAGTCTAAACGTGAAGAGGATGAGGGAGATGATAATGTCAATTGGGAAGAGGCTCCACTGGCAGGTAACTTGTTTTAAATGTCAGATTAATTTAGTATGATAATGTGTCACTATAATGTTATGGGTTGCTAATTACATTATTAAATTTCCAAATTCAGGAAATTCAACATAAAGAAAATCTCCGTAGTTTGTGAGACTTTTTCATTTGGGATCGTAAATTACATGTGAATTTTGTTGTCATTTTGGTGGAAAAGAAGTATCATAGTCAATTCAAGACCCACAATGGGTTGGTTCAAGTGGTAAGGGCCGCTCAGGAGGGAGTTGGCAAGGCCAACGGTGAAGTCCTGGGTTCGACTCTTCACAATGACCTTTCCCCATGAGGTAAGCGGGAGATCGTGACAGTAATTTGTGGTCGCGCTAGTCTCCCCCGAGGATTAGTTGTGGTGTGCGTAAGCTGGCCCGGACACCTCGGCTACAAAAAAAAAAGTCAATTCAAGCTTATTTATGGAGGTCTTTTTCCCCAGAAATGTGTTACTATAAGGTCATTTTGTTGCCTTTCTTGCAAATCTAGACAGGGGAAAGAGCCATGAAATTTCTCAGTTTCTTGTAGTTGTATGTGATGTGAACCATCATATTATCACAATTTTTGTGATTATCAACAATCCTTTTTTTGTTTGCTGTAGTTATTTATTTAAAAGTAAGAGTTCCTGTCGGCTGTGACCTCCTTTTCCTTGCTCCACTTTCTGTTTGTGGCCTGAATGGCTCAAAAAAAAATGCTTTAAGTCATAATCTCTTGTATTTGCTGAGAATATGAGAAAAACTATAGGGCTCGTTAATTTGATGTAATGTTGTTTTCTCCTCTTTGCTCTTGTGGGGTTAAATCATTAGTCCCTTTTACGACATTTTTTCAGCCTTGTTGTCAAAAGAAGACTATAGGATTTACCTTTCTTTTTTCTCTTGGAGGTCAGAAAAGCAACTTATGTAGTGGCCTCTTCTGTTCACTGTTAAATTACAAGCTTTCTGGTTGTGAACTACATCAAAGAAGTAAAGAAATGACTAAAAAGATAGTATCATAAAGGAACTTATGATTTCCCTTCCTTTGATAAATGGTTTCCATTTCTCTCCCAAGTTGTATTGAGAGGTCCAGCTCATCATTTCTATCACTGTGGTTACTTGAGAACTTTTCAAAATCGACTCTTTTGATACTGTGGTTTTAGATATTTTGTCCTTATTTTCACTATTTGTTAACAGTTAATTGTTTTAGTTTTCATTGATTTGTGCGTTTCTTTGCAGGCCTGGCCTTGGCCACCACAGACTGCACGCGAAGCAACCAGGAGTGAGGGGATTGGTAGGGAAGCTGATGATTGTGGTTGTTGTTCTCTTAATCTGCACCCTTTCTCTCTTATTCTCGGCCACTCTCACCGAAAGTCGTGGGTCTACCTCCCCTTCCAAGGTTGGTTAGTTTGTTTGTTTGTTAGCTCAAACAGTGTTTGTTTGCTGAGAAAATGGAAATTTTGAATCTTTGATTTCCATGTTATCTGGAAATGTGAATTTGAAATAATACTGAAAATTGAGGGTAGTTGTGAGTGATATCGAACATGAGAGAGTAACCTGGAAATTTGAATTGTAATAAGTTGGAGGTATGTTTGATTTTTTTTAAAAAATTATCTTTGCTTGAAATTACTAATTGTTCTGGCGATGTCATTTGTTATTGCCATTTTTAAGCAGATTAATGTGGAAGAACTTTGGGAAAGTGCTAATTCCAATGGTTGGAGGCCATCGTCTGCTCCACGGTCCAATTGGCCTCGTATGTTTTTAATTTTGGCTGAAGAAAATGTCACTAGTAGATTGGATGAAATGAAATTTATTATTGAGTTCTATGCATTTTGGCAAACTTCGATTATAAATTTGTCCTATGCTCTTTTATGTTGTTGCAGCTCCTCTAAAAGAGACCAATGGCTATCTTCATGTTCGTTGTAATGGTGGTCTGAATCAACAACATAATGCAGTTTGTATCTATTCATGAAGAATATATCATAGACTATATTTATGCCTGGTTATCTTTAAGAATTATATTGACTGATAGAGAGACTAATGTATCCATACCAAAAAAGAGAGATAAATTCTTCTATCTTCTCTTTCCTTTTAATGACAGTCTCTTTGTCTGTGCTCAAAAGTAAATATACATCTTACACAAAAGTTACATGTTAAGTAAAATTGCAAGAGTGACTCAATCCATCAAGAATCGCTACTAAATCATTCAATTATTAATGAATTTCTTCTTCTTCTTCTTCTTCTTCTTCTTCTTCTTCTTCTTCTTCTTCTTCTTCTTCTTCTTCTTTTTCTCCTCCTGGTTGATGGACTTAATTTGTGTAATTAACTTAAATTCTTATGGATTTCTAGATCTATAATGCTGTTGTTGCTGCACGAATCATGAATGCGACACTTGTGATGCCTGAGTTGGATGCAAACTCCTTCTGGCATGATGACAGGTATAATCTTTTCAGTCTCTTCGTTTATTTGTTTTTTCTTGTGGTCTGAAATATACTGCTGCTTTGCACTAGTTTTAATTTCTATGCAGCAATCTCTTACATGGTAGTGTGTACAAATTTGTTAAGTAAAACAACATTTGTTATTTGAACATTATGTTTTCTGGATTAGATGCACGGCAAATTGCTTTTGAAAGCTGCTATAACTCCTATTTAGTGAAGGAAGTTGTTCTTATATGATCCTTTTCTTAATAGGTGTATATTTAAATGAGAAATAACTGAATATATAGATATGACTTTAATACTCTAATCATATAATAGTAATGTATGAGAATGTTGCACTTGATCTTGTTTGAGAGTCTTGAGCATAAAAAGATACATTTGAAGCTGTCTCTTGTGAGATGTATCATGCTGCATGTCATGTATTAATGGCTAACTTGTGATTATAACCCTGATTCCCTGACCAAAATGATATAGAAGTGTGTTTGCTGAATCTTGATGGGTTAATTTTGGATACAAGGAAAATTTTACAGGAAGAAAGTGTATCAACTATGATAAGAAGTTCCCATTATTTTTGTAAAAATTGTACTACACATTTTATTTTTTGCAATGCAATTTATTTAGGTTTTCAAGTGAATGGGATTATATCTTTTTCTATAATTCCTAGTCATCTCAGTGAAGATTGTTGGCTGTTTGGTTATAAATCTATATTCGTGCCTTTTTTCCGCTTAAAGTAATAAATGTTTTTCTTTTTGTAAGTGATTTTGAATTATGACTGAAGTTTCTTTTAAATATTCTTCATATCAACTAATTTATTCTAGATTTAGATCTTTATGTGATTTGTATCTTAAATCTTGAACTAGCAAATAACAAAAGATCCTTGTACAATTTGCAATAATTTCTTTATGTAAAGTGTATCTGATCGTAATTGTATCAATCATTCATGTAATTTAGAAAGGATTACACAAGATATATTTTCCTTCATTATACTTTTTTTTTTCTCATCTACTTTTGAGATGCTCATTAAGTTTATTTTACTTCTGATAAAATCTGTTACAATTCATCTGATAGGATAAGTGCAGTCACACTATTTTGTTATGTACAGTGGTTTCCAAGGTATCTATGATGTTGAGCATTTTATTCAGACACTGAGATATGATGTACGCATTGTCGAAAGCATACCAGAAATTCGCAAAAATGGAAAAACGAAAAAAATAAAAGGTTATCAAGTAGAATATTGGTATATATTGGTGGAAAAGAAATCTTATAGTCAATTCAAGCTTATTTATGGAGGTCTTTTTCCCCAGAAATGTGTTACTATAAGTTCGTTTTGCTGCCTTTCTTGCAAATCTAGACAGGGGAAAGAGCCATGAAATTTCTCAGTTTCTTGTAGTTGTATGTGATGTGAACCATCATATTATCACAGTTTTTGTGATTATCAGCAATCCTTTTTTTGTTTGCTGCAGTTATTTATTTAAAAGTAAGAGTTCCTGTTGGCTGTGACCTCCTTTTCCTTGCTCCACTTTCTGTTTGTGGCCTGAATGGCTCAAAAAAAATTGTTTTAAGTCATAATCTCTTGTATTTGCTGAGCATATGAAAAAAACTATAGAGCTCGTTAATTTGATGCAATCTTGTTTTCTCCTCTTTGCTCTTGTGGTGTTAATTCATTAGTCCCTTTTACGACATTTTTTTATAGCCTTGCTGTCAAAAGAAGACTACAAGATTTACCTTTCTTTTTCCTCTTGGAGGTCAGAAAAGCAGCTTATGTAGTGGCCTCTTCTATTCACTGTTAAATTACAAGCTTTCTGGTTGTGAACTACATCAAAGAAGTAAAGAAAAGACTAAAAAGATAGTATCATAAAGGAACTTATGATTTCCCTTCCTTTGATAGATGGTTTCCATTTCTCTCCCAAGTTGTATTGAGAGGTCCAGCTCATCATTTCTATCACTCTGGTTACTTGAGAACTTTTCAAAATTGACTCTTTTGATACTGTGGTTTTAGATATTTTGTCCTTATTTTCACTATTTGTTAACAGTTAATCAGAGTTTAGGAAACTACTACCATTTGTTTCTGCATGCATAACAAGGCCAGTTTGTGGACAATGGACAGGTTAATTTCAGCTTAGGCTGTTATTTCTCTGGCATCAAAGACAGTGTTAGTTCTTATCTGCCATTTGATGCTGTCTTTGCAGTGAATAAATTATATTTGAATGTCATGGTGCAATGCTGGAACTTAAGTAGTTGATATCCTTTGGTTGATCTTGTGGTTGGTAATCTTAGTACTGTAAAATTATTGCTCCTTATGATTTACCTTGCAAGCAGTAGGAATAATTGCAGCAGTAGAGGACTTTGTTAGTGACTTTAAAGTTGGCACTCCTGCTGCCATCATGATATTTGGGGGCTATGCTGAATATCAAATGGTATGCTATCCTTGAATTTGTCTACCACAGGTTGCTTCACTGGTTGATTTGATAAATGTCCTCAAGTCTTTACATTTGAGTGCTCATAAAACTGTTGAATCAAATAATTATCTCATCAATTATGGATTGTTTCCATGAGACAGTTTCCTTCAAAGCACATCCTTCCAGTTCCAAAAGCAGATCCACAAGTTGTTGCCATGCTTACTTCTGGGCTAACAGCATCAATTGCTTTAGAAAAGGTGTGTTTTATATATTGGTCAAATCCTAGTCTAGAGTCTTCCACATCCATGCCCACTCACATGAACCCATGCACTAGAAGATGGAATCTGGAAACAAAGTGCTTGTTACAGCTACTGCTAGAGGGACTGGACAATTTGCAATTCAGGTTTACTTTAAAATATTAATATAATCGTCTGGTTAATGGGTTAACTGCTTCTTTCACAACAAATATGAAACATGGATTATGATGTTTTATAGGTGGTTGTACTTATGCTATTTGTAATTCTATATAATCTAACAAAGCAGTTCTCTCTTTTGCTTTTATCTCTTGAAAAACTTGAAGAATTGTATACTGTCAAAATCTAGGTTCAGATTCAATAACCCAAGCAGCTTTCCTGTATGGTTTGCTGATAAACAACTGAATAATTTAAATGTTATGAAAGCATTAATTAATTTCTAGACTGATATGCTGTAATGCTTCGTGAATTGAACAGAACTTTTTCTTTCTAATGTTTTACATCATATTCATATTCATCAATAAACAGTTATGTTATTGGAAAACTACTAGAATTGCTTTATCGTAAAATTTGTCAGTTCAAATTCAAAAAGCGTCAAATATGATGAAATTCAAAAATATAATCATATTTATTAATTCAAAAAGCGCCAAATATGCAAAAATTCAAAAAAATTAACCATATTTATCGTTCAAAAGTATCAAATATGATAAAATTTTAAGAAAATCATCGGTTACAAAATCATATTTATCAGTTCAAAAGTGCCAAATATGATGAAATTCAAAAAAATAACCGTTACAAAATCATATTTATCGTTTAAAAAGCGTCAAATATGACAAAATTAAAAAAGTTAACCATATTTGTTGGGTAAAAAGCGATAAATATGTTGCAATTCAAAAATTTTGACCGTTTCAACTTAACAAATTTGACAAAAAAAGTGACAAATATGTAATTTTTTCTACTGTATCTTTGCCGTTATACTTAGCGCTTTTATGTGACAAATATCGGTGTTATTATATTTGGCGTTTTGACCGACCACCAAATATAACCAAATAGACTATATTTGACGGTGCCATTGGTGTCGTTTTTTTGACCGCCAAATATGACATTTTTTCTTGTAGTGCCAATTGCTTGGATGTGTTTCAATGCCTCGAGATGACTTGCAAAAAAGATCTAGGAGAAAAAAAAATGCAAGATTTACAATAAAACCCATAAACGTTTAGAAAGTCATTCATGAATTTCAAACAACTTATTCTTTATTTTCTCTTTCTTAATAAATCAATTTTGTTTAAGGAAGAATTTGATGTTAAAAGAGTCGTAAGGTCTTGCTTGGTGAAGATAAAAAGCGGAGAACATGATGAAAAGAAAAAAGAAAATTGTTTTTCAGATAATTAAGAAATAAATCAGTGCAAGTGATGTCCACTATCTTAGTTTTAAGTTCCCTATCAACCATTAGATAATATTGGGATGAATGATAGTTAGTTAGTGCTTATATTTAAGTTAAAAATTTAAGTCCCATTAGCCTGACCCATTATAATATTATTTATAGATGTCCTCTTCATATTGATAATTAATTATATCTTATAAGTAAATATAAGATAAATATAACATCTTAATGAAAATAGAGTAGAAGGCATAGTAGATAATTTATTTGTAAGAGATCAACTCTCAACTCTATGAGGGTTGATACTTATTACAACATGACCACTTCCCTTATTATAGCATATAATTAGTCACTTAAAGATTATCAAAGATTGATTCTGATAGCGTAGAAGCTTAATTATTTTTTGAGCATTTTTTGGAACCAATAAGCCGACAAATTGGGATACCTCTTCAAGCCCTTGCGCTCAACATAAACAATGCCAAACCTTGAAGTGTATCCTCTATTCCATTCAAAATTGTCAAAGTCCATCCCCATTATTTAGTGGAAGCTTTAAAAATTTGACTTAATTAATCAACATTCGATATTAACTTACCGTTTTCTATGATAACAACAGGAGGAACTACTTTTAATGTGCATCAAAACCTTGTACATACCCAAAGGTACGTCATGGTACATTGTAGTACATTGTACTACCAGACAGCATCTGCCTGCAAATTTCACTTCATGATAGAGTTAAGCTAAATTTTTGAAATAAGGTAATTTGCCTATATATGTAGTGTGGTTTCTATATGTGTGTGTGTGTGTGTCTATTTATGAAAAAGAAGCATTGTTTAAGATAAAAGAATAAATAACTTATGTGCACCAATCGGCTCTCCATCATTCTCATCTGCAAAAGTGAAAAGAATTATACATCAAGGTGAAATTGAAGTATAATCTTCTTTTCAATTTTTTATTTTCCCAGAAGGAATTAAGAGAAGTCTTGCTAGTTGTTTCAACATTTCTATCATAATTGTAGCCCAATAATTTTGGAGGACGTGACAGGCCCGTTGTTATTTTTTCTTCAAGAAGTTCGTCAAACTCTTCTTCCATATCAAGTGAGTCAACTTATTCCCCTTTTGTTGGACGATAAATCAGAGGAAACAGATCTATTGGATGTTGTGCATAGGTAGAACTATACTGATTAATACCCAAATAGTCCATTGACCCCTTCACCATTTTTTTATCTTCTTCGATGAACCATGGTACTCTAAGGCCAAAACTGCATCGTGTTACTTCTGGGTACTCACCGTAGACAATGGGATCCAAAAACCTACATCACGATAAATATATGATTTTGTATTTCCATTAAGTTGATCTAATGCTAATAGAGTACAGATCTTCATTTCTATTAATTAAATTCTAAAACTATGTATAATTTGGCATTTTCATAAGATATATAGTTTAAGAAGCTAATTGACCTATAGATAAGGGTGCAACACGCCCCAATGATGATTTAAACTATTTCTAAGATGGCCTTATCCTAAAAGAATTGAACACTAAACTTTTAGATTATTTTAGTTTTCTTATAGTATTAAGAAATCATTTAACTTAAAAACTTAAATTCATATGTAAATGTACAATGATAAGATTATGTACCTCTTTCGATTTCTTTTAATAGAATACTATAGTGTCGATACTAGTAGAAGATCATTAAGGAGTAAACATTTTACCATCCAGCATGGAAGGCCATTGCCCTTTGAGCTACTAGTTGGTCAATTTGATTTTTGTTTAGAGGTTCATACCTTGTAATATCTAGGACAATCCCAATCCTTCCCATTTGTTTCGCCTGAAAATGTGCACAAGTTAAATAACTATTCGCTTCTTTGTCAAATTAAGAAACAAAAAGAAAAAACAAATTGATGATCTTACTTTATACACTTTACGGTATCTCTGAACTACTGATGCATGGACTAAAATCATGTTGTGGCCAACTGATGGGGAACAATAACAAGAACAAACCAAAATTCAAATACCAACAAACACTCACTCAACAATCACTCACTCAAATAATCAAACAACTAGTCCACACTCTTCTCTGAATAATAACTCATTTTTATGAAAATAATCAATGTCTGAATAATATCTAACAACATAATAATAAAAACCTATTTTTTTACTAATCTAACCTTATTAGAATTTAAGTCAAATTAGGAAAGTCAAAATCCCTATCTGAGTCAAAATTCCTAAACTAACAATTTGGGTTTGAATCAAATTAGGAAAAGTCAAAATCCCTAATTGAGTCAAAATCCATAAATCATAAATTCCTAATTCAATTAAACTTTAAATAACTAAATTATTGAAAAGACTAAATTATCCTTGTTGTAAAAATAAATCATGCTGTATCAATTCTCCTCCGCTTGAAAAAACTTGGCTCCTGGCAAGTTGCTCAAGGTAGATATTGCCAAAACACAATAAAGCACCAAGTCTTGTCTTACACAAATATAGGAAAGTCGTCAATCCAAGTCTTCACTTCACGATAGTCTAAAAACATAGATACTAGTGTTTGAAAACTAGGCAATATTGCATCGATGGACGTCAATGTTGGTGAAGAAGCAATCAACATCACAGAGACTTCAAAATAGAGACAAGCATGCTTTGGTTTGAGCATTTATCCAACACATGATTCACACCTATAAAATCAATATCAACATCAATATTGGACTTGGAGATAACTTCTTGAAGTGTTTTCAGAGGCTCAAAAATTTTTTCTTCATAAGATAGTTTAACTTCGAAAGATCTTTGGTTTGGAGTTTTCAACTTCAGTCTTTGGTTTGAAGTCTTCAACTTCAATCTTTGGTTTGGAGTCCTCTTTTTTAGACTGATGAATGATTTCAATTGGCTTGTCATCAACCACTGGCACGACTTCAAACCTTGAAATCTTCAACATGTAAAGACTCAAATTCAACCATAAGCTCTAACTCCATAGAACTCTCTTCAATCTTAACTGCAACATCTTCAACTTGAATCTCAACCTTATGATCATCTTCACTTGGAACTTCGTCATACATAGCTACTTTCTCAACATCTTCCTTAACTTCTTCTCTTGCTTCTAAAACTTTATCCTCTACAATCTCATACTTGGTAGGTTAGACTTTCTCACAAAGATATGGAGTAAAGATAGGAGAAGGATCAATTTGGGGAGGTATTTGAGTGACAATAAGGGAGTTCTTACAAAACTCATAGTATTGGGTAATTAATCTATCTCATCGATCCAAATTAACTTCATTATCACAATACTCATTATTTTGAGATCAATAACTTACCACTTTTTGACGCTGAGACATATATCTAGGTCTAAGATATGAAGATAGAAAAGTATCAATTACTAAATGTTTCATCCGGTCCAATGTTGGAAGTTTTCCTGTGTTTCTCCAATATTTGCGCTAAACCCTCCACCATTCAAAAACAAAATCTTTAAGTTAGATTGCACCACAATCAACCATCATATCTTCTGGAAGATCTACATCGTAAAAATATTTCCTCAAGTTTTCAGACCATTGTCTTTGACATAATGATCATGGAAGTCAAGAAGAATAATTTTCACATAAGGACGACATCGAATCCCATCAAAATTTAAGTCTTTATTGAAGGCAATCTCATGCTTCTCACATTCAGAAATGCTTTGGTAAGCCTAATAAGCCATTGGGACTAAATTGCAAGAATCAAAATGTATGAAGGTTGCATAGAAATAGGTTAAACTGCAAATTCTGAGTTATTAAAGGACTCCACTGTAACTCTTCAAAGGTTCAGGGGCTCATAATATTATCCAAGCAAGCCTACAATCTGATTTTCTTTTTTTTTTGTTTTGGGTTTTGAAGACTTTTTGGTAGGAATTAGCAGTCGGCCAAGAAGGAAAAGTTGACGGAGAGGATCGATCTATGGCTTGGTGATAGAGGTGAGATACCACTCACCGGTCGGTGGAGGTAAGATATCATTCGTCGGTTGACGACGACGAATAGTGACTATAATGAACTGTTTTTGGACATTTTGAGGGGTTTCCGGTGAAATTTTGGTGATGGAGATGAAGGGAAGAATGATAGGGGTGCCCAATCTACGATTTGGTGTATCTGTTGATGGGTGATTTGTCGGTTGCCGATGATGAACAGTAAATTATGAATCTTTTGATATATTAATATTAATTTAGTCATGTTATAATGAAAAAATAAAACATTTTATTTTATAGAAATTAAATTTGTATAATATATACCATCTTGATATAGATTACCAGTACTAATTACAATATTAACAAGATTATTTTCAAAATATATACCTCTAATATAATCAATATATTATTTTTTAAATATATAAATAAAAATATGATAAGAATAATCTTATAACCTTAAACAAATGATTTATCGCAATTTAAGTTAATTAATTGAATTATTAATGTTATATATACATGTAATGGTAATCAATTGGTATATGTCAATCATATTTTTGTTATTAGATTGAAATTAAATCAGTATGCTATTATAAAATTATTTAATTATATTGTAAATTATTTGAAAAATTACCCATTAACTAGTTTAAAAGCAATAATACACTTTGAATATTATTACTAATAAAGTCAAATAGTAATTAGTGGTCATTAATTTTTTAGATGATATAACTAATTTGTATAAGTACCATTTAGCTTACATAATGTCAATGTAAAAAAAAAAAATTATCTAAACTTTATGATTAATAAATTTTTTATCTAATATAAATTAATTTTTTTTCTATTTGAGTTGAAGTACAATTTAACTTGTGTAATGCCAATATAAATGAGAACTTATATAAACTTTATGAGTAATTATTTTTTTTATCTAATAGAAATTAACTTTATTTCTTTTCAGTTTTAATGTTTGTTGGATAATTAGATTTGATTGTGAAGCATTTTAGAATACATATAATGTGTGTATTTATTTTATTTTAGGTCAACTATAAATTATATTTATTGTTATTTTTGAAATCTATAGATGTATGTATTTATTTTTTAAATGAAGTACATTGAACATAATGCTTTTTGTAGTTTTTAAATAATGATCATCAATATGTTTATATTTTAGATTAAATAATTTAATAAGATTTAAATTAGGCGGAGTGAGGCGGGCAGGGTCTAGGTCTTGTCTTTCAAATATTGCCCCGCCCCACCCTGTTCTAGGGCAATAGGGCGGGGCGAGGCTAGGTCTTGTCTATCAAATTTTGCACCACCCCGCCTCGCCCCACCCTGTTCCAGGGCAATGGGGCAGGGCTGGGCAAAAAAATGTTTGATGGTGCGGGAATAGGTACTTGACGCCCTGAACCCGCCCCGCCCTATTACCAAGCCTAGAATTACACTATTTTGTGTCTTAACCATCCCTTATACTTCTATTCAAGTGCATCTAGAAGATCAAAGTGATGAATATTCATGTATTGGGTGATACCTACATGAAAAAATTTTAACACTTCATATATACTTCTCTTTATTGGCATAGTATAATTGAAGGTTTCTAGAAGTAAATAGGTCATTTTTTTTTTTTAATTAGGATTCTCTCATGCATGATAAAGATAGTTACCTCTTTTAAGTAAGGAGTTAATCAATTTATTATAGTAATCAACTCCTTTCCAATTAATAACACTGCCAGTTCCATCTAGATTAACAATGACATGACATGCATCGAAAGGGTCAAAGATTAATGCCATAGAATTATTGTAATCCAAAAGGATATTAAAAGAGATTAATTACTACCTGGAAAAATTCTAGACCATGAAATTTAAAACCGATATGCATCAAAATTCAAATGTTTCATAATATCAACATCTTCCTGTAAAATTAGAAGAATAAATTAACCAAACAGAAAAGGCATTTGATCATATTAAATAGGGCATTAAAATATTTTTGAAATATGTAATGTTGATTGAAACTTAAAAGTGTTCATAAACAAATTAACTGACTTTTTGTATTTTAAGTGACAAGGAATTCTGAGATTGAAAACTCTAACTTAAAAGAACATATGAATTATTAAATTACCCTAAAATGAAATTACTTATATGTACAAATCTCTTCTATTGACATGATTATTAAAGATAACCAATTGAAGAAGATGAAATTCTTAGTTTTGGGCAATCAATCATGTTTTGTTAGAATCTCATGTAATCTTCGCTATACTCCAATCTAAAAAAAAAAAAATTGGAGCTGATTCAATTTGATAAGTTGTTTACATCTCTCAATTTGATACAATTTAATTTAACTGCACGCACGTGCACACAGACACACACACACACACACACACACATACACACACATACGCACACACATAATTGAAGGATAAATCAAGAAAAATGAGAGCTAGTTTTTACGGTAAATGAACTCAAAATCTAAATCTCCACAACTACTAGATTCCAACTTCGAGAATCATTGTTGATTTCTAAAATTTGATTTTTTTCAAAATATTTAGGTGAAGAATTAAATAAATTTGTAAACGCAAACAAAAATATGTGTTGAGAATATGCATATTACTTTTGAGGTAACTTTTGTAATATATAACTCTTGAGAGGTGCATATATAGTGTAAAATCTTATTTTTTTTAATTATCCAGAGGTTTCAAGAGATATCATTTATTTTGGTGCATATAGAACACTTTCAATTTAATACTTTATAAATATAAAAGAAAAATATTTGCTTAATTTTGTGATCTATTTTATCATGTTATTAATAAATGTAGCAATTTATATACTATTGTATATTATTTTTCATTTATTATTCATTTACTATGATATATGAAATGAGTTTTTTTTTTAAAATTTTAAGTGACAGCTTATATATATATATATATATATATATATATATATGTATGTATGTATGTATGTATGTATGTATCATATGGATATTTCTCACTTTGTAAGGATGATATTGGTCTACTGCAACATCTGCGGTAGATTGATCTTTTCTTTTATCAGCTGTCAAGAAAAAAATTTAAAAAAAACTGTGTCATACATATTAAAAAAGTTTAGCCACAATTAGGAGAAAATGAAAGCAACAAAATAAGATTAAGATGTTTATGCATAGAGCAATCAAACATATCAACGCATGTAGTATTATTATTTGATTATAACGGAAGTTCGAACAAAAGGGTCCCAAACGCAAGGTCCTCGGCCTTCCTCGAGAGCCATTCCTTCTACTTGACATGCAAAAGTTGTAGCCCCAAACACAAAACCATGTGGGAGACTTTTTCTACTCAATCCGCCAGTTTCCAAATCAAACTCTACTGTATTTGCAAAGCACCTCAAAACAGCAAGCAACATTAATAATAGTGTGATAAAGCTACAAGGAGAAAACGATTGAGGGATTGCCAAAGCTGCTTGCGTGGTTAGAATGTGTAATGTGTTGACCCAGGTATGACAACCCAAGAGGGGGGGTGAATTGGGTTTTATTTATCAAAACGAATTTATAAAACTTTTCTTGAAAGATAAAAATTATTTCACTTTTTCTTTTGAGAATAGAAGTGAAGAAGATGAAAATAGAAGTTGTCTAAGATGCAATCAAGAGAATAGCAATAATAAATAATCTCAAGTGCAAGTAAATGTAAAGAGTATAGGGATAGAGAGAGTGCAAACTCAATTTACGTGGTTCGGCAAACCTTGCCTACGTCCACGGGCTCCTAGCTCCTCCACAAGCTAGGCTTTCCACTAAGTTGTAGAATACTTTACAACTTGCTTGATGAACAACTTCACCAAGACTTTTTTTCTTCAACTCTTGATAACACCACACCAAGAGTTCTTCTTGATGAACAACCTCACCAAGGAAAGAGTTCTCTCAAGGATATCTTTTATCCTTTACAAGAAGATCTCACTCTCACACAATATAAGAACAAAGAAAAGTTTTTACAACAAAAGTACAACTCTCTTCAAAGAGTAGATAAAGAATATAAAAGCTCTATAAACTTGATATTTCTCTTGGCTTTTTTTTGCTTGATAAAATGCTTCTCTTGCACTTATTGAATGCATGGGAGAATGGCTCCTTTTATAGGCAAATGAGATGAACTTAATCAAGTGAAGACACCATCTCCAAATTTTCTGCCCACCATAAAAACCGTAATCTTGTCTGCCATTTTTGTCAATGTTCCGTTTGAAATTTGAAAATCTGTAAAACATAAAAGATCTGCACATTTGAATAAGCTTTCCAACGCATCAAGAACCAAGTCATTTGGATATCTGTAGCTCAAGATATGGCCAAAACACCATTCGGTGCTCAAGTGACTTGATTTTTCTTTCATGTGTCAGTCCACTGACTTGAATGATAATTCTGTCAGCCTTCCATTTGAAATTTGAATTTCTTCAAAACATAAAAGATCTTGATATTTGAATAATATTTCTAAAACATTAAGAATCAAAGCAATTAGATATCTCTATCTTAAGATATGGCCAAAACACCATTCGGTGCTTATGTGAGTTGATTTTTCTTCTCTGTGTCAGTCCACCAAATTGCATGTCAATTATGTCGGTCTTCTCATTTGAAATTTGAATTTCTTCAAAACATATGAAATGTGTCCTATTAAGTCATCTTTCTAATGCCGCAAGAATCAAGTCATTTTGATTTTTCTAGCTCAAGATATGTCCAAAAGAGTATTCGGTGCTCATGTCAGCTTCTTCCATTTGTCTTTCACTTGCATGATGATTTGGACGATCTTGCACTTAAAATTTGAATTTCTTTAAAACATATGAAATGTTATAAATTGAGTAAGTTTTCCAAAGGCTCAAGAATCACATTATTTGGACATTTGTAGAGAAATATATGACCAATTGTTAGAACATTGCTCATATATCACATTCCTTGAATCAAACCTTGTACTTAAACTTTGATGCCTTTAACATGTAGTCTTCTCCTTAGCTTCAACACTTCATTTTAATAAACCCCTTCTTGATTTTATAATTATTTCAATAATCTTATTCTTGCACATAAATAAATATATTAGTAAATCTCAATGAATCAATGTGTATTGTTATCATCAAAATTATCATATAGCCTTAGGGCTAACATAATGTGCCTACCAAAGTGACCTGATCTATTTATAGAAGATATTTGGTTTTTTTTATATTACTTCTTAAAATTTTGTCGATAAAATCTTTAAGGAGTTGCTACCTCTAAAACAGGCATCAAGAATACCTTAGTGGCACATAATATTAATTTAGAACCTGTGGTCGTCCTAAATCTAAACTCACATGCTTAAAATTTCCCTTAAAAGCAAAACCAACAATTAGGGGTGTGCAAAAATACCCAATCCGATCAAACCCGATCGGGTTAATCCGACCGTGCGGGTCTTGATCGAGTCTTCTCTTCTTTAACCCGATTTTGGGTTAAAAATGAATAACCCGACATGAATCGGGTTTACAACGGGTTTATATATGTAACCCGATCATCAACCCAACCCGATGAAATTATTTTAAAAATTTTAGAATGCCACATGTCTTTATTTTGGTGGACACCCTCAAATGTTATTTTACACCTTTCAACACATGCACTACAAGAAAAACAGTTTTTTGCGACAAAATTTTTTGCGACGAAATAAAATTCGTCGCAAAAAGCGGCCTTTTGAGACAAAATTATTATTTCGTCACAAAAGTTAGCATTTCAAAAAAAAAGATATTTTGCGAGGAATTTTTAGTCGCAAAATAAAACCTTTAGCGATGAATATTCATTCCTTCGCTAAAAACTCGAGTGACTAATTAAGGAAGTATTTTTTACGACGAAATAAACCTATTGCGACAAACTTTTCGTCGCAAAACGTATTACACAAAGATGGCATTTTGTGACAAAAATTTTATAGCAACATGAAAATTTTTTGAGACAAAATTATGTTTCTCGCGAAAAAAAGACCTTTTGCGACAAAAAATTCCTCACTAAAGGGCATTCTAATTTACCATGCATATATGGCAATACTTGACATTTTGCGACGAAAAAATAATTCCTCGCAAAATGTGACCTTTTGCGAGGAAATTTTCCTCGCAAAAAATCTATTTTTCGCGAAAAAAATTCTTCGCGAAAAGCTATTTTAATTTACCGTGCACACGTGACAATATTGGACATTTTGCGACAAAAACGTGATTCCTCGCAAAATGTGACTTTTTGCGAGGAAAATTTTCTCGCAAAAAGTCACATTTTATGACAAAAAATTCCTCGCGAAAAGCCATTCTAATTTACTATGCACACTTGACAATATTGGATATTTTGTGACGAAAATTTGATTCGTCGCGAAATGTGACCTTTTGCGACAATAAATTCCTCATGAAAAGCCATTTTAATTTACCATGCACACGTGACAATACTGGACATTTTACAACAAAAACGTGATTCCTCGCAAAATGTGACTTTTTGCGAGGAAAATTTTCTCGCAAAAAGTCACATTTTACGACAAAAAATTCCTCGCGAAAAGCCATTCTAATTTACTATGCACAATTGACAATATTGGATATTTTGCGACGAAAATTTGATTCGTCGCGAAATGTGACCTTTTGCGACAATAAATTCCTCGCGAAAAGCCATTTTAATTTACCATGCACACGTGGCAATACTGGATATTTTGCGACAAAAACGTGATTCCTCGCAAAATGTGACTTTTTGCGAGAAAAATTTTGTCGCAAAATGTGACGTTTTGCGAGAAAAATTTTCTCGCAAAAAGTGACATGTTGTGACAAAAAATTCCTCGCGAAAAGCCATTCTAATTTACTATGCACACTTGACAATATTGAATATTTTGCGACGAAAATTTGATTCGTCGCGAAATGTGACCTTTTGTGACAATAAATTCCTCGCAAAAAAGTTAACCTTTTGAGAAAAAAAATTTCTCGCGAAAAGCCCGTCTAACTTATTATGAACACGTGACAATACTAGACATTTTGTGACGAGAATATGTATTCCTCGCAAAATATGGCCTTTTGCGAGAAAAAATTCCTCGCAAAAAGTTATTTTTTTTAAATTAAAACTTAATAACTTTCCTCTTTTGTTTTCTTCTCTTTGCTCGTGGTTCTTCTAATATATAAGTCTTTGTTTAAAAAATAACAAAAAAAAAGAATAAAGAAAGTATTAAAAATCTAATTTGATTTTATATAAATTGACAATTTTTAAATATAGTAAGGTCATTTGGATATTCATACAAATTTTTATTAAAAAAAAAAGACCATTTGTGATTCCATTCATGCTTTTAAATGTGAAAAACTATTAAGATATTCTAAATTTAGTGTTTGTAAAAGAGATAAATAATTAAAATAAACTCTCTATATGTGTGTGTGTGTGTGTGTGTGTGTGTGGGCGCGCGCGTGTGTGCGTGTGTGTGTGTGTGATATGAGTCGTTAATAATCTAATAATTAAGCATAAAATTTATTGCTAATTATTTATATATAATCTAATTTATGTGTGATTTATATATGTCTAACTGCTAAATTACAATTATGATAAACTTATTATCATGACTAATTTTTAATTGATGAAAATGAGATTGGAAAAAAAATCTAACTTATAAAAATCTAATTTATTTTTCAACGTTTAATTATATGTCAAATAAACATAAATAAATAAATAATTAATAATCGTGTAATGTTGCCTATAATTATGTTTTTTATTTTTTGTTATAAAGTGTATTAATTTAGACAATATATTTCTCTTAGATTTTTAATTTTTATCGTATAGCTTTGAGTAAATTGTTGAGATATTTTAAACAATTGTTAGAGTTTATTTTAAGGGAGATAAATAATTAAAATGAACTCTATAACAAAAAATAAATACATTTGTTACATATTGATTACTATATGAATAATTAATCATTTACTGGTAAATGGCAAAAACTAATTTTCAATTCGTAATACATATGATACTTGTAACATATGTATATGTATATATGTCTAATAATTAAATTACTTATATAAAAAAAAATATTTTTTATAATTGTAAAAAATATTTTTAATTATAAAAATATTTTTAATAATTGTTATTTTTATAAAAAAATGGATAATTAATTTAAAGGCATTCTATACTTGAAAATAAATACAATTTTGTTACATTTTTATATAATTATAATATGAATAAGTAATCATTTACTAATCAAATTAGAAAAGCTTATTTTCAATTTCTTATAATAACAAATATGACATATATAGATATCTAATTATTAAATTACAACTATTACAAACTTATGGTTTGCATTTGTCAAGATATTTTAAATATTAATTGTTAGCATTTGTAAAATGAATAAATAATAAAAAAATATTCACTAAAAGTAAATGCATTTGTTACATAATAATTATAATATGAATATTTGATCATTTATTTATTAAAGTATTAAAAACTTATTTTCAATAACTCGCACATGACAATTATGTCATATGTATAGATGTTTAAGCATTATGCATTTATTAATGATAGTTGACTTGTGTGTATTTTGTTAACACTTTAATACATATGACAATTATGACATACGTCTATATGTTAATAATTAAATTATCTCCATCACAAATTAATTTTTTAAATTTGTAAAATATATTTTTAGTGTTTTTAAAAGAAATAGATAAGTAAAATAAATTATAGCTAAAATGAATAGAATCTTTTTGTTACATATATGATTATAATATCAATAATTAATTATTTATTGATCACTAAAGAAATTTTTTTTTGTAATTCCTCATATAACAACTATGACATATGTATAAATGTCTAACTATTGTTTACATTTGTTAAATAATTCTTGAGTTGTTGTACCTATTTTATTAACATTTTAATACTCAATAAAAAATAATTAAATACCATATAATGTTTTATATTTCTATTGTATATGGTTGTTATATTATTTATTAATTTGTCATCAAATTATTTAATACCAATCCAATATTATATAAATTTAATTATTGATGAAAATTTAATTAATAAATAAACTTATAATTATCCAAGTCTAAGTATGGTTTATTTAAATATTTTTAATTTTAGATTTAGATTTTAATTTTAATATTTTTTTAAAGATTATAATGACAAAAATTTTGTCGCAAAATATTAGCATTTTGTCGCTAAAGATTAGCATTTTAAACTTTTAGCGACCACTTTAAAATTCCTCGCAAAAGACCCCATTTTGCGAGGAAAATTTAAATTCAAATTCGTCGTAAAAACTAAATTTTAGGCAGACTTTTTCCCGCCTATTAAATTTCAAAATTTTTACACCTTTAGCGACAAAAACTTTTTTCAATAGCTCGCACATGATTGTTATGCCATATGTATAGATGTCTAACTATTTTACATTTGTTAATGATTGTTGACTTGTATGTATTTTGTTAACACTTTTATCCTCAATTAATTAAAACTAACTAAATACCATGCAATAATTTTATATATCTAATGTATGTGGTTAATACATGATTAATTAATTGACATTAAATTATTTAATATTAACCTAATATTAAATAAATTTAATTATGTTGGATAAATTTATTTAATTACTAAATAAATTTATAATTATCAAAGTCCAAGTATGATTAATTTCAAAATCTTCTTAGTTTTTAATTATAATTTTCACATTTGTATACTTTTTATGACAAATAAAAGAGTCTTTAACATTTTTTTTAAGATTTTTAGTGAGGAAATTTTCGTCGCAAAAATATTAATATTTTATCGCAATATATGATGTTTTGCGATGATTTAATTTCACGCAAAATGAGGTTTTTTGCGACGAAATACGAATTTATATTCGTCGCAAAAAATAAAATTTAGGCTGACTTATTCCCGCTTGAGAATTTTGAAATTTTCAAGTTCTTTAGCGACGAAAAATTTGTCGCTAAAGATCAAAATTTTTATTGCAAAATGAAATATGGGCGGACTTTTTCCCGCTCTTGAAATTTCAAAATTTTGAAACTCTTTCTCGACGAAAATTTTGTTGCAAAAAAAAATTTTTGGCGAACTTTTTCCCTCTTTGATTTTTTTTATAATTTTAAAAACTATTTTGCAACAAAATTTTCGTCGCTAAAGGTTAGAATTTCGTCGCAAAATATCCAACTTTTATTATATATACATGGGTTAATTTTTTGGATTATTTCATTTTCTTCTATCACTTCCAATTCTCTACTCCTTTTCTTTTCCCAACATTTGGTAAATACTTTTACTCTTTCTTTTACTTTTGTGTTGTAATATATTTTCTTTAATAGTTTAATATATTTTTATTTATTTTAATATTTGATTGATATTATTGTCTTTTGTTTGATAGGTATTTTTGAAGATGGAATACAACTCAACATTCTCAACATTCTCAAATTCTTTGCTTCTTCAACATTGTTTTTTTCATAAACTCATTTTTTATGCTTTAATTTTTACTTAACATTTTATTTTTATTTTTTTGTTTTTAATAGGTATTTTTGAAGATGGGTTGTACTTGAAGATTTGAGGATTCATACAAAGTCAACAATAAAAGAATTTTTGGAGGATGAAGTTTTGTATTTTTCTTTCTCTTTTTTGTATTTTTTTTTAATTTTGCTATGTACAAAGGTTGATATATTGTAAAAATATATTGTGATAAATTTTTTGTAATTTGTTGTTAATTAATAAAATTATTAATATAAAGAATTAAGTTGTGTAATGAGACATGTCATTTATTCTAAAATTTATAACTAATTAAAAAATAAAATCTGTAAATTCTTAAAAAATAATCAATTTTCATGTTAAAAATTTATTGCGACGAATTTTTTGTCGCTAAAGGTAGTATTTAGCGAGAAAAATTTGGTTGCAATAAACTTTTTTTAACTAAAATAATTTTATTAAAAAATGAGTTGTTTTCTAACAATTTGCGACAATATTGGAATTCATCGCAAAATATACTCTTTTGCGACAATTTTTATTTTGTCGCAAAAAGTTGATGTTATGTGATCTTTTTTGTGACGAAATATTTGTCTCAGAATACCACTTTTTGCGAGAAAAATTTTGTCGCAAAAAGACTTTTTGCGAGGAATTCCAGAATCGTCGCAAAAAAACCTATTGCGACTCACATATTGCGACTGGAGCGCGACGAATTTATTTTTGTCGCAAAAACTTATTGCGACGAAATTTTAACTTTTTGCGACGAAAAATTTTGTCGCAAAAAGTCATTTTTCCCGTAGTGATGATAATAAATATAAAAACTTTTTATCATTCTAAAAACCCTAGCCACCACTTGCTAACTTCCTTCACTCCTCATCTCTCTCACTCTCCGTCACATTCACATCACTGTTTTCATTTTTTAAACCGCTCTTCATCCCTCTCAAATCTTCACCACACACGCCATCTCTCCTTGTGTCATCTTCCTTCAATTACTTTTGTAGGGGTTGAGTAGCCTCCTCTCACCATGCCCAATGCCCAAGACGATTCCATAAACCTCTATCACTACAACTGCAACCTTCTTAAGATCATCATCAACTACTAATTGTAGCAAGCAACAGTCTAGGCGTGACTTTAACAATCAAAAGCCACTTGATAGCTGTGACTAAAACAGCAAATATCTACCATTTGATTGTAGTTATTTTTTCTTTTTTTTTTTTTGGTCACATGAATTTGTTCGATTTTTTGGATGAATCGGAAAAGTGTGTGCTTGTGTAAGGTTATTGAAGGATGAATCTGGCCATTTTGAATGAGGTTGCAGATGCATTTTGTTTGGATAGGAATCAAAGAAAGGAAATTGAGGTGGAACATACCAACCCGATGAACCCAACCAACACGATCCGTCCCAAAAGGTGGCGGTTTGCATCGGATTTATTATTCAAAAAACCCAATGTTAGTTTTAAATTTCCTAACCCAATGAGTGATCGGGTTGAGTCGAGTAATGCAAAACCCGACCCAACCCAACTCGACATGTGTGCACCCCTACCAACAATCCTATCCAACCGAAGTACGGAGCTCCATTATTGAGGTCAAACATTATAGTCAACAAAAACGAGTGGTGTGGTGCAATGCTCATGGCTAGTAACTAAACAAAGCCTAAGCCATTTGGAATTAATGACAAGCCCAACCCATTTGAATTTTATAACCAGCCTAACCCATTTCTCCTTCATTTCATTATTATAAGACACGAAAAAAAAAAAAAAAATCTACAGAGGAAAGAGAGAGGAGGATCGAGAATTTTAGAGTGGGGGAAGAAGAATGGTGGAAGGGCTTATATGGGGTTGCTTAAAGAGGTTAAATTATGTGAGTTTTATAGTTTCTAAGCTACATATAGAGTAGTTATTGCTTGTTTCATTGAAAAAAAAAAAATCTAAGGGAAAGAATGTTGGCAAGTGTAAAAAGCTTTAGAGATAGAAGCTAGAGAGATAAGGAAGACCAAGGATGTAATTGAAAGTCCCACTAAAGGTATTTTATCTTTCACATGATGCGTGTTGAGTTTATTTGTAAAAATATTGGTGTTGATGATGGTGATGAAAATCTAAGATTTGCTGTAAACAGTAGATATTTCCGAAATTTCTACAATTGATTGGCTTTGATTTTGATTCTCAAGTTTATATATGTTGAAACCGATATCTCAGAGGTTTATTTAAAATTGGTTTCATTGAAAAATGTTGAGTATGTGATTTTATATGAATTTTCGAATTTTATTGTTCAATGCTGGAATTTCAGTTTTTTTTTTTTGGCAAAAGATCAGTTTTGGATAAATTATTTAAGGTACCCAGAGGTCTCGTAAAATTATAAAATTTTGTAGATTTGTTCGTCTTTATGTCTAGTTTAAATTTAGAGAGTTTTGTGATCTTAGAAATTAACCATGAATTGTTACGTACTTTTAAATAGAGAGAGGTTAGTTTTGGAAACTGATTTACAGATTTGTTGTATTTGAGAAGTTAAATTATTTGAAGTGCTTCATAGATTTAGGATGCTATTAAATTTTATATGATGTTAGATATGTATGTGTCGAAGAACTGTGTAAAATATTAGACTATTTGGAGGAGTAGAATTTTTTAATTAAAAATCATAGAACCAGCATTGCTCTGCTTAGGAGGTTTGAGAATGAAGTTGATTGACATTGATTAGACTAAGATATAAAGTTGGTTAAGGGAATAATAAGTATTCAAGTTGATTATAAATGAAATGTATGACATGATGAGCTATTTTATAATGTTAGGACAGAGAAGATTTTAACTTATATGTTGAAAGAGACACAAGTTGGATGGAGCATTGATCTTAGATCTACTTCAAGCCAATCAACTTGTGCCACCAAATTCGTGGGTGGGAAAAATATGTTTTCTTTCATAAATTATAAATGAGTTTTAAACACTATTTTTTTTTTATATGCTTGTTAGAAACCTTTTAAAGTGATTAGCAAATAAATTTCAAGTTGAAATGAAGAAAGCATGTTTACTAGTTTATTTAATATTTCTTAGATTCTCTTACGTTTTAGTAAGCGTAGAAGGATTCAAGCTAGTTTCTTATAATATTTTTTAAAAAATAGATATAGCATTATTTATTATGGTTGCTTTGAGTCATTAGAATGCTCAAAAATTAGTTTCTAAAAAAGTTTTGAACAAGATATAGCATTTAGAGATGAAAATTTAGATTTTTATATTCAAAGTGCTTTCTAATTTATCAAAAAGGTATATTTACAATTTTAGAGAAATAGTGTTAAAGTATGATATTTATAATGATCATAGCAAATTTTATTTCAAGGATTTCTTAAAGTATTTGAAGATTTCTCTTTTATATGTTCATCATGGATTGTAAATGATTTAAATATATTCAATTTTAGTTTGCATAAATTTTCAGTGATTGATGAGTTGCATGAAAAACAAGGGTTTAGCATATAAACCAATTTTAAAAACAAGTTTTAATAAAGATAAGAAAATTTGGTTATGTTATACTAAGTTAGTACCCAATTCACTTAGACAATGAGACAACAGATTTCAGACAGATAGTTATACATATAGAGACCTTTGGGGCCTGTTCAGAAACACATAGAAGTTTTAGGCCATGTGATCTAGGCGCTTTAGCCCTTTGAGGGAAACTCTGTGCAATCGTATGATCAGTTTTAGTAGGCCTGTGCAATGTTAGATCTCGCCAAATACAGATAGCTCTACATGTGTGATGTTAGATTTCATCAGGTGTAAGGAGTTTCAGATAGGCCTGTGCGATACTAGATCTCACCTAATATGATCAGACAACTTCAAAGGTACTTGTTTAGTATATCAACATGTGTTTTAAATATTTTTGTATGAATTAAGAAAATAAGAGGTCATAAAAGAAGCATATTTAGCAAATTTGTATGAATTTCCCTAAAAATTTTTTAAACAATTTTATGATTATAGTTTATGCATTCTCAACAACCTGATTATTTTTTAGTACTATAAAAAGTAAGGCTTAACTTTTTTCTTGAGTTACAAAAGTTTCTTAAAAGAAGATTTTACTGAAAGTTATGTCTTTTGTTTCAAATAGCATTTAAATAAATGTTTTAGCATGATTATTAAAAGCATTCTTTTTATATGATTGAGAGATGCATTCTTTTATTGTTTTAAGTATAAACAACAAAAAAGAAGTATTTTGATGAACTTAGTCATTCAATAGTTATTTATTCAAAAGTTTTATTAAACATTAGATGATATGTTATTTTATTATATCCCAACTATTAAAAGCTTTTATAAAGATTTTTCAATAGAGCAAAGATTTATTTTATAATGATATAATTTTTTATTAATTTACAAATATACCCACTCACTGAGTTTTATACTCACCCTTTTTTAAAAATCCTATCTCCCCCTTAGGTGAAAGTAATGTGTGATCTGGTTGGCAAGTCTGGAGGTCAAGCCATGTGATGGTGCAATGATGTATTTATATTGTCATTAAGGTTGTAATAGATATGTTAGAAAATTTTTATTAGCTATTGTGATCGAAGTTTTATAGTATATCTATCAAATTATTTTCTAGTTTTTTTCATAAGAAAGACAAGAGTTAGATCATAGTTTCTAATCCACAGTTTCAGGCACGATTCAAACGTGTAGCTAGGGGTGGGTCTTGTCATGTGGCTTGTGAAATATTTCTAAAATGTAGGTCAATGATTGATTATAATGAATAAATGACTCCGCTTAAAGGTTCTGCAAATTGTGGGTACCTTGTGAAAAGTCCCTTCTCTCCAAAAAAAAAAAAAAAAGTCTCCCAACTCCCACCTAGATGACAAATTTTGAACCAAATATAACTATATTGATTTAAATTTTTAGTAATATTAGACCTACAATTCATCTACAACTAACATTTCTTACAACCTAAGTTGAAAAACTATTCATTGATAGATAATTACCATATCATCATCTATTTTAAACTCTTTCATTGTTTCTATATTTTACTCATCCGGTAATTTTTCAACTCAGATCGCAAAAAACATTGTTTGTAAATGAATTATAACTGTAATGCTACTCTTAAATTTTTAGCTATTCAATGTGAGCAGGTTAACATCAATTTGTTATGGCAATTGTGCTAGTTGGCACTTCACAGTCATTAATGGACCGATTTCAACTTTAATTCACCAATGGTCACTGCAAACTTAAAAGGACAAATTAGTATAAGCAATGTCAATATGGAAAAATCAAGATTGGTTAAAAGACATATGATAAAAGGACTACCAAGCAACGTGGATTTAAAAAGGAATATCAATGTAAACTACACTTATTCATTGCCTCTACACTTATATATTTACTAAACTTTCAAAGTATACAAAGTTGATGTGGTTTCACTTATCTAATGACATATTAGTCATCAGCATTTATTATATTGAAACTCATGTTAATATTTTCATTCGCTTGATACCGCACCAATTTCATATATAAAACTTTATATACAGACTTTGTAATTATAACATTATTGACACTTAAAATTCATATTCAATATATATGATTTTTTTCATTAAAATTCAAATTATTAACATGCATGGTGGCAGAATTTTGAGTGGCAAGAATAGTGACCATTTCTTTTTTTTATGTAAATCAATCAAATCTAATGCTAACTTAAAATTTTTTTTTCATAATTTTTTCTTTAATTTATTCTTGATTAGATTTTTTAATCTTTGGTTGTGTTTTGTAAAACTTTGATGTGTTTTAAGTCTCTGATTTTGATATTTTATTCAATTAGAGAGAGAAAAAAAACTACTACATTTTCTCTAAAAATTACACTACAAGAATTTTTAGAATATTTGTCATTTCACATTTTGTATATTTGCCGGTTTAAAAAAAAAATAGTCAAATATAACCTTACTCTTAAAGTCAAACCTGTCTCCTCCAAATATTTGTCACTAATGTTTTCCCAAAAATTACACATATGCCACTCATATAAAAGCAGCTAATATCCTCTTTCTTGCCCTAGCCACTTAAAGGCAACCCTTTACTCTTTGCATTCGACATTTTCACTTCAATTTTCAGTCTCATCTCTTCAACATTTTCTCGTTCTCGCTCACTCTCGCTGATTTCGCTTGGGTCGCAGGTCCTCATCCACCTTCTTTGCATCTCGACCACTCGTAGGTACTCTATCTTCTCCATTACGAATCAAATCTAGGTATGGTTAGTTGTGTTTTCTTGTTTGTTTGCCTTGTGAAGGGTGGATTAGACCTTGAGGAGTCCACGAATTGCAAGATGTTTACCCCCATTCAAAAGTTCTAGAGTCAAACTTAGGGTTTATTTTAATTTTTTATCTTTTTTTTGGTATCTTGAGTAGTTGGCTTATGAAATCCGAGCTTCAAGTCACAAACATTTTCTCTTTTCATTTTTCTGTTTGCCAAGTGTTTGATTAAATTCCTGAGTTGGATCTATTTTGTTTTGATTTGATTTCGTTTGTTGTTATGGTAATGCTTGATATTATGGTTTGTGGGCTTGATTTGATTTGATTGGTTGATAGGATTTAATTGAATTTAGATTGATGGATTTTTATGGGGCATGATCGTGTTGATTTTAATTTGCTATAAGATCTTAATTTTGAATCCATCGTGGTTTGTTTTGATTAATTTGTTTAGTCAACTCTGAATCTGAGTTTAATGTAATCTAATTGATGTGGGCAGTAAATGATTTTGAAACCAATTGATCATTTGTTTTGTCCCAGTATGATTTTAAGTTTCTATGTGTTTAAGCATTTTTGGATTTTGTATTTAAGTTCATTGGTGTGCTTTCCAGTGAAAGCTCAATGTGGGTGCTTTCGTCCCTCAGCTAAAGTCAATATAATTGATATCAACTATGATTAGTCAACCCTTTCTTTATGTAGGTGATCACTAATGCTTGGTATTGATTAGTGACCTAAGAAAACCACTATCAGTTATTCTGTCATTGTTCTTCTGTTTTTAGGTTTTCAATTACTCTCTAGAAAATCCTCCAACTAATAGATTTTGAATTTTTCATCTATTTCTTTTTCAATGTTTCTATTCTATTGGCTTCAGCTATGATTATACGGTCTTAAAAGTTATGAAGTCATTCGTTGATGCAGTATCTTATGCCTACTTTTAGTGGCCTACATATAGAATTTATATGCAACTTGAACTAGGATCCAGATTTTATCTTGATAATGCTTGCAGGTATGGTGGATTTGCAATTCTTAATATCTACTTTTCTTCTCTTACTCAGATTGTTTAGGTAGACGGTTAGGACTGAGGCTTCTCAGTAGGGGTGATGATTCAAGGGTACGTAAATTCTTAATTCTTTTTCAAATTAAAATGGCCCATTCTTTTACAAAAACAAATGCAAATGGTGAAGGAACTGGACCATGAGTAACCAAGTGGTAATAATGGTTTTGCAGGAGGTTGTTGAATCTGTAAAACAGGATTTTGGTAGCATTGACATCCTTGTTCACTCGCTTGCCAATGGACCTGAGGTATAGCATTGTTCACGTTTTTGCTTCTGCAAAGTTCTGTCAAGATTATATGGCATTTAACTTCTTTAACTAATTATCATAGGTTAGCAAGCCTCTCTTGAAGACTTCAAGGAATGGATATCTTGCAGCCATCTCTGCATCAAGCTACTCATTTGTTTCTTTACTCTAGCATTTTGCTCCTATAATGAATCCAGGCATGTCACTCACCCAATTTTCATTTTTCTCTCTTTCTAACAAAGTGAGCTATGGCATTGGTAAGTGAAGCAAGATTTTAAACTGGTTGTTGATATTGCAGGTGGTGTTTCAATCTCTCTAACATACATTGCTTCTGAAAGAATCATTCCAGGGTATTTTGCTTTGCATGCATTTCTATATATGGTCAGGTTGCACGTGCTGGACCTGCCGGAGCCACAGCTACTGCTCGCACTTAAAAGCCTTGTACTTCTGGCTTTTGATAAAACCGGGTCGTGGACTTCTTCTTCATTTTGCAGTTAAATCTATTATGTGTCTGTTGTATACTTAGATCCGTTTTGAACACTTGTTTAGTGTTATGTGTTGTGTTAAACTAAAGCTAGAAACGGTGAAAGTTGGAAAATTTTTAATGGAGTTATTCAAAAAGTTCTTTGAGCAACTCCTCATTTTCCACTTTGTGTTTGTTTGTTTTGTTTTTAATTTGAATTTACAATTGTTTGAAATCCTAGACTGTGCTCTGACTCTGTTTTTGGTTGCTTGAATCATGTAGATTTCGTATTTACATTTTTTCTTTTTTTTGGACTTAAACTGTGAACTCAAAGACTTCTTTGGCAGCTAAATACTTGGCAGCTAAAAACTGCCAAGTATATATATTATTTTTAATTTTAAAACTATTTATACTTGACGGCCAAAAACTGCCAACTATAGTCAGGTGCATATTTGGCAGATTCACTGACCGCCAAATATAAGCATTTTTCTTGTAGTGTTAGGATTTCATGTGTGGATGTAAAAAGTTAATTTTTATACAAAGATGAATTTGTAATTATAAAATGATCTTAAAAAGTTGGGTATCTTTAGATTGACTGTGAGGCAAACAATATCACACTCAGTAGCTTAAATCCATGACTTTTCAGCCAATATTATCATATATTTGTAAGAGTAGTGCTATTGCCCCCATTATTGAACCAAAGAAACCCCACTTTTGTATTCCTCCTAATTTCAATTTTATCTATGACTGAAATTACTTAAAAGACCAAATATAAAATAACTAAACTAACTCTTAATGTGTTGATGTTAAAAGATTTTTTACCAATGAAAATATAGTCCTCTTGAACTGACATCTAAGATTACAACATCTATAACTTCACAATTGTTTTTTTTTATTTTTTTATTTTCCGGAAAACAAGATCTATGCTTAACGCAAATTATATAATTGATATTCACAAACTATTAGGTTTGGCAAAATCCTGATAAAAGAATAAGAGTAATAATTCTACCACAACGGGATATCCAGCTGCTGGTTTTGGTTATAGCTTATTGGACATGGCTGCTCTTACAGTTGGTACATAGGTGTAGCAAAACTCATTCGGTTTTATTGAGGTGTAAAACTAGTCTATTTACCTATTTCTTCAGCTCGATTTTATTCATGCTATTTATCATAACATTGAACGTACAAACAATTAACAGTTAGAAAAACCTTAATATAACATAAATAAGAGACGAAAAAATATTTGATAGTATGATTTACATGTAAAAATATGTAATATGAGATTGTTTCTCCTATTTAAAGAAGATGATTGAGTAAATAGTGGAAAAATAGAGTGGTGATGAAATGGAGTGTATTAACAAAGAAAGATGATTAAAGGATATTAGCGAAATTAAATCGATGTCATTCAAAATTGTTTCTCTTTAAAACTTTTTAACTGAGGCATTTAAAGAAAAAGGGTTCATTTAGATTGTTGATGGGCTGCAACTAACGCTGCCCCAACTCCTACTGCTTGGAAGAGAGTAGAGTTTTTGCTTTTGATTTACATTAGTGCAAGAAGTCCATAGGTACTATTTTAAAAAAAGGCCCAGCCCAGACGTTCGTTATAAGCAAACTCTAGTCCAGCAACAATATTTGTTAAGAAACCCCGGCCCCAGCCTGCCATGAAATTTCTCTGTACTAGATAATTTATTTTATTTTGGTACAATCCACAATCTCCGTAAGTTAACATGTTTCAATTGTAAAAAGAAAAGTTGTTAGCTCAATTAGTTAATAGGTTGTCTCATGATTATGTAAAATTTGTTAAAAAAATAGTACATCTGTTGTAATTTAAGTGAAAGTGTGTGTGTCTTGGATTAACCAAATATATTATAATAGGTGAAATGATATTGTAGTATAATTATAGGAGAAGGAAAGAGAAGAGAAATTAGTGAGATGAAACAAGAAAAACGGCCCTGGGCCCCACGGGGGAGGGGGCGGCGGCCGGGGATGTGTGTGGGTATTGTCGTGTGGCTTATATCTCTCTAATGGCATCAAGCATTATTATAACAAGTATGCAGAGAGATGTGTAATAATGCATGAGACCATGTGATAAAGTAAACAAATAAGAAAAATAAACGATAGAGAGAGATTGAGAGAAAGGTTGTGTGTATTTCATTCATCCCAGAGGGGGTTTATATAGAAAAACTCTCAAACATTAAATGCCCAACGACCAAGCCATCAATGGTGTTTAGCATGTGTTAAATAGAGTGGTGGAGATTCACATATTACACAACACTTCCTTGTGCAAATCCACCACTTTAAAATAATAGTATTTAACTTTACTAAGGCAAATCTCAGTGGGATAAAAAAAAATTTAGTAAAGAAACACAATCATATGTTGGAACTTAAGTGATGTTGGACTGTAACTGCCTCGTTAAAAACCGTACTAGTAAAATCCAATGGGAGAAAACCTAATTAAGGAAAAAAGAGTACAGTGCATATATATGTCTATGATGCTCCCCCAAATGACTGCTCTCCCTCATGGTGACAAGAATTTATCATATGTCAACTTGGAAGCTTGGAAAGGCTACACATGCCAATACCGTACATCAATTTTTTAAATGTTGACGTCGAAAATCCTTTGGTAAAGATCGTACTTGTTTGATGTCGATTTTTTTCTTCTATTGAAGCTTACGAGTATAAAACAATTTTGGACATATATGCTTAGTTTTGTCGCCTTTGATATATCCTCCTCGAATTTGAGCAAATGCAAGCGGCATTATCTTCAAATATAATTGTAGGAGAATCTGAGATGGAAGGTAATTTGCATGTACCTTGATGGATGACAGATCTTAGCCATATACACTCTCGACTTGCTTCATGAAGTGCTAGAATCTCAGCATGGTTTGAAGATGTAGCAACCAAAGACTGTTTAGTAAACCGTAGGGGTGGCAATTCGTGTTCGCGGGTCGTGTTCGTGTCGTGTCGAGCTGTGACATGATAAGAATTGATCCAACACGAACACGACCCGTTTATTATTCGTGTCACCGTGACACGACACGAACACGACACGATTATTAAACGGGTAACACGACACGACACGCTAACACGAATAATAAACGGGTCGTAATCGTGTTAGACACGAACACGACCCGTTTAACACGATTAAGACACGTTTACATTATTAACACGATTATGACCCGTTAACACGATTATGATACGGTACAAAATTAGATTTCTAATTTTTGTTAAATGACAAAAATATCCTAAGTTTTAAAATTTAATAGGTTTTTAAAATTCTGTTTTTATTTTAAAATTTAGATACATATAGTGACTAAAATGTCTAAAAAGTTTAGTATTTTTAAATTTAATATGTAATCGTGTCAATATTCGTGTTAATCGTGTTATCGTGTCAATCGTGTATAATATGTATTCGTGTTACTCGTGTCATAATTGTGTTCGTGTCAATATTCGTGTTAATTATGTTATCGTGTCAATCGTGTATAATATGTATTCGTGTTATTCGTGTTACTCGTGTCATAATCGTGTTCGTGTCATAATCGTGTCGTGTCATAATCGTGTTCGCGTGTTGAAGACTCTCAACCCGAACACGACACGATTATTAAAAGGGTTGAAATCTTCGACACGAACACGACACGAACACGAATATGCCAAAACCCAAACCCGCTTAAACCCGTGTCGTGTCAAGTCGTGTTCGCGTGTCGTGTCGAAAATTGCCACCCCTAGTAAACCGTCATGATATTTCTATGCCATTATATGTAAACATATACCCTGTTTGTGATTTGGCTTTGTGGGAATCAGAGAGGTATCCGGCATTTATATAACCTACTAGACCTTGATTTTGAGGTGATTGTTTTGAGTAGAGCAATCCTAAATCAATGTTTCCTTGAAGATAACAAAAAATGTGCTCAATTTCGTTCCAATGTCGACGTGTAGGTACAGAGCTAAATCTTGCTAAAAGATTTATAGCAAATAATATGTCCAGTCTAGTGCATTATGATGGATTATTGCATTGAGATAGGGTACTTCAGAACCAAGTATCTCTTCATCATTCTCTTTGGGTCGATATGGATCCTGTTTAGGATCAAGAGAACGAACTACCATTAGGGTACTCAAGGGGTGAGCTTTATCCATATTAAAACACTTAAGGATTTTCTCAATGTAATTCACCTAATGAATAAATATTGCATTAGAACTGTGCTCGAGCTACGGGCAGAGATGATATTTTGTTTTCCTCATATCTTTTACCTCAAATTCTCCTTTTAAGTATTCAGCAACTTCTTTGAGCTCTTCAGGAGTCCCAATTAAATTCATGTCATCAACATATATAGCTATAACTGCAAATCTAGATCGTGATTTCTTTATGAATACACATGGGCATATAAGATCATTAATGTATCCTTCCCTGATGAGGTACTTATTGAGTCGATTGTACCACATTCGTCCAGATTATTTCAGTGCATACAATGATCTTTGTAATTTAATTGAATACATATTTTTAGGATTTGCTTTATTTGCTTCAGGCAATTTAAATCTTTCAAGGACTTTCATATAAATATCGGTATCCAAAGTACCATATAAATATGCAATAACCACATCCATAAGGTGCACATTAAGTCTTTCAGAGACTGACAAACTAATTAAATATTTGAATGTTATTCCATCCATCACTGATGAATTTGTCTCATCATAATCAATATTGGATCTTTGGGAAAATCCATTTATACCCGATAGATTTGACGTCTTCAAGCATCTAGACTATAGGTCTAAAAATTTTATGCTTTTCTAAAGAAGCCAATTCTGTTGATTGCTTCTTTCCATTTAGGCCAATCACGTCTCTGTCGACATTCGTTAACAATAGAGGGCTCAAAATCATCATGCATAATTTTAGAGGCTATTGCATATGAGAATATATTGTCGATGATAATTTCTCCACGATTCCACATTTCCTTTGTATATGCATAACTAATAGCAATTTCTTTACTTGTCTCTTCGGGGACCCTTTTTGTTTCGCGGGTTATCACTGCTAGGATATGTGCCACTTCAAGGGCTTTTGTCGCTTCAGGGACATGTGTTGCTTCAGGGACATGTGCCGCTTCAGGGGCTCGTGTCTCTTTTGGAACATTTGACTCTTCAAGAGCAAATGTGAAATTCAATTTCCTGTTTCAAGGAATAGTATCCTTAGATCCAAGCGGTCTGTCATGCTTCTAGTGTATAGCAGGTAATTTATTTGATGCCACTTGAGTGGATGGTTTAGAAGGTATTATAATCCTTCCTGAAAATTAGCTGTTGACATATGGGATTTTGTCACCCTTACTGCATCTATGAATGCATCAGGCAATTCACTAGCAATCTTTTGGAGATGGATTATCCTTCGTACTTTATTTTCACATTGAGTGGTGCGATGATCCATATGAGAGAGATTTGATACATTCCAAGAAAGTTCATGTCTAACTTCAGGAGGCATTATCTTATTCCTTAAAGATAGGAAGACTGTCTCATCAAAATGGCAATTCGCAAATCGTGTGGTAAAAAGTTCACCAGTTAAAGATTCAAGATATCTAATAATTGAAGGGGACTCAAAACTAACATAAATACCTAACCTGCATTGAAGGCCCATTTTGGCGCCTTATGGAGGTTCAATTGGTACTTGCACCGCAATGACCAAGAACAAGTTGAGAATGAGAGTATTGGTGATAAGCAGTGGGTCATAGATGAATTAATGCCACGACATGTAAGACAGCATGATCCTAAGTAGAAACAATTAATTTTGTACGTAATAATAAAGCACGAGCAATTACCTGAATTCGCTTGATTAATGATTCTGCTAATCCATTTTGCATACATACATGTGGAACTGAGTGCTCAACATCAATTTCAACTAACATGCAATAATCATCAAATGTTTGAGATGTAAACTCTCCAACATTGTCCAATCATATTAACTTGATCGGATAGTCTGAGAATTGTGCCCGTAACCTGATAATTTGTGCCATCAATCTAGCAAAAGTGATATTATAGGTAAATAATAAGCAAACATGTGACCACCTTGCTGAAGCATTAATTAGGACCATAAAATAATGAAACGGTCCACTTGATGGATGAATAGGTCCACATATATCCCCTTGAACTCTTTGTAAAAATAATGGAGATTCAAGACTGATTTTAGAATGAGATGGTCTCACCACTAATTTTCCTTGTGAACAAGAAACACAAGTGTTTTCATTGGACAAAAGAATCTTAAAGTTCTTTAATAAATGTCTATAAGAATTTTCATTGATCATACACATCATAGTGGATCCTGGATGTCCAAGACGGTCATGCCAAAGCATGAAAACCTTTGGGTCAGAAAACTTCTGGTTTGTGACCGCATAGGCTTCAATTGTTTTGATGACCGTATAATATATTTCAGATGATAAAGCAGGAAGCTTTTCTAAGACTTGCTTCTGACTAGAGACATTAAAAGTAATACAGAGAAGTTCTGTATTATTCTCATTTGTAGTTTTAATATGATATCCATTATTTTTTATGTCTCTAAAACTAAGTAGATTTCTTCTGAATCTACAAGAATATAAAGCATTATGGATCAATAGTTTAGTTCCACTTGCTAATAGGATCATGGCTCTTCCGGAGCCTTCTATCAAGTTAGTAGGTCCTGATATGGTATTTACCTTTGCTTTATTTATGTCAAGTTCAAAAAATATTTCTTACTTTGAAGAATAGTGTGAGTTGTTGCACTGTCAATTAAACCAATGTCCTCACCATTTGTTCTTGAAAATGACATCATGTTCTTCAAAGCCATATCCTTTCACTGAAGAAAGTACATTATATAACATAACATAAAACATGGAAATACATAAAACATAACATAGATAAAAATAAACAAATTAAAGCAACAAATATTAAAGCTTAATTGGTACGAACATTTCCATCACCAATTAAGTGATCAATCCTTCCATCTACATCTACAAAGAAATCTAAAACATCAAGATGAGTTAGATCACAAGATCTGAGTGATCAGCAAAATTTGTTTCAACTTTTTTTTTCTTTTCCTTTAATAGGGGCTTGATAAAGTTCTACCAAATGTTTGGCCGTACGACAAATACGTGACCAGTGGCCTTGCATGCTACATCTGTGACAAGCGTTTTCATATCTATTGGTAGATTTATTTTGTGCAAATTTATTTTATGAATTTCTACCCTTAAAATGCTTTGTCTCATAATTTTCCCACTTATGATGGGAATCTTTAGCATTTCTCTATCCCACGGATTTATGACCACCATGACGGTAACCATTTCTACAGCCTCGTCCTCTTTTTTGACTTCATCCTTGGCTATTAAAATTATTGACATTCGTTTCAAGGAATGGTTGTGAGCCAATAGGATGTAAATAGTGAATTTTCATCAATAGCTCATTATGTTGTTCAACAAGGAAGAGACAAGAAATCAATTCTGAATATTTTTTAAAATGACACTCTCGATACTGCTACTGTAGGAGCACATTCGAAGCATGGAAAGTAAATAAAGTTTTGTTTATCATATCATTTCAAAATATTTTTTCCACCATATAGTTTCAACTCTGAAACAATGGAATAAAATGCATAATTGAACTCAGAAACTGATTTGAAATCTTGAAATATTAACTGATCAAATGCACGTTTTGTCATAGGGAGATATACATCCCTTTGGTGGTCAAATCTTTCTTTTAGACTTTTCTAGAACACTACTGGGTCTTTTTCAGAAATATATTGAATCTTCAGGTCCTCACACAAATAGTGACATATAAAATTATTGCTTTAGCCTTTTCTTGTGGAGTTGCTTGATTGCCTTCTATTATAGTATGTTCTAAATTTTCAGCAGACAAATGAGATTGAACATTTGTGACCCATATTAGATACCCTTTTTATTTCGAGGGTCAATGAAACAAATTCCAGGCTTTTCAAGTTTGACATTTTTGTGATACTTCTAGTTCACTTAATAATTTAGAACTTTAGGTTCTTTATTTTGTTTCCACTTGCAAACTTCAGATTTGCAATGATCATTATATAATAATGTGAAATAAAGCAAATACACACAAAGTAGGGAAATAATATAACAAGAAATTTAAGTATAGTAAATATAAACTAATTAAAATTATAAAGTATTATTAATTTTCAATGTGTAGGTTCCAAATAAATAGCAACCACACAACATATTTCTAAATAACAACTAAATAATTTTAATTTAATGTAGAAACAGAAGATATACCTATCACAAGTCGTGCTGATAACGTGATATAATTTAAGTAAAAGTTTATGTCTTAGATTAACTAAATATATTATAATAGGTGGAGTGATAGTGTAGTATAATTATGAGAGAAGGAAAGAGAAGAGTAATTGGTGAGATGAAACAAGAGAAAATGAGGGGGGTATTGTCGCGTGGCCTGTATCTCTGTAATGGCATAAAGCATTATTATAATAAGTATAGAGAGAGATGGGCAATAATGCATGAGACCATGTGATAAAGTAAACAAATAAGAAAAATAAACCAGAGAGAGATTGAAAGAAAGGTTGGGTGTATTTCATTCATCCAAAAAGGGGTTTACATACAAAAAATTCTCAACAATTAAATGCCCGATCACGAAGCCATTAATGGCGTTTAGCATGTGTTAAATGAAGTGGTGGAGATTCACACGTTACACAACAACATTTACAATCCATTTTCAATTAAATCCCTTTTAAGACATAAGTTGACAAACACTCGTTACAAGAAGAAAAAAATATATAAATAAAGATAATAATTATATCTCCGATAAGTTATGAGTACAGTATTATCTATTTATTCTATTTTTGTTGGGTCCACACATTTGCTCAAATCCATGTTTTTGGTAGTCAAAACACGAAAACTATTGCATGCGGTGCAAGTGGAACCTGAGCAACTACAGAGAAAGATGACCTTCAAAGCCAGAAAGACAAGTCATATGGATCTTCAAATCCCACAAATAATATCTTAGAATTTATATATAGTACATATTATTTTATAAAAATAATATAAAATAAAATCAGGAAAGAAACGGTGCCTCACCCCAGAACAAATCTGAATCAAATCCCAGAACTGCTACTAAGCTCAATAAGGAAACTGAGTTCCATCTAATTTACAGCCTTTCGGAAAGCACTTCATAGTAGAGATTGCACAGATCATCTTCAATCAGATAAATGGATTGCCACTCAATTTTTGTAAGTAAATCTTTCACTGAGATGTTGAAAATATATTACAAAAAAAGGAATATACATGCAAACTGCCAGTTAGGCAAGTCTAAACTCTACTAAAATGGTTGACAAAATTAAACTACAACTGTGAAACTAGAAACAAGATTACAATTAGAGCCAAAAATAGATTTTCTATTTATGTTCATGTGTTCCCAGAAATAGTAAATTCCACCATTTCGAAAAGAAATAAAAAAATTGGACAATAGATTTCCTAAAAACAAAGGCAATATTTTCAGCTTCAATCATTAAAAAGAAAAGTGAGAAAGGAATATAAAACCTAGAAGTTTTATCAATCTTCCATTCTCCCTCTGATTCTTCAGCAGTTGGCAGACAGGCCAAGAAATTTACAATATACTAAAGACCTCTTTCTTAACTGCCGAACTTTTTTTTTTTGTTTTTTAATAAATGAATCTTTTAGATTTCTCTAGGAACTCTGGCCTCCAAAAAACCTGGCAAGAATCCACTGGCTGCAACAAACGCACAATGCCAAACGAGTACCTGCAATAATTTTCCATTCCTGAACAAGTTTCGAGAGCAATAGTAAGCTTATCTGAAAGTCAAAATTAGTGTTGTGGTTAGAGTTGATTTGTGGAGGACAAAAACTCCTGTTCAAAACCTCAAGTAATTTTACTGATTGACCTCGAAATAATAACAAAGACCATCACTGTTTAGAGTCTTAGAAAGTTAAATGAGTTTTCTTTAGGGCGGCTTGACTTGGATTCCTATGATCTAAAAATTAATGAGAGCTAATCTCCAAATGGATTGGCTAAAGATGTCAAAAGAAGATATTGGTTGAATTAGTTGATGTTTCAATTGATAAAAAACATAAAGATATCAACACAGAAAGCCTTTTGCAGATGAACGAGATGGCATATCCTACTATTTTGTGTTTCAAGCTAAATTAAGATATGATCCTGAACATTTAGTAACAAAGCCTTGCACCTCAAGATTAGCATCACATCCATTTATGGTTTTGATATGATTTATGACTTAATATAAAACCTCATTGTTAATAACGGTTGCCTGCTCTATACAACGACTAAAGAATCAAATGTCCTAATATGAAGTTTTAGTTTCAGTAAGTACCTGTAGGTCAGATGGACCACAAAGACCCCATCTTTTATTCACATAGTAGTACTTTCCGTGGGTCGAGTTGTCCGCTACAGTAACTGGAAGGAACTGTAGAAATTTCCTGTCTTCCTCTCCACTCTTCACCAGGTCTCAAAACAATGGGCTTCTCTACACAAGCAGCCTCCACACACAGCATATGCTTGTACTCATCATCACCAAAATCAGTCATTGCCTTTGCTTTCTTATCCCAAGGATTCCAGACCACTGCAGAGGAAGAAATCACAATAACAATCATAAAAGGATTAATTTTTTGCACGCCATATCATTAATTTACATCAGAAACATCGATTATTTTAGTAGTTTTTTGTATTAATTTATTAATCTTCGTGTCAACCACCTATTGAGACTGCTGAAAACACAAAATTATCGTATTACAGGATTTGTATGGTCCTGTATTTGTTCGGTTTGTTGTTCTTTCAGAGGCACAGTACCCTTTTCTTTTGTCTAAAAAATAAAAACTAAAAAAGGAAAGTTCATGATAGAAACTTTTACAAAGGAGGAGGCAGAAGATGAACTCTTACCAATAGCTATCTCTTAATCTGCCACATGTCCAAAAGTTGAATAAAGCATGCTTACAGTAACAGAAAAACCACATGACCTTTAACATAATTATCTAACTCTTACGAAAAATGATGGCCCTTTCCCACCTATGTCTGACTTAAAGCCATAGAAAAACTACTAAAAAGGCAGACATAAGAAGATTATAATGATGACATTACATTGTTCTTACACTGTCCTTGCCTTTCTAACCATGAAATGTTGTTCCATCAATATGAGCTACCTAGCATTCTATGACAGATGAACGGCAAACTATGACACATGGTCACAGCCAACTCACCAGCATCTGGAAGCCCATCCTTCCGCAATACAAAAGTTCGCTTCCTTTCATGGTCCAGAATGGCAATTTTTGTAGGTGTACTCAGATATATCTTGTCTACCTTTAGCATGAAAAGAATTATAAAAGTTAAGAACATTAGAAGCATAAAACAAAATCAAAACAAAAATTTAACATTACTATCATCCAATCAAAGCAGACACTAACTTCTGATTCAAATGTTATTGCATCTCCTTGTTCAGTAAATCGCTCTTTATCCTTCAAGTTGTCAAGATAATCCAGTGTCTCTAATCCTTCTACCCGCACTTCACTAAAAAAAGTAAAAATTAAAAATTAAAAACCACATGGAAGTTAGATTGCAGAGAATAATCATCTGTTACACGAAAGTTAACCAGATCTATGTAATACTGGTTATTAAAGCCCTTGGTAATTTCCAAAATGAATCCTAAGATGTTTATACCACATAAGCCCTTACAATTGGAATTGCAACTCCAAAGTAGTCATTAGTGAGAAGACAATAAAAGCGCGTGATTTATAGTATGAATTAAAAAATAATTCATTCCATTATCTTCTTGGTAGCCATCTCTTCCAAGCTTTCCCCACCTCTAGTTCAATATTGCCAATATTTTTCCTATTTCCTGAGCTATCAATTTCAACCTTATCTTTGTTCCTAAAGATTTATCTCATCTATGTTACATATGAGTCTCCAGTGAACAAACCTTTACCATTAAGCCCAACATTTGGGGGTTTGAAGACTGGTAAAATATAATACACCCTTGGCAACATTCATTTATTTGGAACAAAACAATGCAGGACATAAATGATAAGCTCAACCAAGCTTCAGTGCACTAAAACCACAAATAAAAATAAAATTAAATAAAAACCTGATATCAGAAACAGCAAAATAGGTGTGATAGGCAAATGTGAATGCAAATGATTTTCCATCAGTATTTGTATTTCGAATCCGAGAAGTCAACATCAAATCTCCTCCAGGTCCAAGTGTTATCCTTAGGCGAAACTCGTATCTGCATATATAGTAGGCACATAGTACATATCAAACACTTCAAACACTTCAAATAGAGGAACAGAATGTAAAAGTTTATAAATATGGGGGCATCTTCCAACATACACCAGTATTAACATATTTTGCAAACTCTTCACTCCATATCACATTATATAATTTATTAGTTGATGAGGCACATTTTCCACAAGTCGGATAAATGAACTTCTCTATACCATAGAATTATTAGAAAAACAAGACTGAAATATTATAAAGACTCCTCATTTCTGATGAACTGAGACTAAGGCACTAAATATGAAAAACCATCACAAACAACACTTAAGATCAGTTTGAACTTGATAATTACAAATTCCTGGAAGAATATGTGATGTTAAAAGGCGGGGAAAAATCTGATCTTGAGTGTTGTTTTTTGAATGTTGACTTTAGAATCAATTTTCAAAAGTCACTGGTGTGTATAATATTTCTGCATAGACAAGGAAACATAAAATAACCGGCTACACATTCGAACTGAATTGACAAGGAACTATCAAATCTGAGTCAAGCACCTGTGAGGCCAGATCTTTGCATCTTCTTCAGAATGCTTAAGGATTAAGTCAACAAAGGCCTTGCTGGAGCTATTTGTTGGAAATGGGGGGGGATCATGATCAATGCTCCAAACCCTGTTCCTTGCAAATCCGTGTTGTTCAAGAGAACCGTGACTTGAAAACTGTGCGCAGAAAATTTTAGATAAAAAAGAAGATAAAATTGGGAAAATAAATAGCCTAGAGAATTAAAGCACATACTTGAGGAAAGCAGATTGGAATACCTCCACGAATAGCTTTCGGAGCTTTAAAAGTAGCCTAATAAAGATAAAACACACATTAATATAGAAAAATAACTAAATGTCGAAACCTATGCCAGCATTGTATACTGAGTGCCATGTTAATATATCCAGCCCGGAAAAAATTACATTAGGTAAATTTCCTTAATAATAGAGATTTTCATGTTGGCTATAAAGACAATAAAATATCATCCTAGCATAAGCCCAGAATGTGTTTATAGTTACTTCTCTCCAATTTGGGACGTGGTAGTGCCAGATAGACTAGATACTGACACAAATATGCAAGTCAATATTAGATCTAAGATGAATGGCCATGTCAATCAAGCAAAGCAGTAAAATCCCTCTCCTTGTATGTGGATGGGGAAAGGTCAACGAATTTAAAAAGAAAAAAGAACATGAAAAGGCTAGTAACATATAACGTATCCATATAGAGATACAATAGGTAAAAAGAATCTTCAGATCTAGTAATCTATACTTTTTTCTCAATCCTGCTTGTTACTTTGAGTCTTAACTATTTATGAACCTAACCACCAGCTATTTCTAATGACAAGAGCTAGAGCAACACAAGACTAAGACATGATGAAGTTTTATAATTCTATTTTGGTTGTTAAAACTGAACAAGTTCTTTGCGAATAAATAAATCATTAGTGTGGTACCTTACTACTAACAAAAAGCAATTCTTCTTGATGTTCATTCTTCCAAGAAGTAACTTGCCCCCCATAGAGATATACCTGTATTAAACCATAACAATAAAGAAAGAAAGAAAATGATAAAATGTAATGATCAAAGTAATCCAATCATAACCTCTGGAATCAGAATTTAGCTTTCTATTGAATTTAAAAACTAAAAAAATAAAACTGACAAAGAATATTTTTAAAAAGGTGAAGTCATGGTAGTTCAATCCCTTTTGTGGAAACAGATCAAGAAAACCAAAGATGGTCAACAAGAGTGACTCTCTTCAAGCCAATTAATTTTCAACCTAATGATGAAGTCATACTGATATACAAAAGGAACAGGCACAACAAAATAAAATCATCAAGGGAATTCCCAACCGTCTGGTACCCTCAGTAAGTTCAATTCCAAAACCATGAGGTGTCAACAAGAGAATTCCCAAAAAAGAATTTAATCCAGCAAATTTTCTTTATGTTCCTGTTATAATGTCGAGCAGTTGAATATAATTACTTCTCATTTATTACAATTGAGTAGTGCCAATTTCAAAATGCTGCACTAATATGCTGATTTAAGGTGCTGGATCCATCAATATCCTTGTCACAGAGGATTAAACTATAAAATCAAAAAATCAAAAATCAAAATTGCCCAAACTAGGTGCCATGACAAAGGCTCAACTTTAGTTTTATGCTAGTAATAGCTAAAGTGATCAAAGTTGAGCATCCAAAGCAAATATTTGAGATATATAGAATGAAAAAATAAAATAAAATCACAAAATACAACGTCGGTTGCCTGTTCCTTTTGTACCAATCAAAACCATACACAAATTATCAAACAACAGACCCCTATGACAAAATCATCGCTATTGGACAAAGCACTCAGCTCCTCGCATATCCTTTACAGATCCCAAAGCTTTAAAAAAGAAAAAAAAAAAAAGCTCAAGGATCTGAGCACTGCATTCAGGTTATTGCTATTGTAATTCAAGATAACATTACAGGAAGAAATTTCTCTAACGAGCAAAAGTCATACTTGAGATATTGACATTAAGAAAACGTTAAAAATGTGAAGTTACACGTTACAGACATTACCACCCGGTAATGTTACGTCCCGGTAACATTACTCCTGTTTCAACAGAACAGCTGAAACCAAACCTCGTAGAAATCAGTAATTTCATTCCAAAACAAGCTAAAACGAAATCACTCCAGTAACGTTACGGTTCATTTCATTTCTTAAGCTCGATTCCCTCCACATCACACGCAATAAACCACGAAAACACAAACAGGAAAAATAACAAAAAAAAGGCTAATTCAGATCCAGCGAAACGGCATCGTATCCAATAATTCAAATTGACAGATAAGAGAAAGAGAGATCGGGCAGCGATAGGATTACATTATACCTCAACGGAACAGCCACGGACCTCGCGGAGAATGACTTTGTCAAGGCCGTTAACGCCCTTGCAATGCTCGACGAAGAGGAGGTCGTCGGCGGCGGCGGAGGAGGAGGAGGTGGATCGGCCAATGGATCGGTCTCTGGATCGAATCGAATCCATTGGAATCGTGTGGGAGAAATTTGGATTATTGTTTTTTCTCGAAAAAGAAATTTATTTATTAATTTTGGTTTTTATTTTATTTATAGAAGATGGAGACTAGGAGAGAGAGAAAACAAAAGTTTAATGGCAACTTTTTGAGAGGATTTGGATTTTGGGGTCTACTAAGTAGAGATGATAATTCAACCTTTTTCACCTTTTCTTCGCCACTTTTTTTATTTTATTATTTTTTAAATTCCTGAGCTAAAAATGGATCCCACAGCTCTCTACCTAGTAATACAGTATCTGTAAGGAAATGTGGTAAATGTCAAAACTACCCCTCTATTGTTGCAAACTATTGATGGAAATTGAGTTTGTCAATTCCTTAATCCACTACCTTTACAATGTCAAAAAATGCTAAAAGACGCTTGGAAATGAAATTTTTAGCTTTCATTGATATTAAAAAAGTTGAATAAGGAAATTAACATTAGAAAGTAGGTGTTGATGTAGCCAGTCAAATGTTACCGTTTGATGACTATCAATAAACATGTCCAATGATCGATAGTGTAACGCAACCACAATCACAACCACAACTGGAAGGATTAAGGGTGGTTGATTTGTTAATATTTGTAGGTTTCAGCATCATATAAGATAAACATGCAAAGTAATGAAATATTCCGTCACTGAAAATTGAGTTTGTAAATTTTTTTTTTTAATTCACTACCCATCTGAGTCTCCAAAAGTTATTATAAACACATTCACAAATAAAATTTGTTAGTTTTAATTAACATTAAAGCCTTGACATATGAAAGTTACATTGAAAACTAAACTACTAATGTAACCAATCAAACATTGTCGGTCGATGACCATCAATAAAAATATTCAACGATACAATTATTAGCAACATGACTAGTCGTAGTTGATATGTCCATATTTATAGAAATCAAGATCATATAGCATGAGCATGACATTTAAGCATAGTGGAACAACAATAAAATATCCAATCATTGAAATTCTCTTTGGTTTCCCCATCAGTGGAAGGTGGCTCTTGAGCATAAAAATAAAACACTAAAAATATGTATAGATTAGTTGCTTTCAATCATTTGAGGGAGAGTTATGTCATTGGATATGCTCCAACACTACCTTGCAGTCTGGAAACCTCCAATGTATATCAATTTCCTAATTTTCAAGTTTGTTTTTATTAATTTGACATATTTATCAAATATATTATAAACATTATTAAATATCAATTATTGGTTAATAAATTTTAATATACATATTAACTATTTATTTAGGCTAAAAGATTATGTTAAACTGTACTTATATTTTTGATAATTATATAAATATTAAATTTACCAAAACATCTGTACTATTTTAAGAGTAAAAAATTTCAAAAACCAAGCTCATCAAGTATAATAAAATTAAAGTTCATCAATTTTGATTGATTTTTAAGTACTATAAATAAGCAAGGTTTTTTTTTTATCCTAACTTCTAGGATCTTTTTTCTAATTTATCCTTTGTTTTAAATTATATTTGTGTTATTTTCCTTAGTATTAAGGGTATAATAGACCAAAAATACTTTTTCCAACGGAAAATGGATTAAATCATACTGGATTTTTGAAACTATGAGAGTCGAAATGACAATTTTGTACAATGGTTCCGTACAACAATTTTACACAAAAGAGGTAACTTTTGATATTTTCCCAGCTAAGAAAAATACGGACCCAATAAGATACTATTTAAGAAAAGAACAAAAATAAAAGTAGACAGGAAGAAAAGTCAATTCTCTCACAAAGCTTGACGTCATAGCAAAATCTCCTTTTCAATTATTAAATGAGATAATATCATAAATCACCCGAAGTTTAGCTAATTATCATACAAAAAACCTCTTATATAAATATATTAATGCGATCCCTAAGATTTATGTTTAAGCTTCATCCAGATCCAACCAATAGATTCCGTTAGCTTTCAAATCAACGTTTTGGGATATTTTAGTAAAATGACATAATTCATCGGGGATAATATCATAAATCACCCCTGAAGTTTAGCCAATTATCATGCGGAAAGCCTCTTATGTAAATATATCAACGTGGTCCCTAACGTTTGCGTTTAAGCTTCATCCAGGTCCAACCAACAGATTTCGTTTGTGTAGAAACTAAGAAAAAAATTAAAAATACCATTTTGTCTTTACTTTTATATCCTTTCTTCTTTCTTTTTTTTTTCTTACAGCAAAAAATCCAATCTTTTTTCACACCTACAGCTACGTCTCTCATCTCAACCTCTTAATCTCTAAACATAATTTTGGCTGGCTACTGGTTCTTTATAAAATTTCAGTTTGAGAATTTTTTGTCTTTATTTTGTTGCTTCATTTCAATACGTAGTGTCTGTGAATGTTTTCTTAAGTTGAGAAAATTTTTAAAGAAGTTAGTGAGGAGAAAGAAAAGCATGCCAGTTTTGGGTTTTAGAGTTTTTGTATAATTTTTTTTAAACATAATTGTTGAAATAATCTGGATTTAATTTTGAATATTTGATTCTTTTTTTTTTAATAACTTTGTGATTGAGTTGAGATGGTGGGTGTTGATGGTGGAGGAAAATTTGGTGCTATCATGGTGGAGTCTTATGACGTATATTTTTTTATTTACATGAATTTGATGGTGGTGATAGTGGCTATGGTGGTTATGGATGGTGATGCTTGTGTGATATGAAATAGAGATTTTAGAAAAGAAAATTCAAGGGTTAGTTTTACGTTTCCTGATATGAAATTATGTCATTTTACTAAAATACCCCAAAATATTAATTTAAAAGCTAGCGGAATTTGTTGGTTGGACCTAGATGAAGCTTAAACACAAACGTTAGGGACCTCGTTGATATATTTATATAAGAGGCTTTCTGCATGATAATTAGCTAAACTTTAAGGGTGGTTTATGATATTATCCCATATGAAATTATGTAATTTTACCAAAATACCCAAAACGTTAATTTGAAATCTAACGGAATCTGTTGACTAGACCTGGATGAAGCTTAACGCAAACGTTAGGGATGACGCTGATATATTTACATAAGAGGCTTTCCGCATGATAATTAGCTAAACTTCAGGGATGGTTTATGATATTATCCCATTATTAAATTAACAAGTACATAATAAATATTATTAATTAATTAATTAATTATACTACTATCAAATTTACATGTTAATTAATCAAAATTAATGTAAATAAAATCTTATTTATGTACAAATATTAATTGAAATTATTTGTTATTGTATTAATCAGAACTTATACTTATTATAAATTTAAAAAATGGAATATATTCAAAATGGTGTTTCATAAACATGAGATAGTCTAAACCTATATTTTAATATAGGATTAGTTCTCGTAAGCAAAAGACTACCAGCGGAGAACTGGCAGATTGTTATCTTACGCGGCTAGTGAGAGGCCTAATATTTCTTTTGTTTTTTTTTTTTCTTAATTTTTTTCCCCTAAAACTTCAATCATAATCAAAAAATTCTTTGACACCATTGAGGTTTTTATTAACTAATCTAGAATTCTAGATTCAAAGATTTTCAGAATTTGTTTTCTGATTACTACATTTGAAAAACATTAGATTGTTTTACGAGTATGGTTATTTACACCCAATTTTTCTTTATTAATACACCCACTTACTTAATAAATCTCTTTTTAAATTTAAAATAATTTAATATCTATAATTTATTTTTATTTTTTACTGATCGATTAATATTTTTTCAACTTAATTTATAAAACTGTTAGTTATAGATGAATTGTAAATGTAGCATTACTTTTTAAAATATCTATTTTTACTTTTTAAATCCACAATAAAATAATACCAAATATAACCTTATTAAAAATAAATTTTACAAGAAATTATTTTCCAAAATTAATCAATTAATGAACATTTTTATGGAATTTTTATTGATCATTTAATTTAACACTGTCCCATCACCGAAGTTGGTAAAAGTCCCACTTAGGCTTCTCACGTCACGTTATCCACTATTCAATGTCAAAAGTTCAATTCTTGTACTAGGATCTCTCTTGCATTCAAGTCACAAATCCATTTAACAAATCTGCGTCAATGGCCTCTGCAGCCAACAATCTCGCGTAACTTTTTCTTTTTTTTTAAGAGCAAAAATAACATTCCTAATTGCCAGTCATGTAAGAAGCATAGATGTTTAATGGATACAGTTGCTGAATCAGCTTTAAACTTTGGAGGAAGAAATGCGATTAGTTGATAAAATAAGAAAATCACGTTGAATGCGAATGTGAAAAAGGATCATTGATTTGTCTAGTCCTCACTAACATTAATTTATTTCTCATATATAAAAATTATTTTTGTTTTTTGTGAAATTTTCTTGAACTTCATTCTTTTTTTTTTTATTTTAAGAAAAAGTACGATTACCCAATATAGATAAACTGATGATGAAAAAAACGGATACACAAGTGGGTGTAAAGAGAAACATTTTAAATTAATTAAATTTGTTGTACCTAATTGTAAACTAATATAGAATAATTTTGTTTTCTTTTCTTAAAAGGTTGTGTTAAACAAAAGCAGTGTTGCCGTTAATTTTTAATAAAATTTGGAGATCAAAACATTAGCTTCGAACCTTGAAGTGTTAATTAACCCAAATCTCAAAATATCGGTACAAGTATTCGTTGGATTTAAATCAACAACTTTGCTATAGCCTAGTAACCTTACCGACCACCAAACCCTTGGAGTAGGATATAGATATATAATCCAGTATTATCTATTCTCCGATTCACCAAACACATCTAATGTAGAGCAATTTCCGAATTTAAAATTATTGAATTATATTTCATTCTAGCTTAGAAGATCATTTCTGGCTAACGCTTTACTTTCATAACACTTGAATTCAATTTTTCGGAGAAAAATTATATGTATGCATTACATATGCAAGTGTATCTATGTGGTTGTTGGATCAAAAGATACATTCTATAAACTTCCTAATTGTCAATTATTTTAGAGTGAATAATGAATCTTACCAAATTGGCTTGTCGTTGAAGCCCTATTGGCATAGATTAAGGCAGTAATTTTTTTGAATTATGTTGAAATGAAATTTTTAATAAGAATTGAAAATAATTAGGTCCCATTTGTTATCATTAGTTTCTTTTATTTAAGTTCCTTGAAATTCACTGTTTTTGTTTTCTATCAAACACAAAAACATTTTCGTTTTCTTACAGCTAAAGAGCGGAAAAACAGAGGAGACAAATTTTAACTTATTATCCTCATTGAAAAACACTTGAAAAGCATTCCACTCCTTTATTTTTACTTGTTTTTCATTTTTCAAGTCTACAATTCAGTAAGATTTTGACTCTTGTTAACTCTATGACATTAGTGGACTTACCATAAAGAGTGCTTCCCAGGGGCTTCCTCCTATAAGCATCCAGACAAATATATGCAGAAAAGTCAAACATTGAACAGGAAATTGAAACAACGCTAACCTACGCTTATCCTTTAAAAGTGGCCTGAATAATGAGGTTTGGTGACTGGTGAGGAGTTTAAAATGTGGCTTCAGTTGGAAGTGAGCTCTCATTTTAGGCGGGAAGAAATGGATATTTTACCAAATCCTTGCCAATATTAACTTGTCACAACCCTTTCTCTGAGCTGCTGTAAGTCTCTCTTTTCTCTCCCTCACACACACATTCACACATGGAGGGCCTCATACCTTTCATTTACAGAGTTATTGTTCAATACAGAGCAGAAAGTGGGCTAGCACAACCAGCCATGGCAGATTCTTGGTTTAGGCAATCACCTCCTGCGCCATACATTAGACTTCCTGGTGATTCGGGACGCTTAAGATTGATGCCGGAGTACGCTTTCTCTTCAACTTGTTTGATTAGTCCTCCAACTAGCTCCCATCTCATTGCTTCAACAGGGTCTGTGTCGCCTCTGCGTGTTTCTACTTCTCATCGCATCTATTCCTGATTGGAAATGAATCAAGCAAAAGATAGTTGTGTGATTGTCTGTTTCATAAAGAATAGTCTCTGATCTTTTGTGTTTGGTTTGAATAAATAAAAGCGTAAGCTGCTAAAATGGTCTGCAATCAGCAAATGCTTCAACTTACTCGTTGTGTTTCTAATCTTCTAAGACCATGTGTAACTTTCGTGTAAATAAAAAAATGATTTAATGTGTCTGCAATCAAATGAAGATTTGAATCAGCAACTAATAAGAACAAGGGTATTTAACAAAATGCGGTTTGCAATTCAAAAACCTTCAGAAATGTTGGCAAAAGCTGAGAAATCAAATCTTCAAGTTCATCTTTATTACAAACATGCACTGACAGAGAGACTCTACTCTGAACTACTCTGCTACGGTAGCATAAAATCAAATGAATTTGGTAAAACAGAAACGGCCTCATTGCAAACCATTTCAGATGTTATTCAATTGATGCTAATTGGAGAACAGATAAAACAAATTGAAACTGAGGAACCTAATGCACAGTTTCAATCATCTTAATACACAATAGTTATAGGAAAACCACATATTTACTAAACATAGAAAGATCTTTAGAAACTTTCAAAAGGATCACAGTAGCCAAAATTAATACCGTGACATATGGAAGCATGAATAAATAAAACAATCTAGTTCATCCATGTTGTAGTTCATACCACTTGAGGGTGAGATTGCTACTACCACTCTTATCCATCATTAATAGCTCTCTGAGCAACTTCCTTCTTGACAATTGACAAAGTTCATAAAACCAAAACCACTGCCATGCCAGTCTTCATCAAAAGCAACATAAACATGCTTACAGCACTAAACAGTACAAAGTGCTCAAGCAAGGTAAGATCCAGGTGTCTTTTGCAAGGTTAGTGACGTTCACGGAGTTATCATCGTTCCTGAATCTCAAATCCACTTCTCTGCCACTGCTCTTAGTCCTGAAGGAACATATGTTTCCTCTGCCTGAGCAAGAAGCGCCAACTGAGGTTTCTTGTGCATCAAGATTCTTCATCTTGTCACGGCAGCTTGATTTCCAGCACCTTATCACAAATCACAAAAAACACGAGAGCAGAGCAGCACCTCTTTCCCAAGTTGAGAGAAGGAATCCCAATCTCCTGCAACCTTTGTTTCTTCTGGCTTGCTGCCAGAGATCCAAAGATCATTACAAAAATTGGGGCAATTGCTATTCAACTAAATAACCAATCTATTGTTACACAAGGATTTAATAACTTTTATGGAAATGACAGTAACAAATTAGAGGACACAACAACGATGACAAATATCTACATGTTGCAAACCTAGCAACAAATCAAACTAGAAATAAAGAAATAAAATATATGAGGTTAACAAAGTATTGATTTTACATATACTAATTATTTGAGCATTTCAAATATTTGTACTAGTGAACAATAAATGAAATGATAGTACTGGGACTGTCTAGCGTTAGTGCAGGTACCTAGATTCCTACATGAAAGATCCAAATTGACTAAGCCTAGTATCACTACCATTCTGATGTTATGTAAAAACTTCCAATCTCGTTTTGACTATGACAAGAATACCTGGGCAAGGTTAAGAACAGTACCAGAATATCTGGAAAAGATATGTGGTTAGCGGTTAAATGCTGATGCAAAGCCCTGATGACTACAACATAAAAAAGCTATTGCCTCAAACAACTTCCATAAATCATAAGCTTAAGCTAGTCCAACTAGCCTATCCTGGAAAATGGCATCCCAAAAATTAAACTTCCCAGATATTATGTTGATCCCATTATTCAAGGACAACTATAATAGCGCTTACCCATTCTATGACCATGGTGAAACTAATAAGCCATTCTTAACAAGGCAGACATGTTTATCCAAGCCATGGGGATGTTGATTTCCAAGATGTAGACTTAGCAGCTTCACTCACTAAGTTCAATGCAAATTTTTATAAAATGAACTAAACAATGAAGCAATCTGTATGAGCAGTTTAATTTGACTTTTTTAACAATATCATCATCTATTTTCACAGAACCAGTTAGCCAAAAAGCAGAATCATCAATTACAATAAAATAAGATTTAATAAAACATCATTTTTATCAACTAATTTTGGAAGCAGTTAACAAAACTGACGAGAACCGTACAACATACAACCAAAATCCAAACATAAACAATCTATAACCAAACACTCACGCTTATAGACAATCAATGAACAATATGTCCGAATAACTTTTCAAAATATCAAAATAATCAATGTCTAACAAAATAATAATAAAAATCTATATTTATGCTAACCAAAATATATTGAGAATTTGAGTCAAATTAGGATAAGTCAAAATCTATAAACAAATAATTTCTCAAATAAATGAAACGCCAATCAAATAAAGATTAAAAGACCATCATAACCTTAATGATAAATGAAGCCATGCTACATCAATTCCCCTCAACTTAGAAAGATTCGTCTTCGGACGAGTGAGACTGCAAGTAAAAATCGAAAGCATGGGGATTGATATGATGGAGCCCATCCTTAGGAAGCCAAGTATAATCATCTGTTGGTTTACCCTATCAACAAACAAGGAAACGATAAAAACCACTAGTAGTAGAAGCAACAAAGTGGTCAAACGAGGATGACAAAATGTGATCAACCTTATCAATCGTTGGAGGATCAAATGAAGGCAAACAAGGACGACAACAATAGGAGAATTTGCAGAAACAAACATCAAACACAACTGGAGGCTCGAAATGTCCTCAATAAGGAAACAAGTTTGCCACATTAAATGTTGGACTGATACTCCAATTAAAAAGCAAATCCAGTAAATAAGTATTAGAACCAAGCTTACGATTAACTTTAAATGGGCCATAGGCACGAGCATACAATTTCTTGTTAGCTTGTTTAAGAAAGTGAGAAGGATCAAGGTGAACCATGGCATAATCACCTTCCTTAAAAACCATTTCTCTACTATACAAGTTGGCAGCAATATTTATCATTACTCAAACAAATCATTTGTCTAACCTCAACATGCAAATCATGCGTATGGGTGGCAAAATCAGTTGCAAAGTTTGAAGAAGGGTAGTTAGAGGGTAAGGAACAAGGTCAATGGGTCAGTGGGATGTAAACCATAAACAATCATGAAATGACTTATGCCTATGGATCCATGAACAACATTATTATAAGCAAACTCAACCATAGGCAACATTAAATCCTAATCACCTAACTTTTCTCCTGCCACACAATGAAGCAAGTTTCTTAAGCTACGATTAACCACTTCAGTTTAGCCATCGATTTAAGGATGATAAGTTGAAGAAAACTTAGGAAATGTTCCAAATAATTTTTAAAGTATCTTCCAAAAGTAGCTAACAAACTTAACATCTCTATTAGACACAATTGACATAGGTAGTCCGTGGAGACGAACGATTCTCATAAAGAATAGTTGAGCTATATGTGAAGCATCAGTAGTCTTAAAGCAAGGGATAAAATGAGCTATTTTTTAGAACCTATCAACCACAACAAAAATAGAATCATGTTGCCTAGTGGTTTTAGGTAATCTTAAAAGGAAGTCCATACTAATATCTCTCCAGGGAGGGTAAGGAATAAGGAAGGGAGTGTATAACCCTTGATTAAGTTTCCTAGCTTTAGCTAGTTGACAAGTACAACATTGGGATACAATCCTAGCAACACCTCTCTTTAATAAAGGCCAACAAAACCTATCCTCAACTAAGATAATAGTTTTATCTCTCCTTAAGTTACCAGTTAATCCTCCAACATGCATTTCCCACACTAAAAAGTCTCTCATAGAAGCACAAGGAATGCATAAACAAGAACCTTAAATAGATAAGCATCACGAATGATAAAATCTACATGATCCCTACAGTTATTATCTAAAAGTTCTTTATAAATTATGCCAAAATTAGGACAAGAAGGATGCTCAGATTTCATCCTATCAAAATCTACAATCTCAACGTGCATGGTTTGAAGGGTGTACATGACTCTATTAAGGGCATCAACTACCTTAGTATCCTCTCCAAGATTATGTCTAAGTACAAGGTGAACATTTAAAGGAACTCAGACCACTTGACATGTTTTTCATTCAATCGGTTTTGGGATTGAAGTATTTTAATGGTTGATGGTCAAAAGTAAAGAACAAATCCACTAAGCAAAAGATAATACTGCTAATGTAGTAAAGATCTAACAATGGCATAGAACTCTTTATCATAGATAGAATATCTTTGTTTAGCCTCATTGAGTTCTCACTAAAGAAAGCTATATGGTGAGCCTCTTGACTCAAAACTCCCTTACACCTACTCCTGAAGCATCATAAGTTACGTCAAAGACCTTGAAAAGGTCTAGGTGCCTAAGGACAAGGGCTTGAGTTATTCGTTGTTTAATAAAATCATATACTCTAATGGCTATAGGGGTCCATTGAAATTCACTCTTTCGCATGCAATCAGTGATGGGTTGCAATAATGGTGCTAAACTCTCTAATGAATCCCCCATAGAAATAAGCTAATCCATGGAAACTACGAATCTCAGACAAAGTCTTTGGTGTAAGCCAACATGTGATGGCTTTTACTTTATTTGAATCAGCTTTAATACCGTAGAAGAAACTATGAATTCTAAGAAAAGGACTTGAGACTACATGAAAAAACATTTCTTAAGATTGATGTACATCTTCTCATTCCTAACGGCACAAAAAAATCCTTACAGTAGCCTAAATGTTCTTCCTCACTCTTACTGTATATGAGAATGTCATTGAAATAAACTACAAGAAACTTTCCTATAAAAGGTCGTGCATATGGGTCATGACTCTCATAAAAGTATTAGGGGCATTTGACAAACCAAAAGGCATAGCTAACTACTCATAATCCATCAGGGGATTTAAGAACGGTTTTCGATTTATCACTTTGTCTAATCCTAATTTTGTGATAACCCTTTTTTAAATCTATCTTGAAGAACTAACAGGAACCATCTAGCTCATCTAACATATCTCAAGCCTAGTTATGGGAAACTTATACTTAATAGTGATTTTGTTCTACTATCTACACACATTCTCCATCTTTCTTAGGGGGTGAGTAACACTAGGACTACACAAAGACTAAGACTATGACGAATGAAACCTTTCTCTAACAGACCTTCTATCTCTACCTATTTAACTCAACTCGTTCAGTTGAGTTCATCCTATAATGTGGAATGTTAGGAAGTTGTAAACTTGGAACTAGGTCAGTGGCATGCTAAATATCTCTTATGGGTGGTAGCTCATTTGGTAAGCCTTTAGGGGCTACATCACTAAACTCCTCTAAAAGTTCACCTATTATACGAGGAATGTCTAAACTAAACTCTGGTGATTGCTCTTTTAGAACTAGAGTGTTTACAACACCAGTTTATTGGCTTTTTTTTATAAAATGAGTGAGGGCCAAAATATTCAAGTTGTGTTTCTTATGTTCTAAAGTATTAGACCTAGACTTTGGAGTTGACTTATCTTTTTTACCTTAGTTGAAATCTTACAATTATTAGCGAGTTTAGTAAGGTTCAAAGTGATGGGTTTACCACAATGATCAAACATATAGGTTTTCTCTTTCCCATAGTTTATAATATCATGGTCATAAAGCCAAGGTCTATCTAGAAGGATATTAGCTACATCCATAGGTAACATGACATCATAGATATTTTTATTGTAAGAATACAACTTAAGAGGAACAAGACATCTATGAGTAATAGGTAAGGTTGTTTTACTGACTCAAGCTCCTTTAAAAGGTTAAGGTGAGGCTTTGGAGTAAGTTTAAACCTATCAATTGCAGCTTTAGAAATGACATTCAAGGTATTACCTCTATCTATCACTAGCTTACATAACTTATTCTTATGGGGGACTAAAGTATGAAAGATACTAGTTCTTTTTCAAGAATCAGAAATGACAGTAGACAAGATATATCGCATAACTGACAATTGTCAAACTCCTTTTTATGAATGTCTCATAACCCTACATCTTCACTCTCCTCTAATGGTTCTAAGATCCCACTTTCAAGATCCTTATGGATTGGTTTACTAGAATCATAACGTATAGTCGTAGTATGACTATGACAACGAGCAGCAATATAACTTCTACTTTGACAACTGTGACACACAATTGGAGAGTTGTTGGAGTTACTAAGAACTAGTTTGAAGCGCTCATTGATATATCCCTATTTGAATTGAAATGAGAATTAATATTGGGATTTGAAGCATTAGGGTAACTAAGAGTTGACAAGTTAGAAGCTCTAGAAGTGGAGGATTAGTAGTTAAAATTGCTTCTATTCAAAGCCTTAAATTGAAGTGATGGAGTATACATTGAATAAGTTTGCCTGGCATTATAAGCTTTAGTGTGGAATTTAGCTACTAAGGCTTTATTATAGGCATTTTTAAAAGTGATAGGAGAGCTTAACACAACAACATGCCAGATGTCAAACCTAAGTCCATTGGTAAATCTACATGTAGTGGCAACTTCAGGCTCATTAATGTTATACCCAATGTGAAGATTATCAAACTTAGATCGGTATTCAAAAACACTAGAAGAAGCCTGCCTAAGGTTAAACAATTGTCTATAAAGTTGCTTTTTATAGGACTGCGATACATATTTTTGTATAAGATCCATTTTCAGTTCTTCCCAAGTATGAATGCGAATATGTTATTGGTAAAATCTACGTTCTATGGACTGACAATAGATCTTAGCAGTACCAACTAACTTAATTTCAGCAAAGCGAACACAATAGGTGTCTATCAATCAAGCAAACTTGTATAGCTTGGTCTACCGTGGCGTCTGAGCTAATTGCCTTAGAAAAGGCAAGTTTTAAGGTTGAGTGGTTAAGGAATCTCGTAGTAGCTTTTCCCATTGGTGCTCACCCTCTTTACTCTATTTCTATTCGTTGTAATCGTCAGGCTACTATTGTAAAAGCGAAGAGTAAAATTTATAATGGGAAGAGTCAACATATACACATGAGACATAACATTATTAAGCAACTATTAGAATCTGGGGTAGTGACCCTAGATTTTGTAATGTAAGAGTCAAATTTGGCTGATCCTCTAACAAAATCACTAAATAGGAGGCTAGTGGTTCAAACGTTGAGGGGGATGGGACTTATACCTAGAACATAGGATAAAACTAATGGCATGTCTACCTATGTGATTGGAGATCCCATGAAGTAAGTCCATAAAGGTAAGAACAAGTCGCTTGTTGTCTTGATAGTACTATCAAACTTATACTTGTTTTATGAAGTCATCTTCGAGGCATGACAGGACTAACTACAATGTAAGATGTTGAGTTTTTTAAAACTCTTAATGAACTCTATAGCCTAGTTAATGATTTGTGGAGTGTTAAATTGCAGTATTCACTTGATGGAAGTTCATCTATATGAGTGTGGAATTGGGTTGGTTCCTATGACGGCTAAGGCGTGTATCTTTAGAGCACTCACGAATACCAAGTAGGCATAGGTCCATTAAAGTGCCAAATCATAGAACAAGAAATGATGTGTGAATTCAATGTGAATTATTAGTCTTCTAATTCATAATCAAGGAATATTGGTTCATAAAGACTTAATGTTTCACCAAAATCCTGTGAGACACGATTAATGGTTCGGCGTCTGATTCATAGTCTTAACAGAAACCAGTACATCTATATTGAATTCGATTTTAACTCAGGAAGTAAATTTGTGCATTTTGAAATATATGGGGGATTGTTAGTATATAATAATGGGCAAATCACACAGACGACCCCTAGGTTTATGCTTAATTACACGTGCGTTTACTGTTTACCAATTTTAATCACTGGGTACCCCTTACGTTTGGAAAATACATTGTGGATCACCCTTCTATGAGATTTTTTGTTAAATTGTTGTAAATAATTTGATTATGAAGGGTATAAGGTCATTGTATACTTTTTAATAATAATTATAAAATATGACTTTAAAAAAAAATACTCATCATATTCGTCTCTCCTCACCACCGTTCCTTTCGGTCTCCATTGTTGAGAAACACAAACTTATTAAACCCCAACCTCTGCTATTCAATTCCTGAACCCCAACCTTCATTTGTTGCTGAAGAATGTAGATGAAATAGTGGTTTTCTTAACTAACTTGCTGGAGAGATCAAAGTCCATAAGCGTCACATGAACAAACTATTGAACGAGAATGTTTTTAGGCTTCAAATATCTGTAGGCAATCCCCATGTTGTGAAGATGCTGGAGTGTATAGACAATCTAAGTGAGTTGAAAGCGGATGACAGCAGGGGAGAGAAAGCGGTTGTTTTGGCGGTAGCGAGGATATTGAGGATCATTGGAGAATTTATTGCTTTTCTTCTTCTAGTGATTTTGAATGATGCCTTGATTCTAGAAAAGTGATTTCATGATTTGGGTTCCACCAAAAACATTAAAAAAAGCATTCTTTGAATAAATAACACAAGGAAAAGATTATTTGTGGGTCGGATGGGGATGGGATGGTTGTTGGAGTAGTGGCGAGTGCCCTTGGTGGACTGGCCTCCATCGCCACCATTGACAACATCATCACCATTATTAATCGACGTATCTGGCTCAGCTTCCTTTTCTTCTCCTCATATTTTATTTACTGGGTCTTAATTTCTTTTTTTTTTTAATCAATGGTACTAGTGGAGCTGTTGGGTTTGATCTATTATTATTAATTTTTTAATTTGATTTTTGGAAAAATCCAATAAATTTGTTTCTATTTATGTTAATATGCTGAGGTATGGCTGGCTACAATGGTGGGACTGTGTCAACAAGCAGCTTCCTTGTTAGTGAATTTAGAAGATCTGATTAGTTTAAAGTTTTGGGTTCTCAAGCCTATAAGTAATCTATGTTTCTTAGTGTTTACGTTATCAGTTCTCATTTTACGATCATTACTATCACATATCAACCTCTAGTTCTCTTTTTTTTTTTTAAAAAAAAATTAAAAAAGTTGTCTTGAATAGTTTATGTTAGTGGTGGATGTAACTGCTGGATGTATGAATGATGTTTTGGATGATGGCCGTGGTAATGTTAGGTTTAGCTACTGGATTATTCGGGTGTGTTTAATTTTTTTAGTCGTGCTGGTGTTTTTTTATTTCGGTTTATGTTAGTATGCTAAGATATGGGTCACTATGGCTAGCTACAATGGCATGGAGGTTCTTTTTTTTTTTTTAATTTCATGTATGTATAAAATTGATTTGGATAATAGTTTCTGGATTTCTGGTTTGGACGATGGAGAAGATGAGAGAATAGAAAGTTAAGAGGGGAAGATGAAGGTGAGGTGTAAGGATATTGTAGGCATTTCACAACTAGAGTGAAAGGATATATTAGTAATTGCAAATAGAATGAATATAAAAGTAAGGGTATTAGTGTAATTGCATTGAAAATGGATGAAAAAGTGATTTCGCTTAATGGAAAATCTCATAGAAGGGTGGTCCACGATGTATTTTCCAAACGTGAGGGGTACCCAGCGATTAAAAATGGCAAATAGTGAACGTGTGTGCCATTAAGCCTAAACCTAAGGGTGGTCAATGTGATTTACCCATATAATAATATTTCAAAGACACAAACCCATATATAAATATAGGTGTGGGCTCAGAATATTTTTAGGCTTCTTTTGGATTGGACTTGTGGGCTTGCATTAATTAATTTAAATTAATTAATTTGAAATTTTGATTTTAAATTAATTATGTTGAAATTAAATTAGTCTCACAACTAATTTAAATTACGCGCGATATATTTGCCGCAAGAATAAGTCGTGAATATAGAGAGCAGTTTCTGTAACACAGTCAATCCATAAGCTGATAGTGAAGTAGATGTGGAGGAGAAAACCATTCAAGAGGTTAGGTTTGATGCCTATAAATACAAAGAAGTGAGAGCTCTTGAGTAGTAATTAACTCCAATCATTCTTTTTCCTCTATTCTATTTTTAGAATTTTTTTTTGAGTTTTCATTATTGTTCAAATTTCCCAATTGGAGTGCACCTAAGGTTGCTGGGAATCAAACTGCCACTAACCTAGTTACACCAAGAGATTTCTCCTAGAGGAGCAGAATTTCGTTTTTAGGCCAATGATATTTCATGCCTGGGCTTGTTCAAGACTGTTCATTTGCACACTGTTCATCATGATAATATTAATAGAAGTATTGTTCATATGACACTATTTTTAACGAAACTATTCACACTGCTCACAAAAGCACTATTCACCTGGCACTATTTCGAGAACACTGCTCCTAATTGTTCACGGGGCTATTTGGCAATACTATTTACAAGGCTATTCGTTGATACTATTTCTCGTATTGTAGCAAAATACTATATAAGAACACTACAGCAGAGTTACTTTAACAAAATGTTGTGGTAGAGTTATTGTAGCTCGGGTTTACTATAGCAACTTTTGTTTTGCAGTGATTCTTAAGAATTTTAGATTTTTAATTTACAACTTGGTTATTTTGATTATTATTTTTCTAACATGGACTAGACTAGACTAAATCTAGGACCAGGACTAGGCTAAACTGGAATTGGAACTAAAACTGAACTAGACTACAGATAATATTATCTTATATTTGGTTTAATATGGAAATGAACTATATTATTATATAATAATTTTTTAAAAATTAGTTTTTAACAATAAGCTAATTTATTTTTATTCAAGTCTGGCTAGAATAAAATGAAATTAAAATTTTATATAAAAAATGATGAAAAATATATATATTTTTACTTCATGAAGTAATTATTATTTAAATTTAATAGTATTGCTATTTGTTATTTATTATTGTATCATTTTTAAAAATAAATAATCAAGATTAATGTTAGATAAAACTTATTATATATTTAAAATAATTAAGGATTATAATATATTGAAAATTTTAATTACTTATATGTTATATTTTATGTGTAGTTTATCAAATTTATACGATTATGTTAATATTCATTTAATAATATGTTATTTTATTTTAATTATAATTAAAAAGAAAATGGAAATTATAATTATCAATTAATTAAATTGTAGATATGAATTAACATTAGGTTAAAATTAATATTATATTAAAAATATAAATTATTGAAAATAATAAATTATATAATATAATTATTGATATTAATATATGATAAATTAAAGTATATTTATTTATCATATTTTAATATTTATTTATTTATATTATATTTAATTATTATTTAAGTTATTGATAATCACTATTTTAAATAAAAAGGGTAGTCCCATTCCTGGCCTAGGAGATAGGCTTGGAATTGGGGAGGGGCAGCTATGGGACAACTGATATCCATCCTTGCCCCGTTGCATTGTTTTTCGTCCTACCCGGGCCCATTGCCCTTGAACGGGCAGGGGTAAAAAAAATTTAGGCGGATCCTTACCTGCCCTGCCTCGCTCCATCCATTTATAAATTCGTAGGAAAATTTTTTTTAAAGTATTCCCACCATATTTAATTTTTTTTTATATACACATGTAGACAAATTTTAGTGGAATTGACCCATTCTATTTAAAAACTTTTATTTTATATACTTTGTCAAATTTAAAGACACCCATGTATATATTAAAACTTATCAAAATCATCCTTTAAGCTTGCATATCAGTCCCTATATTTTATAATTTTTCATATACACCCTTTTATAATGTGGGGGCGAAGCGGGTTAGACGGGTCTACAAGCCAGACCCAGCCCCAAACCCACCCCGACTGGGGCAACATCTCTCGGAATTCAGACCCGCCCCGAATGAGCAATTGTTTGGGGGGAAGGTAAGCCCCCCCTCGTCCTCATGGGTCTCACTGGGGCCCCGAATTCATAGGGTCAAATGTCCAAGCCTACTAGGAGACTCGTAAGGGTGGGGGGTGGTGTTTGGGTCTACTTGTCCCAAGATTTTGGGCTATTGGGAGGAGTAGGGACTAATGAATTGTTTTGTTTGGCAATACACATCCAGTCCCAGCAATTAGGCCCGGCAACGAAACTTGGCCCGCAATACTTTCACCACGTTTTATGCTAATTTTTCTTTGTTTGTCTCTGCCTTTTTCTCTTTCCCTCCTTCCTTGGGAGTTGCTTCTGCCTTGGAGAAAGGCGAACTTAATCCAATAGTTATGCAGTTATATTGTTGACTTGGAGTAGGGAGCAAGGACCAGAAAAATCTTCACAGGGCCAAGATTGGATAATGACAAGAAGGGATAATTTAACATAAATAAAATATAATTATAAGGGTAATTTTATTGTCTTTCCTAAGGACACATGTTATAAACCTTCAAAATTTATGTATTTTTAGTAAATTCTATTGAAAATTATGTTCAATTAGTTATTAAATTTGATGAGTATTCTAATAAAAAATGCAATTTTCTGCTAAACACTCGCATTTTCACACAATTAAAATTATCAAGTTCACTAACTCTATTTTCTCAGGGTTAGCACCGATGAAACCATTGGCATGCGCTAACAATTGGTTGTCTCATAGTTGAAGGACAGTCATTAAGAGGTAGAGCTACTGCTACAAGTTGGAGTTGTCATATGCCACCGAGAGTTGGTAAGTCTTTTGAAAGAATTAGAGAGTGTTTGGCTATTAGAGGATTCTATGATTAGCTATCGTGAAGATATTTCCTATATATAAGGGGATGATTTTTTTCTATCTATGGAGATATGTTTTTATTGCTTGTGGAGTAAAATTATTTTAGTTGGATTGCGGATTTGTGTTGAAACTATTGCTTGCTTGTGTCGAAAAGAAATCTCAAAGAGAATACGATTGTCTAATGACAAGTATGAAGCTGAGGACATCTCCATTGCTTTGTCCAAGAAAAGCTTGCATTATTATTGTTGGATGATATATATTGCAGCGACTCCAATTTGTTGAGCATTGTGGCTCATATGCAATGGGAGGAATCCCACATTGATTAAAGAACAAAAATTGAGTCTCGTATGGGCTTATAAAAGGAGGCCATATGGGAGACGTTTAGTATTCCAATTGAAATATCATTCACCCCCCATAATTGTAAGGTCTCACATATACAAGACCTCATAGTTTAAGGGCCTTTTATTAAGGACCTTAAAGTTTGTAATATTTGTTTTTCTCCATTTGTTTTGGGTATTTGTAGTACTGCCCATTGTTTTGGGTAATTATAGTTTGACCCAACTATTTGGGTAATTACAGTGTGGCCCAATAATTGTGAAATTTGTATTGTGGCCCAAAAGTTATTAATTCTCTTTGAAGATAGTGAAAAGTTTCTTCAGCGGCACCTGAGGACGTAAGTATTTATACCGAACCTCGTTAAATCTTGGTGTTCTTTCTATTTCTGCACTGTTGGTTGATTGGTTGCCTCTTTAGTTGCTATTATATTCAATTATCTAGCATAGTTTATGGTTGTGCATTTGGTTGTTCTGTTGGTTATCACTTTCGCTGTGCATAACAATTGGTATCAGAGCCGAAGGTTTTGGGTAGTTAGTGGCTATTTCATTAAAGCACTTACTACTGTTCTGGGCTATTGAATTTGGATTTCTAGTTATTGAATATAATAGTTTGTTTGGAGCTTGTTATTTCTGCATTGTTGGTTGATTGGTTGCCTCTTTAGTTGCTATTATATTCAATTATCTAGCATAGTTTATGGTTGTGCATTTGGTTGTTCTGTTGGTTATCACTTTCGCTGTGCATAACAATTGGTATCAGAGCCGAAGTTTTTGGGTAGTTAGTGGCTATTTCATTAAAGCACTTACTACTGTTCTGGGCTATTGAATTTGGATTGCTAGTTATTGAATATAATAGTTTGTTTGGAGCTTGGTTATTGGTGATTTGTGTATCGAGCTTATTTGTGAGAGGTAGTAATGGCTTCATCGTCTACTGTATCTGAGAAGACAGTGACTGTGACAAATGCAAAAATAGATGTGGAAAAATTTGATGGCCGAAATAATTTCGGCTTATGGCAGAGTGAGGTGTTGGACGGGTTGTATCAGCAAGATTTGGATATTGTTCTGGAAGAAACAAAACCAGAAGATATCAGTACAAGAGATTGGGACAGGTTGAATATAAAAGTTTGTGGGTTGATTCGCTCTTGCTTGTGTAGAGAACAAAAGTATCCGTTCACTAAGGAGACATATGCAAGAAAATTATGGAAGGCGTTGGAAAACAAATATATGAAGAAAAGCAATGAGAATCGGCTGTACCTATTGAAGAGATTGTTCCATCTCCAGTTGAAACCAGGTACGAGCATCAGTTCTCATATTGATGAGTTTAATAAGTTAATTGCTGATTTTTTAAACTTAGATGAAACCTTCAAAGATGAAATTAGGGCTATGCTATTGATTGGCTCACTTCCGGATGAATTAGATCATTTGTGCATTACTCTTATCCATGGGAAAGATAAACTGTCTTTCGAAGAAGTCTGTTCTGCTTTGTTGAATTATGAAATTCGTAAGAAAGATCAAAGGGAACATAGGGATGAGTCAGTAGATGCATTAACAGTGAGAGGGCGTAGTCATAGTAGGAAACCAGGAAAAAGGGGAAAATCTTGGTCGAGGGGTAGATTAGGAAAAGATGAGTATGCCTTTTGTCGTGAGAAAGGACATTGGAAGAAAGATTGTCCTAAATTGAAAAAGAAAGATAAAGGCAAGGCTGTTTCTGATGCATGTGTTGTTGAACGTGAGGATGATAGTGAGTCAGATATATGTCTAGCTGGTCATCTATCTACTTCTGGTTTTGATGAGTGGATTATGGATTCGGGTTGTATTTATCATATGTGTCCACATCGGGATTGGTTCTTTCACTTTGAAGAGCTTGATTGTGGAATTGTGTATATGGGCAATGATGATATTTGCCATACTGCTGGGATAGGTTTAATCTGATTGAGGAATAATGATGGACTGACTAGAGTTCTGATAGATGTTCGGTATGTACCGAAGTTGAAAAAAAATCTCATCTCTTTGGGAGCCTTAGAATCTAAAGGTTGTGGTATATCTATTCGAGATGGTATTCTGAGGGTCATTTCAGGCGCTTTTGTGGTATTGAAAGGCACTAGGAGGAACAACTTGTATTACTATAATAGTAGTACGGTTATTGGATCAGCGGCTATGGTTTCTGATAATGATGCAGATTTAGAGATCACAAGACTATGGCATATGTGTTTGGGACATGCAGGTGAGAAAGCCTTATTTAGTGTGGTGAAACGAGGCTTATTGAAAGGTGCAAAGACCTGTAAGCTAGATTTTTGTGAGCATTGTGTTCTGGGAAAGCAGAAGAGAGTGAAATTTGGCACAGCTATTCATAATACCGAGGGTATTCTTGATTATGTTCACTTAGATGTGTAGGGACCTACTAAAACCGCATCTATGGGAGGTAGGCACTACTTTATTCCTTTTATTGATGACTTTTCCAGAAGAACTTGGGTGTACTGTTTGAAATCAAAAGATGATGTACTGGATGCTTTCCTTAAGTGGAAAAAGATGATTGAGACACAAACTGGTAAGAAGATCAAGCATCTCAGAACAGATAATGGTGGTGAGTATTGTAGTGATTAGTTTTTGAAATTGTATCGTGATGGGGTATTGTACGTCATTTTACTGTTAGAGGTACACCGCAGTAGAACGGGATGGCAGAACGCATGAACCGGACATTGTTGGAGAAAGTTCGGTGTATGTTGTCCAATGCTGGGTTGGGCAAAGAATTTTGGGCTGAGACTGTGACTTATGCGTGTCATCTCATTAATCGTCTACCTTCAGCTGCTATTGGTGATAGAACTCCATTGGAGGTATGGTCTGGATAACCTGTTTCTCATTATGATTCTTTACATGTTTTTGGTTCTCCTGCATATTATCATGTGAAAGAATCTAAGCTGGATTCTAGAGCCAAGAAAGCGATTTTCTTGGGATTTGCTTTAGGAGTAAAAGGATATCGTTTATGGTATCCTAGTTCGAGGAAGATTGTATCTAGCAGAGATGTGACATTTGATGAGTCTTCAATGTTGAAGAAATCAGAAAACCAGACAAAGGTAAATGGTACTCAGCAGCAGGTGGAGCATACTCAGCAGCAGGTGGAGTTTGAAATGACAACATTAAACCCAGTTAGATCTGTTGAGACAGATGTTGATACTTCTATGACAGAGGAGGATTTGGGAGATGATGGTAAGGGTTCTACTCAGGAACCTCAACAACAACAAGAATCTATTGCAATTAATAGGCCAAGACGTGAGATTCGCAGACCTGCTCGATTTGCTGATATGGTGGCCTATGCACTTCCAATTATAGATGCTGATGTTCCTTCCACTTATAGAGAGGCAGTCAGATGTTCTGAAGTTGATGAGTGTAAGACAGCTATGAGCGAAGAGATGCAGTCTCTTCAGAAGAATGAAACTTGGGAGCTAGCTCAACTACCGAAGGGTAAAAAGGAAATTGGGTGCAAATGGGTATATGCAAAGAGAGATGGATTTTCTGACAAGAATGACTTCCGCTACAAGGCAAGGTTGATAGCTAAAGGCTACGCTTAAAGGGAAGGAATTGACTACAATGAGGTATTTTCTCCAGTTGTGAAACATTCTTCCATTAGAATTTTGTTGGCCTTGGTAGCTCAGATGAATATGAAACTAGTTCAATTGGATGTAAAAACTGCATTTTTACATGGTGACTTGGAAGAGGAAATCTATATGACTCAGCCAGAAGGATTCAAAGTTGCTGGTAAAGAAAATTTGGTTTGCAAACTGAAAAGATCTCTTTATGGTTTGAAGCAGTCTCCCAGACAGTGGTATAAGCGATTTGATCAGTTTATGATAGGTCAGAGGTACACAAGAAGCAAATTTGATAATTATGTGTATTTTCGGAGGCTACATGATGGTTCTTTCATTTATCTACTCTTGTATGTTGATGAAATGTTGATAGCTTCGACGAATGTCGAAGAAATTGCAAAGTTGAAGACTCAGTTGAATCGAGAGTTTGAGATGAAAGATATGGGTGAAGCTAAGAAGATGTTAGGTATGGAGATTAGCAGAGATAGAGGGAGAAGCAAGATTTGTTTGACTCAGAAGCAGTATCTGAAGAAGGTATTACAGCGGTTTGGCATTACAGAGCATTCAAAACCTGTAAGTACCCCACTTGCTCCTCATATGAAGCTTAGTGCATCTTTATCTCCTAGTACAGATGAGGAACGAGAGTATATGTCTCGAGTTCCATATGCTAATGCAGTTGGTAGCTTGATGTATGCTATGGTGTGTACGAGACCCGACATTTCACATGCAGTTGGAGTTGTGAGCAGGTACATGCATGATCCTGGTAAAGGACATTGGCAAGCAGTGAAATGGATTCTATGGTATTTGTTGAGAACCGTATATGTTGGCTTAGTCTTTGAGAGGGATGATACATGTGATCAGTATGCTATTGGTTATGTTGATTCAGATTATGCTGGTGATTTGGATAAACATCGGTCAACAACCGGTTATGTGTTTACTCTTGCAAGAGCACCAATGAGTTGGAAGTCTACTTTACAGTCTACAGTGGCTTTGTCTACTATAGAGGTAGAGTATATGGCAATGACAGAGGCTGTGAAGGAAGCTATTTGGTTATAGGGATTGCTGGATGAATTGGGAATTGGGCAGAAGAAGATTAGACTTTATTCTGACAATCAGAGTGCTATCCATTTAGCGAAGAATCCAGTGTTCGATGTTCGTACGAAGCATATTGATGTTCGGTATCATTTTGTGCGGGAGATCATTGATGAAGGGAGAATCTTACTTCAGAAGATTGAGACTGCCGAGAATCCTGCAGATATGTTGACTAAGGTTGTGACAGCGATCAAGTTCAGTCATTGTTTGGACTTGATCAACATTGTACGAGTTTGACTGCGCCATTGAGCGCATTTGGAGGCGTTGCAATTGTGATAGAGAATGTGGGAAAAAGAAGAAATTTGTGGTGGGTCGGCATATTCGCCAAGGTGGAGATTTGTTGAGCATTGTGGCTCATATGCAATGGGAGGAATCCCACATTGATTAAAGAACAAAAATTGAGTATCATATGGGGTTATAAAAGGAGGCAATATGGGAGAAGTTAAGTGTTCCAATTGAAATATCATTCACCCCCCATAATTGTAAGGTCTCACATATAAGACCTCATAGTTTAAGGGCCTTTTATTAAGGACCTTAAAGTTTGTATTTGTAGTATTGTCCATTGTTTTGGGTAATTACAGTTTGACCCAACTATTTAGGTAATTGCAGTTTGGCCCAATAGTTGTGGAATTTGTTTTGTGGCCTAAAAGTTTGTAATTCTCTTTGAAGATAGTGGAAAGTTTCTTCAGCGGCGCCCGAGGACGTAGGTATTTATACCGAACCTCGTTAAATCTTGGTGTTCTTTCTATTTCTGCATTGTTGGTTGATTGATTGCCTTTTTAGTTGCTATTATATTCAATTATCTAGCATAGTTTGTGGTTGTGCATTTGGTTGTTCTGTTGGTTATCACTTCCGCTGTGCATAACACAATTAACAGAGCTGGGCATTCCTCTTCAATGCTTAGAAGGTGGATCAAAAATACTTTTCACAACTTGCAAGTTCGATGCTTGCAACAAAATGGAAGCTGACGAGAAGCTTGAAGAGAAAGTGTTTGGATTTTAACAAAGCATTGAAATTGTTCCAACAGAGCGGGATCCTCAAATTCGTAGGCTGGCCGATGATGAGGTAGTCAAGGAGTGTCTGCCGCTTGCACTCATGTATTATGACAAGCAATTGAGGCCTTAAAGAACATCAGTCGAATTTGAAGAGGTGGAGAAAAATGTATTATGACAATTTATCTAGCGATACAAATCTGTTTCCTGTGTATAGTAGATTTATATCCGAAAGACCGTTGGACTTTTATAAGCGACTTTAATAGATCATTGAATAGCTAGGTGAAGAATTTTTAAGTGAATCTAGTGAAGTAGATGTCATCATTTGTGAGCTTTGAGCACGTTTATTGGAAAAGGAAGACGAGGATAAAGTCAAAATGTAAAATGTGCATTAGGGACTGGGCTTTATGGATAGCATGGGGTAGTGAAAAAGTGAAGGAAAATTGTTTGGTTAAAGCCAATAATGGGTTAACTAAAGCACCAGAGGCTGCAAAGTGGAAAGAAATCAAGAGGATGCCATTAATGAAAATAAAATTAGAGTCTGTCAACAGTTCCTACATATCTTGATCTCCAAACTCTCTTTCCAATAATTGACTATACCGTTCTTCACCACGATTATTCCTTTTTTGACTTCTATTTTGCGATCACACTAGTGACTTCTTTCAATATACGCAATTTCTTGAGGCTTTAGACTTGTAAAAACATACTAGATGCCTTTGGCATGTACCACCACGAATTTCAAAATTGGTTTTACCATACCATCTTGATCAATCATGTACTCTGATCCTATAAGTGAATTGCCAAAAGAGTTAAAGAGTTTTGGTCAATCTTATATGTTTGAACGAGGAATCCGCTGATAAACTTTGACAAGTTCCGTGAAAACTGATATCTGAATTCAAACAGTTACAAGCATTTGGACTAATAAATTCTTGTGTCTAAATACAACATTAATAAATTAAATTTAATAAACTGTTAAGATTACTTGTTAAAAATAAACTATATATTGTACAACTATATACATATTGTTAAGATGAATTTAATTAATATAGTATTTTCTTTTCTACGTTTAAGTTGGAGTTGTGTCTTTGTTAAGATTATGGCAACTCGATCCACCAAGGTCTAGCCTTAGGTACCACCGGATTCAATTGATTTACACAAACTCATTCTAATTATAAATACATTAATGAAAATTTATAACATTCGCCAGTTCAATCTCATAAATCATAATGTTTTATAATTATTCAATTTACTTATATTCATTAAATACTTAATTAACTTGTATTTATTTTTTAAGAAAATGCTATATCATATTACAATATTAAAAAATTTTCTGTGTTTAACATATAATTGTAATGGATTAAATTAAACATATCAAGAAGGTTAGATCAAAGATTTACCCATTATATACGTATACGTTTGACTTTAACTTAACAAGTTAATAATCTAAAACACCTTTTTGTTAAAACTTCTATGAAATTTTTATTATTCAAAGACCAAGGTTATTGTTAATCTTATATGTAAAAAGGTGATAAGATTAAAATTTAGGATCTTATTTAAGATTAATTAGCATCTTCTACTTCAAAATTTTTACTTAAATTATTGATGTAAATTTTGAATTATCAATTTGATTGATTCTAATAAAGAATGAACAATATTCAATATAAATTTCTTTTACTTTCAAACTTAACCTTCAAATTAAATAAAATAATTGATGCTTTATTGAAAGTTTACAATGTTATTCTATTTTAGTGAGAAATGAGAAACCTCTTAAATCTATCAGCTTTTACCATCTAAATTAATATTAATACATGTTTTTATTACTTAATAACAACCTGAAACTAAGGCCGATTAAATTCAATTAAAAAATGGAGTAACTTCACAATTCTTAACCGAAGCTTCTAAGATAAAGTTTGTGAAACTTCTTAAGAAGTTAGAAACATAGACCATCTCAGTTTCTCAATATATCTATAAATCAGTCCTTGTCCAACCATTCAAAATCGTTCCAAAACAATTTCTTAGACGGAAGATTTAGAAGCATCATGGCAAGCTTGAAGAGCCCTTGGAGCCACTCCCTTGTTTTGACCTTTTTCCTTGTTAGCTCAGCTTCGTGGGTGCTTGCATCTCGCAACTTGGAGGAAGTTAGCAGTCCAGCTCCACAACCAAATGATTTTCTGCGGCAATGTCAACTCAAAATTGTTGAACACTGCGAGGAAGACATAGTTTCAAGCGTGTTTGGAAATGGAACAGTTTCTGACGAATGCTGCCGTGAGCTTGTGAATTTTATTGGGTATTCATGCCATACTGTGGTCGTGGAAGGATATACATTTTTACACCCTGAAGCAGAAAGAGCCAAAGCTTTGGAGAACAGCAAAAGCATTTGGTTGGACTGTTCAGCTAGGGTTCACTAGATAGTATCTAACTCTAGAATAGTAGGATGCACGATCAAGTTAAATAAGAATAATATTTCTATGTGCTTTTGAATTATGGAGAAGTATGAATGGGTGTAATAAAGATGTTCACTGATAATAGAAACCTATTTATCGTTTCTTGATCATTCCATTAAAATCGTTAGTTACTGTTTATTTTAGACATTTTATTAAAATCGTGAGGTCTCTGTACGTACCCTTGATAATCGCTGCCTAAGTATAATTCAAAAGAGCGTAATAGTAATCGCCTTTAAAGTTATGTAAAGTCCATACAGATGCATAATTTCAAAGAGACTAATAAGAATCTCTCTTACAGTTTGTTATGACAACCTCTAAAATATGAGGCAATCAAGAACTATACTTTGATTTCCAAATTGGACTAACAATAATTATTCTTAAGATAAAAGATGGCTACTTAGCTTTAGTATGGATCCACCAAGTTGGCGGACCCAAGATTTGATTGAAGGGGGCACTATTAATATTTTAATATTTATAATTTATTTGATAAACTTTAATAATATGATATAATTATAAAAAATAAAATAAAAATATACCTAAATGAAAGACATTATGACTATAAAGATCATTGTGATTTGTTCGAAAACATAGTCAGAAATCTATAAAAAAATAATGAGAGAATTTTTTGAGAGAAAACTTGTATATATTCATTCAAAAGTCAATAATTGATTATATCTGTAGAAGTTAATATTGATCCTAACTTTGGGAAGTCTTTAAAATAGTCGAAATCCAAAAAAGTAAAATATATTAATATGTCTGGCATTAGATTAGAATGTATAAAAATAGTTACACATGGGCGATCGAATTATATATATCCTAGTTTCTGATATATTCTTCACGAAGAGATGCAGAAATAACTAGAGACAAATCATAGATTTCGAAACATTTCCAAAATTTAGTGTTCGGTTTAGAGAGAAATGATACAGAGAGAGAATAGATATTTGAATAATGATTGGGAAGAAAACGTTTTTCGAGAAAAACTACAAAGGGCAATGAAAGTTGTGAGCAAGTTATCTGCATATGGTAGTTTTTATTAGTACTTTTATTTTTTATTTTATCTGCTTCCAGCCTTTAATGCATTCAAGAAAAAAAAAACATTTCAAGATTTAAAGAAATCCGAATTCTGAGCCTAAGAACTCCTATATATTAATTTAACAGTAGTGTTAGACTTACAAACTACATACAGCCTAAACTTTATAACTTGATTTGACAGTCTATTGTCTACTTAAGAAAAATTAACTGGAAGAGGAAAAAAATAATAAGAAAAGTTACATCTCTAATAGAATTTTGTTATGTAAACTACCACATCAGGTTGTATGTAGATTATATGTTTAGGATTACTTTTAATTTAATCACTAACAAAATCTTTCCATAATGGAGTTCTTTAATGTAAGTTTCAAATTATTTATTGAATACAAAATTTAATTTAATGGCTTATTGAAAATATGTTCAGTAATTGATTCTTAGAAATTGACTGCTAGAAAATGTAGACAAGCTAATAAGAGATTATTCATAATAATGTCGTTCATTAATTTTCATGATCCCTTTGTTGCTTTGGGAGATTTCGGCGACTCTGGGGATTTCCGGAGTTTCACATCTAGTTTCTCTGGGGTTGATTAGGCCCCATGTACAAGCCCTTGGTCGCCATATTTGAGTTGACTTTGCTGGTCTGGTGGAAATCCTTTCACAAATATGCAACCAGGTCATGTATTCGGTTAGCATGACGCTTCACAACTCAAAAAGTAAAAGCGGAAATTATAGGAGAAAGATTTTGAAAGATATCAAAGACCAAGAAATTAAACCAGTATATTTTGAATTTATTTAGCATGCTTTAAAGGAAAGAACTTTTTCTGATATGACCGTAATGAATAAAGAAAATGAGGAAATAAATATTAATCAATCAATATAGAAAACCACACTTGTCATATTCTTGAAAAAATTAGGGAAATAGGATTAGGAGAATAACCTAATCCCATTTTGGTCTATTACAATTAATCTTTTCTAATTCTAAATATCAATTTTCGAAGATTATGATTTTATCTTTTATTAATTTCAGATAAGATCGAATGATGAGGTCGTAGGTGGAAGCTAAATAGAACCTCTAATATGAAATTATAATGGATTTTATCTAGAGATTGGTTACATGCGCAAATCATGGTAAAAAATAAGTTTCATTTGTTCCATATGTAGGAATATTAAGTTACTAGCCGTTTATGAATATATAATTGATTGGTTTTTGGCTTTTTGTTAATTAATTTAGAATGACAGTTTGTCACACACTGGCCTTACCTAATATATACATATCAGTTGAGTGTTATACCCTTCATGCTCATATATATATATATATCTCAAGACTTTCCATAATGTATCATATTATTAAGTACAACCAAATTGTGAACCTATCTTTGGAGTAGTATTGATCAATGGAAGGCTCCATGATGATAAGGTTTCTCTTGAAGCTCATATTGGTGGTGCTCTTAGTTTTTGCAGCTCTCATCGACAAGAGTCAAGGAAGTGTTCCTTTTTGTTGTTCACATAATCCTGATTGCTGCCAAAAATCTTATGATACGAAAGTTGGGAAACCCTAAATTGATACATATTTTCATTATTGTCTTTATTTTACTCCACATAACACATATCTACATAAATGGATATTAGTAAATAATAGCAGTGATATGCATCACGTTTTGCTTTAGTTAATATATTTTATAATAAGTGGAGATTGAAATCTTTACTCTCTCTCTCTCTCTCTCTCTCTCTCTCTCTCTCTCTCTCTCTCTTCGTATTTATATACACATTATTTTAACTGAAAATATTTATCTGAACTTTCAACATAAAATTTTGGCAATTATTTATTTTAACCCAATGATTAAAATGTAAAGTTAATTAGTCACATAGTTAATAATAATGAACATCCACTTCACATGAATGGATTAAACGAGATGAGTGACTAGCTAAATTAAGTTAAAAATTGTATGTCAAAATTTTAATTAATAAAATCTTTTTCTTTTTCTATTTCTATGAAGAAGAAATCTTGATAACTTCAAGGTATAAACAGAAGCATAAAACAAGAACAACGATATTACATATTGAAAAAATAAGCTACGAATCCTAAGTTTGTATCCTAAATGTTCTATACCAATTGATTTGGTAGTGATTACAATAGCACTGGGGGATTATGACTAGAAATTACTGGCATAATTCTAAATCAAAGTCATATTACCCTCATTTAGTTGCCAAGGAAATGCATTCCAGGTCGTGAGTTAAATTCCCCGAGTCATTGTAGTAAATGTCTATATTGTCATGGCCTTATTGTTTCGCTGCTTAGACTGTGCGGCCTAATTAGCTAGGCACTTAATGAACCGAACCTGCACCCAGGTAAGCCTTCGAACACTTGACAATACCAAGTAAGATCAAGGGAAGCAAGAGAGAGTTAAGAAATGTATAATTGTTATTACTTTATAAAGCAATTGTACAAGAGAGGTGTTACAAGAAACTGTGTTGGACAGGCTCTCAAGGAGAGAACATCTCAACTGTGATGGCCGTATTGTTTCACAAGTCGAGACCGTGTGGCCTTAGGCGCTAACACACCCCAAAGTGCACCTAAGTAAGCTTTAATCCGCAAGAAAAGAGGTTCAAGCGAAAGAGAACAAGGACAAGAGAGATTTGGGTGGGGAAATATTCACTATACACAAGGTAGTTTACAAGGCTTGCAAGACTCTTGAACACTTAAGTCTAGCATGAATTGCCTTTATAAATGAGAGCTCACCCCTATTTATAGGCAAGCACCTTCTCAATGTGTGGCTAACATTCTGCCACATGTCACTACCCTATTAGTGATTTAGAACTATCCTAAGATAATTACAAACGTTACTTGGGGTCCAAGTATTCTAGAGACATCTACAAGTTGCTAGACAACACTACATAACTCTATCATACACTAGACAATCCTAGATATCCCTAGAATATATATTCTAGACTCAAGATATTTTTCCAAGCTTCCATAATCTTCCGCAGCCTTCCATCACCTTTTGCCACCTTCTAGACTCTCCTAAAGCCTTCTTGAGTCTTCCATGGCTTTCTTATGCCTTCCGAATCCTTCTGGACCCTTTGGGAATGTTCCGAAACGTCACAAAACCTTTCAAAAACTTTCGGAACATCATGCCCATTCTTTGCACCTCTGAATTCCTCTCGACACAAGGATCCTAAATTACTGTAACACTTATCCCGAAATCCCAATCCTTGGTGTGCTTCAGTGCAAGCTTGGTGCAAAACCGTGCGTGTGTCGCACGAGGCGTGACAATATGATGGGGCAGTTCCACAATTGCATGAGGATATCCATGATAGTGCTCACCATATCCATCACAGAAGCAAACTTTATGATTCCTGCTAAATGTCCTCTCCATAAGCCCTTTTAAGCAAAAATTTTGACTAAGTCGGGAAAATAGAATCCGTAGCAAACGTAGAGATATTTTTTTTCTCAATGGAAATTCGGCTGGAGAGGCTTTATTAAGTTCATACTTGTTGAATTAAATAATTCAATATTATCTCTTCCTGCTGTGACCCATTTTGAAGGCTGTCTGGTTTTGTTTGTCAAAGAAATAGTGAAAATTTGTCAAGAGAAAAAACAAATGTACATACGTCAAATTCAATAAATTCATACTTAAAGATTCAACGCATGTTCTCTTATGGAAATGTCTAGGATATATTTACGTAAAACATGTTAAGAGAATATTATATCACGAATGTAATTATTAAATCTTCCATCTGAGAAGCTTTTTTGGAAAGACATAGAATGGTTGGACAAAGACTTATTTATAGATATTGAGACACTAATGGTCTATATTTGTAACTTCTTAAAATTTTCCGCAAACTTTATTTTGGATTCTTCGTTAAAAATTATCTGAAGTTACTCCATTTTTCAATTGAATTTAATGAGCCTCATCAGTTTCAAGTTATTATTAAGTAATAAAATCATGTTGTAATATTAATTTGGATGGTAAAAGTTGATACTAAAAAAGTTTTGAGTCTCATATAAAATATAATAACAATTAAACTTTAAGTAGAGTAATATTTATTTAATTTAATGGTACATAAGTTCGAAGAAAAGTAATTTATATTAAATTTTAGTCATACTCATATTTTTTATTCTTTGGAACAAATCAAATTAATAGTTCAAACTTTCAATCAATATTATAATTAAAAATTTTAAAGTAGAAGAGGCTAATTAATATTAAATATTATCCAAAAAATTTTAATCCTAACGTCGTTAATTCTACATATAAAATTAACAGTAACCTCTTGGTCTTTCAACAATAAAAATGTTATAGAGGTTCCAATGATAGATATTTTTGATGACTCGTTGAGTTAAAAGTCAAACTTGTACACAATGGGTTAATCTTTGATTTTTCCTTCTTCATATTTTTAATTTAATCCATTAAATTTATATCTTAAAAGAGGAAAAGATTTTGAATATTATAATATGATAAATGTCTTACTAAAAAAATATAAGTAAATTAAGTATTTAATAACTATAAATCAATTGAATAATTGTAAAATAATGTGATAGATGATGATTGTATTGGCTAGTATTTGCTTATAAAATGTAATTAATGGATTTATAAATAGAATGGGTTTGTGTTAAGTCAACGGATTCTGGTTGTATCCAGTGGCAGACCTACACAAGGTCGGGGGTTCCTGGGCCCCCTCTCAATTTTAAAAATATCAATGTACCCCCATTACTTTGCTTTATCACTTTTACATTCCTTTCTTAAAATTAAAAAAAAAAAGTCAATTTCAAGTTTTGTAATTCTCTTTTCTTTTTTTCTGAGGACTTGAACTACTTGAGAAATATAATAATATAATACATTATATTTTAATTAACTTTTATTAGCTAATTCATAAATAGAATTTTAGTTTTCTATTTTTATTTATTTAATTCTACAAAAATTATATATTTCACTTTATATAAATATTTTTTAATTAAAAAAATCTCAATCAATTGTTACTAAAACAGTACAAATTTGATGATCCTAGTTTATGAATGATCCTACTATATGATAATGACTGCCTTTTTCTTATAATTTGAAATAAAATCATATATTATATTTTTACCATGTCTTTCTTTTTATTTTTTATTTATTTGCGTCAATTAGATTTAAATAATAGTAATATATTTTCAAGAAATTATTTATAAGAGATTTTTTATTTTATTTCATTGGTTTATTTTTTTTAGATAAAAAGTAACGTATGTTATAAAATAATTCTTTTTGAATAGTTATAGAGAGAGATATTTTAAAAGAAAAGCTACTTTGAATTGAAATTAAATTTAAAGAAAACGAACTCTTTAAAATTTCAAGTCTTTATACACTACAACAAAATAGGGTTTTTGTGTCACAATTTTTATGTCAGTTTCTAGAAGAGTGACACCTAATTACATTTCAAATTCAGTCAAACCCTATATATGTCATACATAAAAAACGGGGGATAATATGTGTCATGACAAAATTTTTTAGTGTGACACATATTACCAACTATAAAAGGAAAAAAAATAAAGCCCTAACACGCCTCTCTCCCTCTCGATTCACGCCTGTCTCTCGATTGCCTTCAGCCGCTGTTACTCCTCGTCTCCGTCCATGCCTATATCTCTCGATTCACGCCTATCTCTCTCGATTGCCTTCAGCCGCTGTTACTCCTCATCTCCGTCGACTGCCTTTAACCGGTCAGCACGGCTCATCTCTCTCACTTGCCTTCAGCCGCTGTTGCTACGTAGCAGTGACAAGTTCTTTCAGGTATGATTTTCCTTTCCCATCTACTCTTAATCTGCTACTTCTTAATCGCTTTCTTCTCTTTCGCATGCTGAATAGTGTTATGTTGCAGTTCTAACTACTGGCCATGGATTTTACGCGTAAATCTCTAAAACTTTCTTTAATTAGCCATCGATTTTGTTGCAATATTATCATCTGTTTCAACCCTTTTTGTTCTCAGCAAAGAGTTTCTGCAGTCTTTTCTTCTTTTTTCTTTTTTAGTTTTTACATGTAATTGTAAACAAATATGAGCATTCAAAGATAAATAAATGTGGTGGTGGCCAAGCAGATTGGAGATTTGAGTGAAGATGATCATAAAAGGCTCTTGGGAAAGAAAAATAGTAGAGAAGCTTGATCAATAAAATTTTTGGAGGATTTTCCATTGTGAGAGTAAGAGAGTTCCATGTTGAATTTTAAAATAAAAAGAGAGAGAAACGGATATGAGGAAAAAAATTAAAATATTGATGAGATGACTCTAGCTCTACAGGTGATTCATGATTTAATAAATGCATCATACAAACAAAATTAGGTGATATATCCGGTACACTTAATTAACTATTATGATGATTTGATTTTGATATTCAATAGTTAATTAAGATAATAAAAATAATAATAAAAATAATGACTTGCTTGTTCCTGATCTCGTCGTCTTCTTGTGTTACCATACCAAAGTCATTATCAAATTTGTGTCAAAATCTTGTCTTTCACTTCGCTAAATCTTTTGGTTCTCAGAGATTTCATGCGCTCTTCACGAACTCTAACTTTCTCTGGGGTAAATAAGTCGATCCTAACTCTCTCTCCTGGTCGTAAATGCTTACACAGATTTTTTTCCCCAAATTTACTGCATTACTATTCTTGTTTGCAGATCTTTGGTGGGGTGTGATTACGCTGTGGAGTCTTTGACCAGCTTCGCCTTTTCCATCATCATAAAAGGTTAGTAATTTCGTAGAAACCAGATGATTTGGGTTGGTCTTTAGCTTCTTTTTTATACTTCATTTAGTGTATAGGTGAATATGTGACTAGTTTCTAGGAGGAGGTGGATCAACTTGTTCTGTATGAATAGCATTCTATGACAGCTATGTGATCTCTCCCCCATGGTGTTAGTATGTCATGTTGCTACGTTATTTTTTTAACAGTAATAATAACTTTTTAGCAAGCCATGGATGAGTGTTCAAATTGATGGTGTCCTAAAAGTTATTGTTAGATAGCTTGCAGGATGAAAGGATAGTGAAAATATTTATATCGAAATTCAAATTATTCAATGGTTTTTAAAACAAATGGTAGATCTTCCACGTTTTTGCAAATGTTGCAGGTTGTTGAAGGGCTTGATTTTATGAACCTTATCATTTGTTATTTTCTTGGAAAAGGATAATTGTATAATATTATTATTTTCTGTCGAGGAATTTTGAATGAGGAGAATCTGATATAAAAGCTTGGATAGAGTTCGAAATTTACTGCAATATTGAACCTTATCATTTGGTTACAACTGTTTTATTTTGTGATGTCCAACTTTGTTTTGGGAAAGACTTATCTCACTGCATTTATTTGGTAATGGGGAGAAAAAACTGGAAAATCTTCTGTTGTTGCAGAAGCATTTTGTATATAATCAAATAATTTGTCACTTCCAGGGATGAGGAATTAGCAACTGAAGTGGCATTGGTAGTTGTGTATCTCTCAGCCCTCTCAAATGTTGCTACCAGTCGGCTGTTGAAGAGTGATGTCCTTCAACTACTTGTAGAAAGATTGGCAACATCAAATAGTTTGCAACATCAAATAGTTTAATGTTACTTCATTGTTTTTTCTGCTTCCTTCTATTCTTTTAAAGGTTGAATTATTGTGAATAAGTACAGAACGGACATGGATACTTGAATTATCTTGTTTATGTTGCTGTTTATTGTCTCTAGTGTATAATAGATTTGAAAGGATTGATGTAACAGGAGAAATTGTTACAAGTGGCTGGGTTGCCCATGGTGGAAAATTGCATGGGAGGTTACAACAGCTGCATGTTTGCATATGGACAAGTGAGCTTTTAATAAATCTGTATCCTTAATGTTGTTTCATTTAAAGTTTCTTCGTGAGTGTCCAATTATTTGATTTAATTTGTTACATTTTTCTTGCAGACTGGAAGTGGGAAGACTTACACGATGCTTGGAGACATTGAGGGAGGTACTCAAAGACATAGCGTCAATTGTGGGATGACACTAAGAGTATTCGAATATTTATTCTCTGGAATACAGAAGGTATTCTGATATTCTGTGGGAAAATGAATTTCTATTCTTTTTACGTTGAATGTTAAAAGAATCACCAATAATGGGTAGGCTTTGCTATAAGACTACAAATTGATTTTCTTTGCTAAAAGTTATTAATCTAATGAAAAAAATGGTTACTCTTTTAACTTTTGGCCAGAAAAAAAGGAAGATAAAAAAATGGTTACTTGTAAATGTTCATTTTTGGAAATTTACAATGAACAGATTCTGGATCTTTTGGATCCATCTTCCAATAACCTGCAGGTATAAATTACTTAAAAGACTGCATGTTTAAGGTTTCATATCTTTCGCTTTCCTTATCTAATTTATGACTGCTGCAGAAATCAGTTTAAAACCTCACATACCTGTGAGGGCACCTTTATTTGTTTATTTATTTTTAAACATTTTACATAGTTGTTGGGATAATTTTAGATTCCAGAAAGTGTATTAGACAAGAGCATCTTTTGGATGGCCTAATCTGCAATTCATGTCAAACTTACATAATTTATATTACTAACTTGGATTATTTTGTTTGTATGTTGCAGATACGAGAAGACAATAAGAAAGGTGTCTATGTTGAGAATCTCAAGGAGATAGAAGTTACAAGTTGCAGGGATGTGATTCAGCAACTTCTTCAAGTATGTTTTCATCTTTGCTGATTCTTTGATTCCAATTTGCAGCTGCAGTTGATCATGCACTACTACTATCCTTGGAGCCTTGGTATTTTTGTTCAACATTGAAGATTGTGTGCAATAAGTAACTCTTTTGTAGCGCGGGCAGTTAGCTTAATTGATAAAGTACATTAAATTCTGTTATGTCGTAGTTAAGGTTTCTATTAGTTGCCTTAGGTGAGGAAAATCCTGAATTTTGTCAATTTATTGTTGTAGAAAGTCCAATAAAATATCTAATCAATCCTAAAGTTTTGGTGAAAGTGGTCATACGTTCTTGAAGTGAATCATTTTGTTGCACATTTTTTAGGTTATTGTTCCTTATTCTCTCGTATTGGATCTTTTGCTGACTGGGCATGTCTAACAGCAAGCATCATACTTTCTTCTGTTAACAGAGTTTTGCCTATTTGGTACACGAAATTTTGCCTGGATGATTAGTTTCTTCTTGAACGAAAAAACTTCTAATATTTGCATTGGTTTTGGAAATTTAGACATTTTGCTCATTTTCTCTTAATTCCATATCTTGCAAAAATTGTTAATTAAAGCTCAATAATGTTTCAGGGGGCTGCCAATAGAAAGGTTGTTGTCACAAATATGAATCGTGCAAGTAGTCGTTCTTATAGTGTTTTTACATGCATTATTGAAAGTCAGGTGAGAAACTTTCCAAAATCTTTGCTTTGGTTTTTTTTTCTGAACATCCTTCTGAGCTTCTTCATTATATCTTGTAAATGTTTGTTTGTTGCAAAATTTCAAATTTTAATTGAGTTTTGCTCTTAGTGGGAGTCCCAAGGTGTAACTCATGAGCACTTTTGTAGTTTCTGTCTATTTTGTATGCATATAAACTCTAATCTATTGGAATTTTGATTTTATCTTTGCAGCTATACCAGCACATAGTTTACTAAACTTTTTGTATGTAAGCTGGGTTTTGGCAACTTGATCTGCTGTACCCTCCCTCGCTGAATCATTTCACAAATTGTAATTGTGAACTAATTACTAGACTCGCTAAATCTAAATTTATTATTTACCTTACCTTTTTGGTTGATTAATTGGAAATGATGATTTAATAATCGAGGTGATAAGGATCCATTTTTTTTAGGATAAACACAACCAGACACAACCAAAAGTGATCCAGTTGTGTTAAATGTCTGTTACTCCTTTCTGGTTGTTTTCATAGCCTGATTGTAAGAGACAGAGAATAATGAATATGAGTTTGCATAGATTTAGATCTGTAGAAGCCAAACACTTCTCTGCTAATGATAACGATGTTGTTGTATTAGTAGTTCTATTCTGACTCTCTCCTTGAGAAGTGAAGGGTTATTTCAGATTCAGAGGCAACAAAACGGCTTTCACTTTCTGTATGCTTTCTCTGTTTTTTTTCTGTTTTTTTCTTTTCTTTTTTGCAAATTTGTTAGTTTTTTATTCATTACAATCATCAATTCCAAGCTTGAAGTTGTTATATTTTCTTCCACGTTTGGAATTATCTGCAAGCTTTTGTGCTTTTTCACTTTTTGATTCTGCTGGGGTAGTTTTAAGTTTTTGTTCAAGTTTCTAGTTATGTTGCTTTTTATAGGTTATTTTCGGATGTTCCATTCTTAGCTTTCCATGTCCTGGTTTGTATAAAAAAATAAGAATCTTTAATTTTCGATTACGAGCTTGAGTGTCATAAGACGGGGTACTGGTTACAAACTTGATACTCTTACAAATTAGGAGCAAGGAAAAATATTATGAACTAAGAAAGAAACGGTGGATTTTGGTTAAACTATAAACTGAACTGATGATAACTCTAATTCTTCAAAAGCTATTGATTTGCCCTTGTCCCCCGTATATTGTAAGAGATTTCACTGCTAATGAAGTGCCTAACTCTTTAACAATTTTACTAAACCAGTCCATGAGCTATAGACATTAACATATTGCCTGTACCAAGTATATTTTATAAATTACGGTGGAACCAAAATATTATTTTCTTTTTCTTATGAGTTGCCTTTTCAAGTTACAACCCTGGATATATAGTCCGACAGAGAAAAAAGGGATAGCCAGCCAGCTAAGATTTCAATAGGCTGGACATGAAGCTTTTAATGCATTTTTATCTTTGCTTCACCGCACATGACAATTTTGGTTAATATCACTTATGAATCGGTTTTGTTGACTTGCATAAACTGTATGAAGACATGCATAAATTGCACTACTCTGTAATGCAATATTTTTGTTGACTTGAACATGTGGCCTTATCTCTCCTATATAAAATAGTTTTATTGATTAATGATGTAGACCCAGGGCCAAATACCAGAAAGACAGTGGCTATAATTCTCGGAGGAGCTGCTGGAGTTGGGTTTGTAGTTATTTGCTTGATGTTGGCCAGGAATCTGATGAAGAAACAGGATGAGCTATAACATTATGTAGAATTGATGAAGAAACAGGATGCTTTTGTCTGCAAAAGCATTGATGCTGCAAAGGAGGTATGGCCATTTTGACAATGGGTTAGTTCTTGGTCTTTTATTGTTAAGAACGGACATGTTTTGTTTGATACAGTGTCAGGTAGATCCTCAAGTTAGTGCTATTTTTCTCTTTTTGTTCTGGTGAATGAGTTGCACTGATAAATGCATTGCCACATATGCCATTTTATATACTTTGACTACAAGTCCTAGTTGCTCTGTTTTGGTTTCTTGTATGCTTATTTATGAGTAAACTCATGTATTATTGCTTATTTGGTTTCTTGTATGCTTATTTATGAGTAAACTCATGTATTATTGCTTATTTGGTTTCTTGTATGCTTATTTATGAGTTTTATGTATTATTTAAAACAAAAATATATATAATACGTGTCAGGATCTGTCAGTAGATCCTGACACGTGTTATATGTTTTTTACAAATTACGTGTCGGCCAAAAACCGACACATAAAGACTCGCTAAAATGGAAATATGTGTGACTTAGTAATGAACTATATGTCGGTCTCTGACCGACACAGTTTTTTTTATTTTTATTTAAGTGTCGGCCTAAAACCGACACATATTCTTTACAAAAATACGGAATGTGTCACTTTATTTGAATATGTGTCGGTCATGGAATGACACGTCTGTGTCGTTTTTTGACCGACACAAGATATGTGTCACTTATTGGCTGACACATATTTAGTTAAAACGAATATTTGTGTCATTTCTTAACCGACACAACATAGGTGTCACTTAATGACTGACACATATTTGGTAGATTCCGTTATTATGTGACACATATATGATTATACATGTCTGTTTTTGAACGACACGTATGATTGTGTCGGTTTGACCGAATGACACATATAGAATACGTGTCAGGGCCATATATGTCGCACAAAAACCGACACGTATTATGATATGTGTCAGTTTTCGGTCGACACAAAAGAGCTTTTTTGTTGTAGTGTACATTGTTTTGCAGGTTTTCTTGTTCCTAGCTATGAATTGACATGTATTTCATTATCTTTAATAGTATAACGTGCTCACTGTCGTCTTGCGCTGTTGCTCTTTACCATTTTGTTTAATTGACTATGAGTAGCAGCTGTCATATGGAGCCATTCATCACGTGGCCATACTCTTGTTTGGGAACAAAATTTTGAAAAGCTAGCCAATGCAAAAAGAAAAAAGAAAATTAAAAATGACGTAAATTTATTTGTTAGCACTATATGTGGTATATAATTATATAATTATTTCTTCCTATAAATGAGTTTTATTTGATCTAATAATTTAAAATTTCAAATGTATATTTTTAAATTTAAAATATATATTTTAAAAAAAATTAATCCGTGTTTGGTGTGATTTTTATGGTTGCAAAATCAACGGAATCAGTTATATTGATCCTGGTATAGTAAAAAACAAAAAGGAGAAAGAATAATGGGTAATACTACCTCTACAACTCATCTATAATTTTTTTTTTGTACAATTTAAGTTGGCAAGCTATTACTAAATATGTTAAAAATAAAAATAAATAAAAGATATTAAATTGCATGACATAGTAATTATTTATCAAATAATATCTTGTCAACTTAGACCGTACAAAATTTTGGTTCTAAATGAGTTATAGGTCTAGTATTATCCAAGAAAAACACGTACAAACATATAAGTAGTTCTAACATATACAAAGTGATATGGGAAAACATTATTGGGTGGAAAAAATAGAATGATGAATAAAAAATAATAACAAATGAGGTAATAATGACAAATCCAATGAAATAATCAATAATATCACATCAAGGTGCACGACGCTTGTCGTATGGTTGGATATATATTTAAAATTATTCATACTAATATTGTTGATTAAAATTATTGAAGCTAGCATCAACATGTGATATAATAAGTATATTACATATAAATATTATATATGGGCATTGTATCACCATGCGATATAATAAATTAATATATTCTCTAGATCTTTCTAAAACAAAGGATGTGCTGAATCCACAAGTATGAATTACTGATTCAAAAAATAAACATTTGTTTTCTATAGATTATTTCTTTTTTCCTCTACAACATTAGCGTCGGCGCAAGAGTCATATTGGACAATATTTAATTATTTACAACCACATCTTGAACTCAACAAGTATGAATCTATATATTAAAATTACTCTAGCCAAACTCCCATTAAGATCGACGAAAAAGATCTCCAATTCATAAGTTCTCAACGATATCTTAATAAATGACATTGAAACTTCATAAATGATCAGGCCAATTTAACACTGGAAGTAGTTTCGAGGCTTGTCTTGTGTTCCTATGAATTGACACATATTTTGTTATCTATAATCCAGAAAATACTTTTTACAGGACATATATATTGTTGATATGATATATCTAACCATTAATATTTAGTCATATATTGGAGGAGGTTAATTTTTTAATTTCTTTTCTTATCAAATTTTTAAACCACCCATGATTGCGTGCTATTATTTCCTTGGATAAGGTCATTAAGTTGTCTTCTTTTTTTCAACATTTTCAACTTACTCATGGTCATGATCATATGTTATCATCTTATTGGATAGACTCGTCAAACTACTATAGGTGGTATGCCTGTCCTACCTATGTCTTTCTCGTAGCGTTATGATCATCTTGCTCTGTTGTGCTTTTCAATATTATTTAAGTACATTGTCTCTTAGTAGCACCTATCATTTTACACATAATGTGATATATCACGTGGCCATGTTCTTGACCGTGAACAAAATTTTAGTAAAAACAAAATGAAAAGCCACAAATATGAGTTACTGAATCGACAGGCATTTGTTCTTTCTGTAGAATTTTTTCACTATTTCTCGGACTACATTGAATTATTTATACATTGAATACATTTGCTTCTGTGATCTCCTTAAGAGTCATGGATAAGGTGAGCCCAATCATAGACATCCTCACTCGATTGTGGGGCTGCGGGGCCAATAACAGTGCTCCCATCTGACATCTCAAAGAGAACTTGAACTCGTTGAGATTGGAAAACGATAAACTCGAAAGCATCGGCGAATATGTCAACCGGAGGGTCGATCTAGAGGAGAAACACTACAAAGTTCGTACAAACCAGGTCAAGAACCGGTCGGAAAGTGTAGAGGTCTTAATGAAGGAAGTGGATGAGATTTTGCGGAAAGGTGATCAGGAGATCCAGAGAAGATGTTTCGGGAGTTGCTTTCCCAGGAACTGTTACTTCAGCTACAAGATTGGCAAGGAAGTAATTAAGAAGATTGATGCTGTGAAGAAAATAATAAAAGAAAAGCATTTCGGTGTTGTTGCACATAGACTATCATTACCTCCAGGGGATGAGATACCTGTGGAGAAGACTGTGGGAATGGACTCAAAACCGAGTGAAGTTTGGAGTTCGTTGAAGACAAAAGCCTTGCAGTCGTCGGCTTCTATGGAATTGGGGGCGTAGGCAAAACTACCCTACTAAAGAAACTTTACAATAAGTTCAACAACAAAAGCCTCGATTTTGATGTTGTCATTTGGTTTACGGTTCTAAAAAATGAACTTGGAAAACATTCAAGAGGTCATACGAAAGAAACTACAAATCCCAAATGAAATATGGAATGAGTTAGATAAGCAAGGTAGAGTTGCAAAAATTTTCAACATTTCAAAGAGCAAAAAGTTTGTGCTATTGCTAGATGACTTATAGGAGTGCATAGATCTATCAAAAGTGGGAATTCCATCATTGATTGATGATCAAAATGGGTCTAAAGCAATATTTACATCCCAATCAGAGGAAGTATGCAATAGCATGGGCATCAGCAGGAGTTTTAGAACAAGAAGCAGCTTTGGAGTTGTTTCGACACAAGGTGACTCAAGATGTATATTAAACTCTCATCATGAGATACCAAAACTTGCAGAGATTGTTGCTAAGGTATTTAAGGGTTTCCCGCTTGCTCTGACTACCATTGGAAGAGCTATGGCAAGCAGGTGGAGGGTTGAAGAATGGAAGCACGCAATTAATGTATTGCAGAGTTACCGTCCAAGTTCAAAGGTATGGGGGATTTTGTCTTTTCCTATTCTGAATTTTAGCTATGATAGCTTGAGGGATGATACTCTCAAAAGTTGTGTTCTATATTGTTCCTTGTTCCCAGATGACTATAAATTAAATTAGGAAAGATGAACTGATTGAACTCTTGATTGCGGAGGGATTTTTACATGATTATGTTACTTTAGACGATGCATGAAATGAAGGAGAGTATATTATTGGGAGCTTGAAACTTGCATGTTGTTAGAAAGAGTTGGAGATTCCGAAGATTATATTAAGATGCATGATGTCCTTCATGATATGGCTTTGTGGTTAGTTTCTGAGAAGGAGAATAATATTTTAGTATATGAAAATGATGTGCTGACTAAGCAGTACGGGATTGGCAGATGGCAGGCGGCAGTTAGAGTATCACTTTGGAGTAAAAAAATTGAAGTTGTGAGTGAAACACTATTTTGTCCCCGTGTACTAATTTTTCTGGCCAAAGATTCCTTTTTTTTTTTAAGAAAAGTTACTTAGTAATATAAATCCAAAAAATTATAGTGTATAAAAATCCGAGGGGCATACCCGAAGAATTACAACTAGGACGTAAAGTAAAACAAAGAAAAAAGGCTACAAATGGCCTTAACAACATAAATGAGAAATGGTCACAAACGGCCTAAAACAAAAAATACAAGAGCTTTAACCCTTCTTATTTTTCTTCTTCTTATCCTTCTTTACAGGGGTAGCTGGGGTGTCTGAATGAGTATGATCAATCCTATCGGATTCATCATCATCATTTAACCCATTCAAAAGCTCAAAACGAGAGGGAGAAGACTCAGGAGGTTGTCCTGTATTTATCCTCCCTAACGAAATAGATGCCTCACGATTTGTAGAATACTTGATAGAGCCCAAAAGCCTACCCTGGTCAGTTGCAAAAGGAGATGGAGAATCAGAATCTGAGACTGACTCTACCCTCGAAACTGTAGTAGCCTTCAGAGGCACAACTTACACTACAGAATCTACTGGAATAGTAACAATTTTGAAGCAATTAGTGACCCTGATCACATCCTTTTCTTTGCCCAAAGGGGCACTATTAGAGGTGCTAGCCTCATTCTTATCCTGACTTGAAGTCTTTACCAGTTTCGGACAACAGTGACCAAACCTGCAACATTTGGGGCAATGTTTTGAACCCACTCATATTCAACTTGGATTTGGATGGATTCGGGAGAGAGCTTGCACTTGAACTTAAAGTTCTTAACTAGAGGGCGTTTTGCATCAAGAAGAACACATACCCTCACATACTCCAATCTAGATAGATCAGAAGTTACCTTGTCACAAGATTGAGGTTGTCCAACCATGCTGAAGACAATGCTAAGGCCTTTGGCTATCCACAAAGGAAATGGTAGGCCATACAATCGGATCTAGGCTGGTATTATCTAGAATTCTGTAAGATTGAAATCAAAATACGGATGCCATGGCTGCAAGCAAATGAATTTGCCTCCAAACATTCAAGGACCACGAGCAATGATTGCATGTACCTCATCCTCAATTCGAAAACGAAAGATGAGAAATCCTTTATTTGTGGAGCGGACGTCCTCTAGACCACTAGATTTCCATGCACGCATTGCCATCGAACGTGCAGCATGGAAGGGTATCACATATCCCGGAAAGAAGCCAACAAGATATCTACGCCATTTGGTCACATTCTCGTCGACGATCTCATTCGGGATCTCAAGGACTGTGCCCAGTTTCTTGGGGGTAACCGGGAACAGTTTGCATCGAGTACTCGAATTAGTGATTTTGATTTGTCAGCCGAAGAGCCAGCAGTTGACTTAGGTGGGTCCATCAAACACAAATCAAATACAATAAAAATCTCATAAAAAGAGATGGAAAACGAAAGCAAACCAGGCACCAAACGAGGCGGGCTTGCGAAGTCATCGTCGCCTCTTTATAATCGATAATCCGTGAGGAATCAGGGGGGCAGCGGAGAAGCAAAGTTGCATGGTTTAACCTAAAGAACAATCTGGTCAAGTCAGTAAATAGTATCGGCCGGATGAACAGTACCATGGCTGTGAATAGTATCACCCGAATGGAAGAAACGGCGATTTGAGGTAGTTATGGTGGGAATCGGACGACGGCGTAGAAGGAAAAGTTGATTAGCGTTGCTCGATCTACAAGATAGTGGTGGAGGTGAGCAGCCACTTGCCGATCGTCAGAAAGTGGCGGCCTTGCCAAAGATTCTAATTTGGATAAATTTCTGAAAGTGTTCTTTCAATCTATGCTTGCTTTGAAAGTTTTGGACTTGCATGGTAATCTATTATTAACGGAGATTCCTGAAGTGAGTAAATTGATTAACTTGCAACATCTTAATTTGTCAGAAACAATGATAACAAAGCTGCCAATTGAAGTTTCGAATTTAAAACAGCCGAGGATTTTACTGTTAGATGGTATAGTGTCTCTTAAAGCCATTCAAAAGGGAATTAAAAGAGTGTGTTTTCATTAGCTTGTTTATGGTCTTTATATACACAACTACTGCAATCAACTCCTTGATTTCAGTCCTACAATTATGGACAAATCAAAGGAATAAAATCAGTATTTAATACAATGAAATCACACATACACAGGAAATCAATCATAGATATTTAGCCTTTGATTGCTTCCTAAGATTGCTCTCTATTATGCCCCCGTAAGATTGGGCTTCTTTCATGAAGACCAAGCTCGAACCGATGACAAAGAAACGACTTGCGGGCAAGAGGTTTGGTGAGAGAATTAGCCAACTGATCATTAGAGTGAACATGAGCAACCCATAAATGATTATTGAGCACTTGATCATGAGCAAAGTGAAAGTCAATGGCAACATGTTTCATGCGAGAGTGGAAAACAGGATTTTGACAGACATATGTGGGACCAATATTATCACAGTAGATCATTGGAGTGGAGTGTAACTGAACTTTTAATTCTTGAAAAAGATTTGTAATCCAATTTAACTCAGCTGCTGTAGAGGTAATGGCTCGATATTCAGCCTCTGTTGAAGAACGAGCAACTGTCTTTTGCTTTTTGGAATGCCAACTGATTGGATTTCCACCAATGAAAATAACATATGTAGAAGTGGATGTGCAATCATCAATATTTCCTACCTAATCAGAATCAATAAAGGCATGAAGATTAGAAAATGATTGTTTTTGAAGTAAAAGTCCAATATGACTGGTCCATTTGAGATAGCACAAAAGCTGTTTAACTGCAGACCAATGAATTGAGGAAGGGCAATGCATAAACTGAGAAAGTTTATTAATACCAAATAATTAGGACAAGTGAAAGACATATATTGCAAAGAACCAATAACTTGCTGATATTGTGTTTCATTTGCTGTAGGGCTGTTGTCATGAAGTTTGAGTGTAGCGGTGGGAGAAAGAGGCGTGACAACTGCATTGGCTTCATGCATTTTATGTTTCAATAAAAGATCATTTATATACTTTTGCTGAGATAGAAACAAACCATGTGGAGTATAAGTGGACTCAATGCCAAGAAAATAACTAAGAATCCAAGATCTTTAAGTGAGAACCGTTCAGCCATAGTTTTTATAAATAGCTCGATAGAAGAGTGATGGTTTCCTGTGATGATAATGTTGTCAACATACACCAACAAATATATAAGAATCTGGCCATGAGAAAAAAATAAAGAGAGAGCTATTAGATTTTGAATTCATGAAACCATGAAGAAGTAGAAAAGATTTTAACTCATGATACCAAGCTCTCGGTGCTTGACGAAGGCCATAAATTGCTTTTCTTAGTTTGCACACATGATTAGAAAATTGTTGACTTACAAATGCTGGTGGCTATTGCATAAAGACATCATCTGAAAGTGAGCCCTGCAAAAAAGCATTATTCATATCCAATTGTCGTAATTGCCAACTTTTTGAGACAGCTAGACTTAAGATTAGGCGAACTGTCGTCAGCTTGACAACTAGACTAAATGTGTTAGTAAAATCAACACCATGTCTTTGATGAAACCCTTCGACAATAAGACGAGCTTTATAACTTGCAACTGATCCATTTGGGTTTCGCTTAATCTTACATATCCATTTACACCCAACAATATCTTGTGTGTAGTGGGAGGGAATAAAGGTCCAAGTTGAATTTTTATGAGTGCATCATATTTTTCACTCATGGCTTTATGCCAATGAGCAAATTTTTGAGCTTGCTGGTAGGTAGTAGGTTCAAAGTTATCGAAGGAAGTTGAAATGGTGGTATAAAGGTCAAGACTTTATGTGGTTTGAAGATATTGTGTTTTGAGCGAGTGACCATTTGAGGTTCTGATTAAGGATTATGATTCAATGAGGTAAGAGAGTGTATAGTACCTATGAGGGACTAGAGGACGTGGCATCATTAGTAGAGGTCGTGGAAGGCAATTGCATAGAATGAGTTGCCTTAGTGTCATAACTAGACTCAAAAGCATATGAAGAAGAAGTTTAATGTAGGGAAGATGTGGATTGTGTTGAGTGAGTATCTTCCAAAATAGTCAAAGTATTAATAGGCGGTTATGATCCACTACAAGAAAAATAGGAATAGATGACAGAAACAAACGGTCATAAACAGGGGTGGATGATAGAGAATCAAAGAGTCATCTATGTCACTGTCACTCATTCATGATAGAAAAAAAGTCTATCATCAACTTTGTGATAGTTTTTACATGTCATACGTCTATCACATTAGACAATTAATTTTATAATTTTATGATAGTTTTTATGTGACATACGTCTATCACACTAGGTAAATAATTATTTAATAATCCTTAAAAAATTTTGGCTGGAAATTATTTTTTATTTTTAGTTTGAAATTTTTTGCGGGAAAATTGTTTTTTAATTCCAATTTAATTTTGGTAGGAAATTTTTGTGGGTAAAGTATGTTGTTTGTGACAGAATTTATGATTAGTATTTTCTGTCACAATATTTAAATTTAGTTATGCAGAACTATAATTTTTTTTTATTTATACATTCTTGTGTCTAAAATTCATTTACAAATTTAATATGAACTAAAAATTAAAGTACACATCCAATTGAGTCAAAAAACTTTTTATAGTAATGACATCCATATAACAATATAGAGAAAAGTTGCATAGATCATGTATATCATTACTAATAAATAAGCTAAATCATTAGTAACTATCAACAACAAACTGTGATTGTAATTCAAATCCAGAAGCAACAACAAATGATAGCCAACCAAATTAAATTTGGAGTTCACATGACAAATTTCAGAACCTATTAAGTAGGTCATTGACTTGTTAATATCAAAATCTTAATCTATTCCTCATATCAATGGGTTGTAGCTAGATTGAAAGAGCTTAGAAGGATCACAAAGAAGATAGCATCATACAGTTTCTCCAGTTTTAGGGTCTTGTGACATAAGCAGTCAAGCTAATAGCAGAGCTCCCCTTTCCACTGGTGTACATGCCACGAGGAGCTAGCTTGTGTATATATTGCAGCAATTGGGACTTAATGGTTCTAGGATCACTAACAAGAAGGATATTGATATCATCACGGAAGCTAGCAACCAGATGGCAACTTCAAAGCATTCCCGCCGAAAAGCTACATTGAGTTAGTAAACTAGCCATGAGCATCACAGCAGAATGATGATGTAAAGTCATATAGAAAACGGGAATATCAAGAAAGAAGTAATATACTGTTGAATGCAGTATAGAAAAAGGGAATATCACAGTACTGTTGAATACATTGTTGAATGCAAAGAAAGATTGAATCTATTGATACTCATTCAACACCTTGAGATCTGTATTCAATATGCATGGAATAAACTTTCCACATTGGTTGTAGCATCCAATTTTTACATTTCAAAGTGAAAAAAACAAGATTCTACGTGAAATTTTTCCACGTTCAATTTTCACTACGAGGCTATATTCAATTTTTGCAATTTAGTTTGTGCTGCTGTAACTTTGTATTTCTTTCTATAGTAAACACAGGTTCAATTTCAAGCAATGCACTTCAAAACAAGAAGAACGCATAATTCATTAACAAATTTCCAACCACCAGTAATGTTGTTTACATTATTTCTATTTCATAGCAATTTGGGGTCAATGTAGCCAGCCGTAAGAGAATTTTAAGACTAATCACAGCTGCGAAGAAATTTGCAGCTGTAAAGAAATTACATTATGTCTATAAAGATTTCCAAGACACAAGGCACAGAAATTTGAATGCATGTTTGCTTTTTGTAATAATCCTTTTAGAACAAAAGATAAAAGTTAAGAGATACAATTAAATCAAGAGACATTATCAAAATTAAAGCATAGGAAAATAGCCTAACTGATGCCAATATCTATATCTATCATGCCCATGAGCATGGACAAATGCACAAGTGAGCATCCTACGGTAAAGGAGACTGCCCATTGAGCAAACTGGGCTAGTAGGAAAATAGATAAATTTGCCAAATAAAATAATAATTCTAAACTCATTGCAGTCCACATTTCACTAAAGCAGCATTACAATTCAATTAATTCTCAATAGCAAATCTATTAAACAAATAGAATGACAACTCTTTCATACTTAATTGATCAGTAAAAGATATCCTGAAGATCGATCAATTTCAGCGAGAATGCATAAACAGTCAGTATTGCCAAACAAGCAGATACTCAAATCATTCAGAAGACAGCTTAAGAACCACTTACAAAGGAGACTTAACACTACTATGGTTGCAGAACCTGTATTGAAGGCCATACCTGACTGGGTTGAGATCCACCTGATGCAAGAGCAGCATCAGCAGAGTCCAATGCAGCAGCCAATGTCTTATGTTTTACACCAGATGAACTTGTCAGTATTGATTGGTTTGGTCAATGCATCTGCTATGTTGTCATTCGTGTGGATTTTCTGTATATCCACTATTCCATCTTCCACTACTTCTCGTACATAATGATATGGAACTCCTATGTGCTTCGTCCTTAAATGAAAGGCTAGATTCCTTGCGATATGCAAGGTACTCTGTCTGTCACAAAATAAAAAATTTCCTCTTGTTTGTGCCTGAGTTCCTCCAATAACCTTTTGATCAAAACAGCTTCCTTGCAAGCTTGTGTAGTTGCCATATACTCTACTTCTGTTGTAGATAGAGCTACAACAGTTTGTAGTTTTCATACCCAACCCATAGCACCTCTTGCAAGTGTAAACACATAGACTGTAGTGGACTTACTTTTGTCAATATCTCTTACAAAATCTGAATCAACATAGCCTTTGATAACGAACTCTGACTATAGCATAGTGTAGCATCAAAGGTCCCTTTGATATATCTAAGGATCCTTTTAATAGAATTCCAATGCTCTCTCCCCGGATTAGCCGTAAATCTACTGACCGCTCTCACTACTTGTGTAATGTTTGGTCTCATACAAATCATAGCATATATTAGGCTCCCCACTGCTGATGCATGCAGTACTCGAGACATTTCTATCCTCTCGGCTTTATTGTCAGGACTCATACTTGAGGATAATTTATGATTAATAGGAAGTCGGGTGGAAATTGGCCTATAATATTGTATGTTGAAGCGACGTAAGATTTTCTTCTAGTTCTTTTGAGATAACCAAATCTTCTTGTTTCATCTGTCTCGATGAGTTTGCATCCCTAGAATCTTGTTTGTCGGTCCTAAATCCTTCATTTCAAATCCCCTAACTAACTGTGCCTTTAATTCTTGGACCTGATCTTTGTTAGTGCCTACTACCAACATATCGTCCACATTCAACAGTAAAATGATGAAGTCTTTCTCAAACCTCTTGTAATACGTACAATGATTTGAACTGAGCCTGTTGCACCCAAGGCTGAAGATGAATGAATCAAATATCTTGTACCAACATCTTGGCACCTGTTTTAAGCCATTCAAAGATTTGGTCAACCTACAACCAAGTTCTCTTTTCCTTCTTTAATAAAACCTTCCGGTTGGAGCATATAAATTACTTCTTCAAGTTCTCCATGAAGAAATGCATTTTTTACATCTAACTGCTCTAAGTGTAAGTCAAATGTAGCACACATAGCCAAGACTACTCGAATTGTTGTAAGTCGTACCATAAGAGAGAATATCTCGTTGAAATCAACTCCTTCTTTTTGAGTATATCATTTGATAGCATGATACCTCTCCACTTGATCATTGCCATCACATTTGATCTTGTAGACCCATTTGTTTCTTATGGCCTTTCTTCCATGTGGTAGCCACACAAGGTCCCATGTCTTGTTTTCGTCTAAAGCTTCCATCTTTACATGCATTGTTGTCATCCATAGAGATGCATCAAAACTGTTTATAACCTCTTGAAAAGTTGAAGGCTCCCTATCTTCTGTTAGGAGACAATATGCAACATTGCTTGCCATCATATACTTTGAATGCCTAGAAGGTTCCTTTCTTTCTCGAGTTGATCGATGGACTTCAAGTGCTTCAGACTCGATTAGTTCTTGATCATCGTGTTATGGTATTGCTTCAAAAGAAATTGTTTCTTCCTGTATTGATACAATCTCAACATTTTTCTTCGTGCTATAATTTTCTTCACATTTAAACATGTCTTCTACAAAAATAACATCCCTGTTGATAACAACCTTATGGGCAGTAAGATCCCATATGCAATACTACTTTACTCCATCAGCATACCCCAGGAAGTATATTTCATGGATTTTGGATCCAGCTTCGTTCTTTCTTGGTCATGATACATCACATAAGCAGGTTATCCGAAAATATAAAGAGAGGAATAATTAGTTGGCTTATAAGTCCACATCTCCATAGGTGTCTTCATCTCAATTGCTGTTGATAGAGACCTATTTATCAAGTAACATTTGTAATGACTGCTTCTTCTCACAATGTCTTGGATAAACCTATAATCCTTAGAAACACTCTATTCTTTCTGCGAGAGTTTTATTTATCCGCTTTACAAGAATTTTATTTATCTGCTCTGCCACTCCATTTTGTTGTGGTGGGTAAGCAACTGTCTTCTGATGTTTTATACCTTCTTAACTACAAAATGCATCGAATTCCTTGTTGCAGAATTCTCTCCTATTATCTGTCCTCAAACACTTGATCCTTTTTTCAGATTTAGTTGTATATGCTATATTTAAAGCCTTTAAAGCCTTTTTTCGGATTCAGATGTATTTCCTATATTAAAAGCCTTTAAAGCACCTGACTTGTTCTTAATGATATATACCCAACATCTTCTAAAATAATCATCTACAAACAATACAAAATAATTTCCTATATTTAAAGCAGATAATGGGAGCGAAGCAGTCATTACAAACAAGTCAGATCCTTTCTTCGAATTCAGATGTATTTCCTATATTTAAAGCCTTTAAAGCACCTGACTTGTTCTTAATGATATATACCCAACATCTTCTATAATAATCATCTACAAACAATACAAAATAATTTCCTCCTTATAGGGATGTAACCGATGATTCCCAAACATCAGAATGAATCAAGTCTAGAATATTTTTTCTCCTAGCAATAGATCTGCTAAATTTTAGTCTACTCTGCTTACTAATAACACAATGCTTACAGAATGGTAAATTTACAGTTTTAATTCCAGAAAGCAGTTTTTGATCATAAAGAATCTTCAAACCCTTTTCGGACATATGGCCAAGTCTTCGATTTCATATCATAGACAATTCTTCTCTAGAACTAGCAACAGCTGTTTCTACCTCCTGAACAGTTTTCCATGGAGCATGTATAAGTTAGCAGTAATCTTTTCTACCTTCATCACCATAAGCGCACGTTTGACAATCTTCATGGTCCTATTTTTCGTATAGAACTCACATCCGAGGTCATCCAACTGTCCCATCGATAGCAAATTTTTCTTCAAGCCTATCACATGTCGTACGTCTTGGATAGTGCAAATCATACCATCAAATATTTTTACTTTGACGATTCCAATACCAGCAATTTTTAAGACATGATCGTCACTGATGTACACAGACTCTTCTGAGATAGGCTTATATTGACAGAACCAATCTATCCTAGAAGTCATATGCCATGTTGTTATTGAATCAATTAGCCAAATATCAGCAAACCTTTTTCTGCCTTCTGAAAATGTTGTTGCCACGCTACACAAGATTTCGCCATCTCCTGAAGTACTTGCTACACAAACCTAAGATCCTGATGACTCAGGTTCTGTTCCTTTGTTGTTTCCCTCTCCATTCTTCTTAAGATGCCAACACTCTTTTTTCACGTGCCATTGCTTTCCACGATGGTAGCATTTAACAAGCTTCCTTTCTTTGGACTTTCCCCTGTTCTAATTGTAACTCTCATTGGAACCACATTCCCTTGGAACCACATTCCCTTGATCTCCCTCTGTTGGCAGATAAGGCCTCTGCTTGTTAAAAAATCATTATTCTGTCTTCCTTGTTTTATGTCTGCTTTCTTCTTCTAAGATAGTAGCCGCAACATCATTAAAGACTAGAGATGACTTCATCGAACCATTTGCCAATTTAAGGATGAGATTATCATATGAATCAGGTAGGCTCTAAAGTAGCAACTAAGCATGTTCCTTCTCTTCTATGTTATGCTTCATCATTGAGAGCTGAGAGAATAATGTCTTTAAAGTGTTGATATGTGTTGGGTTTTGCAGCGTATGGAAGTTATGAATAATATAACAAAAAATTGTAATGTAAATCGAAACAAGATTTTTACGTGGTTCGGTTATAACCAACCTACATCTATGGGCAACAAAAGTTGCAATACACTATGTTGTATGTGTTTACACTCAGCTTAAGACTCTTTACAGTGGTAGACACCCGCTTATTCACTAACCTAATCTATGTGAACTTGATCAACCCCGATCACAACCATAGTCCTTCACACACTCTTCTGATGCTGCTCTTTTTCTGTCACGATTATCTTAACAACACGCTGTTAAGAATAACATAACACTCGTAACTACTCTAGACCTGTAACTAGTATAGACACATGTGATTACTCAACTCCCTCAAACTCACACGATCTATAACAATTAACCAGAGCCTAAAGCTTTATACAAGACATAAGAAACAAATAAAAATGCACTCAAACTTACTCTTGATTGCTCTCTCTCAATTTGCGTTGAATGCCTTGAATTTTTTCTACCAAAAGCTTTGAAGATAGCTTTATATAGTATTTGATATGAATTGAAATCCTTGTCAAAATCCTGTAGAATCTCAATAAAACTCATAAGGAAAGTTTGGATAACAATCAAACATTATAGGAAGTGATAATATACTTCTCCTAAGTAAACTAGAATACTTAAATAATATCCTAATCTAATAAGGGATAATTAATACAAATACAAAACTTCCTACTCAACTAGGATTCCAAATCCAAACTTATTCCTATTCAACTAGGATAACGTATCAAAACTTATCCTATTTTAATTAAAATTCTCCTAATACAAAACATATATATAAAATAAATGAGATTAGAAAAATATCCATATTAAATGTGTTTATCACATGATGACAAAATACTCATGTGCAATGCACATGCACGTCTAGAACCAATACTATGTTCAGTCATCGGAGTGATTTCTGACATACGAAGAGTGTACAGCTTCTTTTTTAAGAAAATTTTGTTGGGATCTCTGCTACTAGATTTTGTGCATTGACCTTAAAGCTTGACTCACATAAGATGTGCTCAAACCAATACTGTGAAGCAGCATTTATGGTGATGTCAACTATGATCCGCGAGTTAAAGGTAGCTAATAAAAACTTGACTGATGAGCAGAATACTGGTAGTCAACATGAGATGATGAGAACATTAAGATATTTGATGATCTTTCATGCCATCTTGAGCTAGAAGCTAAGCTCTTAGAAGTGACCATTTAAAATTAAAGCTGCAAGTTCAAAGAGCACTATGTGACTGATAATTATTCGCATGGGGCAAATAGGTCCAAGAGCAAGAATTATGCTCCCAGGTGTTAATTCGGCGATGGATCTGCGTCTAGGAAGGATAGAACTGCCAAGCGCTAGAGAGGCATGTGTGGCGCTAAGGGCAAGAAGCTACAATTGTGATAAGAAGGAACATTTCACTCGTGATTGCACCAAGCAGAGTCTTTACGAAACTTATGTTTCTAGTCATGTTACGGATGTTTATTCACATCCTTATCGGATTGTTTAGGAGCAAGCAAATATATTGCGAAAGATAGAATTAAGTTCATAGATTATCGTCGAATCTCAAAGGAGAGTCCTGGACTCTTCATAGGGAATGGAACTAGCATTGAGGTGTTAGGCATTGGCATCTACAATTAGGAACTGCACGTTATTGCACCTTATTGTTGCATGACGTCCTATATGCTCCTGAAGTTCGATGAAACCTTTTAGCAATTGTTAGCTTGCTTAGATTGGGTTTCACTTTTAATTTTTAAAACACTGGATGTGAGATTTATTTAGGAAAACTTTATATGGTTTTAGTTTTTTTCATAGATGGTTTTATTGTTTCAGATATTGGTTATTCGAATAATAATAATAAGAATGTCTTCAATCTCAACTTCAAATAATGTTGACTCTAATGTATGACACTTGCATATTGGGCAAGATAGAATGAATCGATTAGCTAGGGAAGGAAACTTAGTTGTCAAGGAAAAAATCATTCTTGAATCAAGCGAAGTTGAGATTGACGCTGAACCACTTGCTTAAGAAGCAAATTTGGTTGCCAAGGAAGAGTGCATTGAGAATAAAGTGGAGATGGAGCAAGATAGAGAAAGACCATTGTTTCATCCACTGGACAATTTTTTGGATATTTTGAAATTTTGAAAGAATTCGTTGATCAAGGATACATTAACTTACCAGATGATTTGGCAATATAGTTCAAGTATTAAACTTCAAACAAAGTACGGATGGGTTTATTTATTTATTTATTAAGGAGCTAGGGATCTGATGCACAAGAAGTTCAACTTTAATAAACCTTCCCAATTAATTTTTATTTTTTTTACATATTAAATTAGGATTTTAATTTTGTTAAATGTAAAATGTCATTAAAAAATTGTTGGGATTTGATTTTGATTGGTTTCCATATTTTTAGTTTAGTTTTTTTTTTCTGGAATTGGAAATCTTTACTTACAAATAAGCCTATTATCTTTGATTATTATCAATAGATTATTAATAAAATTTCAGAAAATCCTTTTGGAAATTCTTTTGTTGGATTCAACAGTTGACGCAAGGAAGTGTAATGCTAAAGAGGCCTAAATACTCAAATCAAAACAACTTACTAATAATTCGTTAAATCTCACAAGACTACCAACCTCCTAGACTTTACCAATTTCGTAATTCCACCTAAATCACTCATGACTATGAAAAATAAGAGAAGTTATGATTCAAGAATCGCCGAAGTTGTGGTTATCATAAGAATATGATGTCTAATATTAAAACCCTGACCACAACAAACTAGGAAAGAAAAATCACCAAAATATGGAATTTTCCATTTTCAAAAAAAATAATGAAATCTTCGTTTTGAAAGCCTAACCGACTAAATTTCCTTAGATAGGTTGAGACCAATAAAGACTTTGTGGGTTATCGACGGTTTCTTCTGTTGGAGATAAAATGTTTAAAACACATATTTACACTATGAGTTACAATATTTATTTTGAGATTAATTTCATACGTTACAAGTATAATAAAAACATGAACGTTACGACACTTATTATTTGTAACGTTCATACTTTTATTAAGAACTTATAGCTTAGGACTTACAAGAATTAATTTGTAAGTTACCTAAGCTACGAGATTACTATATAAAGGAGTCTCAAAGGTTCTAACATCAACATGAAATATTTTTAGTATTTGATGATTTTGAGCAACCGCGACACATGAAGACAGGTTATTTTCTTCCGGTGATCGTGCTCATCGAGAAGATAGGCTGTGAGCATTGGGTTGTATCTTGAAGCCCTTAAGTACCAATATGACCCACACGAAGGAATGACTCTTTGGCTTTAGGACAATGCCTTTGACATGCCTCCAAAATGCTCAGGCCACTTATCTCTTACTCTATCTCTTTATTTATTCTATTTATTTAATATATTAATCTAATTCATATTTTGTTATTTCTTTAATATCTTATTGTTTGATTATATTATTTAAATTTATTATAAATATTCCCAACATCTTCTTCCCCTCCCTTTTATTTATCGTTTCTCCAAACTATTAATTCCAAAAAAAAATAATTCTTAAACAATAATCACACAACCACACAAGCCACCGAATCTTACTGTTTCTTGTTTGGTGTGATACATAGTAAAACTCTTCCACTTTCTCTAGCTCTCGCTCTTTCTCTTCCACTCTCTTGTTTGGTGTCGATGTGTTATTGTATGTTCATAGAAAGGGTCAAATCTTATGTTGATCTGTCAAAGTCAATTTGAACATGTTTATCATTTTACCCTTTCTCAGTTAAATTTTAAAATCTAACGTTTTGACCATAGGAGAAGTGTATATTTCTGAATACCTAGGTACAACAGTTGTTCTTTTTTTTTAAACTCCGAAGGACAAATTTAATTATGCTTTTTTAAAAATTAATAATAGGAAATTAAAATACTTTATACGTTTATCTAAGTATTATATGCTTGTATACAAGTTTCATATACCTGGACACAACTTTTATATGTTTCAATATTTTGAGTTTGATGGTTAGTGGGTTGAAGCATATAAAATTGGTGGAGTTTCATACTTACGTTGGAAATATTGAATTGAATATTACTGGTGGATCCATATAAAATACTCGCCATTACAAAATTTAAGATTTTAAATTACGTAATGAAATAACTTTGAAATATTTGTCGAAAAACCAAATAATAATTAAAAAGTCATATGAATTTTTTACAGGGACTGATTCTTTTGATAAAAATGCGATATGAAAAATAAAATTAAATAATCCTTCATAATCAACTGTACATTCATTTATATTTATTTTAATATTGAAATAATTTTAATTATAATGTTACTTTTCACAATATAATATACATTCAAATGTCCTGTATCCTTTTTCTAGTTTTTTGCCTTTTTTTCGTTATTTTCAATTATTGAATCTTAATTATTTAAAAAATTTAGCGCGTATACAGCCGGCTCTTGTACAAACCAGATCCGGAAGGAAACAACTGTTCTCCCTTCTGCTAGTTGGCTGCAGGCTGCCATTTATAGACGGATTTGCCAACAATGCAGCAGCTACATTGTCGGCATTCCAATGCAAAGATGGCAGATTTCGATCATTTTATAATCAAACATCTTTCTGTCGTTTATGTTTACAATTTCACCGATTTCATCACTGTAATGGCAAGTTTACTTTGGATATATAATGATGAAAGCTTTTTATTTTAAGAAAAAAATGAAACAATAATATTGGAAGAAAAAAAATTAGATATTGTAGTCATTAATAAAATTTTGTAAAATTAAGGTAACGACTTGATAAATTAGAAATGATTGGATTTGTTTAAACTTTATACTACTCAAAGTTAATAATAAAGTTGGGCTTTTTGTTTTTGTTTTTGTTTTTTGTTTTTCTCTGATCAATTCTAGTGGAATTAGTATTTTTCTTTTCTTGAATATATGACTTTTTTTGTTATCTTTTTATCCTTCATCGCTTATGAACATCCATCTAAAAAAATCCACTAATCGACTATCTTTTTCTAATGAGCAGTTTGTTTTCTTCCATCTATCACTTAACACTTAAAGTGTTTAGATTTAGATTTTAAAAGTTTTGTTTGTTTTTCTATTTAGTACTTTTTTTAAGTGATAAATCACTTAATTAAAAAAGTAAAAATTTATTATTTTTTCTAATCACGATTGTCTAAATGAGGTGTTAAAAATTTTATTCCATAAATATCCCTACATATTAAAATAATATAAATTCTATCAAATTTTCTAATCATTATTGTCTAAATGAGGTGTTAAAAATTTTATTCTATAAATATCTCTACATATTAAAATAATATAAATTTTATCATTTTTATTTATGAATCTTATTTTAATTTATTAAAAGGTACAATTTTGATATATTTGTGATTGTTTTAGTATTTATTTATAATTAGCATATTAAAATATGATAAATATTTTTTATAATTGGTAAACTTTGATTTATTTCTATTAATATTTCAATTAATTAGCGAATAATATATTGAATAATAACTATTGAAAAATTTGATATCATTATAAATAGCAAATTTTAAAATAGACAATATATTTGATAGAATTTTATTACATATTATAGGAACAGTTTTATTGAAAATTCAAAAATTATTTATTAGATTGCTAAGGGCATTTTATTTTACTTAATAGTATAAATTTAAAGTAAAAAATTAATATTTAATATTGTCAGTTAAAAGATCATATTAGTTTTTTTTTTTTTAAGTTTATGAAACGGAAAACACTTTAATTAATAGAATTATTCTTTTATGATTCAAAATATGGTCCTCAACGTGTAATGGATTAAATACTACTCTTACAATTTTTTATACAAATTGATATGGCTTAAACTTGATCTAATTAAAGGAATGAATTTTAAAAATTGATAATATTAATGATCTAGTAGTTATACAATAATATCATATGAGTTTATATAATATAATATTAACTATTTAACTGAAAAAAATTTATTTAATTTTAGTTAATAATTATTTTTTAAAGGTTGTAAGAAATATAATATTAATTATTTAAATGAAAAAGAATTTTTATTTTATTTTATTAACTACTTAACTTTTAAAGGATTTTAATAAATATAAACATAAACATTTTACATTTTAACAAAAGTAAAAGAAGTCACATTAAAGTTAAAATATTATCTTACCACTTTGTTTAAGTGGTATCTAAAAAAGCAAACAAATATCCTATTAAGGGGTGTAAATTAAGTTTTAAAAAGTGTTTAAATCTAAAAAGTTTTAAGTGTTTGAAACAAACACCATCTAAGACTATGAAAACTCTTACAAGGTAACTTGAAAATTATAGAGTCACAATGAAACTAAAAAGATAAAGGCAAACAAAAAAATAGCAGCTAGTGGATCACCTTCATGTATTTACAGCCGCATAGAACTTAAGAGCTAGTGTAAAGTGATATCCTGAAGCCACTCTATTAGAATCATACATCAATTAGACCAGAAGATGTCAGTATACATTGGCTTTCCAAATTCCTCTTCTTAACTTTTGTTTCCGAGTTCTCCTTAGACTCATAGATATCGTGAGCCCAATAATCGACATCCTCACTCGATTGTGGGGTTGCATCACCCCTCACTGTGCGTACATCTGTTATTTGGAAGAGAACTTAAACTCATTAAGAGCTGAAATGCGTGACCTTGAAAGGTTTGGCGAGCCTATGTTGCTGACGGTCCAGCTCGAAGAGATCAATCCCTACAGAATTTGTACTAGGAAATTCAGCAACTGGTTGGATAGACTAGAACCAGTACTGAGGGAAGTAGATGAGATTTTGCAGAGGGGTGACCAAGAGATCCAGAATAGATCATGTTTGAGAAGTTTCTGTCCCTGGGAGATATGCTCCGTCTACAAACTTGGTAATGAAGTAACTAGAAAGATACATGTTGTGTCCGAATTATTTCAAGAAGAGTGGGTTTGGGAAGTCGGTGAAGTTACCGAAAGAATACCACCAACTCGCGCGGTTGAGATGCCTTTCGAGAACACTTTCGGCATGGACTCAAAACTAGGTGAAGTTTGGAGATGCGTTGAAGATCCAGATGTTGGAATCATCGGCTTATAGGAAGTGTGGGAAAAACCGCCCTACTAAAGGAACTTAATTGTTAAGTTCCTCAACAACAGTCTTGATTTTTATGCCGTAATCCGAGTTACGGTTTCAAAAGGAGTGAACTTGCAAAACATTAAAGAATTTATAGCAAAGCAACTACAGATCCTAAATGAGCACCATACGCTTGAAGAAATTAAGGGAATATTAAAGAGCCAAAAGTATGCGCTATTGCTAGACGATTTATGGGAACGGATAAATCTGTTAGAGGTGGGAATTCCTTCGCTTAATGACCTAAATGGCTCTAAGATAATATTTACAACCAGATCAGAGGAAGTATACAATAGCATGGGCGTTCAAAGATGTTTTAAAGTGGAGTGTTTGCTACCAGAAACAGCCTTGGAGTTGTTTCGATGCAAGAGGACTGAAGATGTGTAGAACTCTCATCGTGATATCGGAGATTGTTGCCAAGGAATGCAAAGGTTTGCCACTTGCTCTGATCACTATTGGAAGCGCCGTGGCTAGTAGGAGGAAGCCAGAGGAATGGCGTCTTGCGGTTAACACGTTAAAGAATCAACCATCCATGTTTTCAGGTTTGGAGAATTCCATCTTTCATACCTTGAAGTTTAGCTATGATAGCTTAAGTGATGATGTCATCAAAAAATTGTTTCCTGCATTTTTCCTTCTTTCCAGAGGACCATGAAATTAGGAAGATGAACTAATTGAACTACGGATTGCAGAGGGATTTTTAAATAATTATGGTACTTCAAATGATTCACGAAATGCAGGAAAGTATGTCACTGGGAGCTTGAAACTTGGTTGTCTGTTGGAGAGTGTTGGAGATTCAGAAGATTTCATTAAGATGCATGATATGCTGCGTGATATGGCTTTGTGGATAGCTTCTGAAAATAATAACGCCATCTTTGTATGCGGAAATTGTGAAGTGGGTGAAGGCATTTTTGCCTTTCACCCAATCCCACATCGGTGGGAAACAAAATAGAGGTGGGAAGGCTTGGATATATAATAAAGCCTCCTCCCCCTCTTACAAGTGTACCAAGCTTATGTATTAAGCTTTTCTCTTCTTCCTTCCTTGTAATCTCCTCTATTCTAATTGTGAGAGAGATTGTAATATTTTTTCTTTATAGTGAAATATTTTCGGTCTTGTCCCGTGGAGGTTTCCCTCAAATTGAGGGTTTTACCACGTTAAATATTTGTGTCTTTATTTTCTTTATTGCCTTTAAATTTATTTATTTACTGTGGAAGGCTGAGCCGCCCAAGTTGTCTATTTTATTTATTGTGGAGGGCAGTGCCACCCAAATTGTTATTTCTAACATAACAATTTGTTTCTTGTCTTTTATTTGAGCTGCGGTGGGAGTGTTCAATCTCCTAACAGTGGTATCAGAGCAAGGTTGCGAAGGCAGAGCCAAGGGTTAGGACAGTGAGTGGTTACTTGTATGATTATATACATGTCTAGGAAAGCTTTGTCAAAAAGACGATAAGAGTCTAAGGAGACTGGGTTTTAAGTGGGACCGCTTGTGACCCCTCCAGTGTTTCCTGGAAGCTTTCCTGGTGTATATTAAATCGTACCGGTACTTACTACTATTCTTGATTACTGTTTAGCGGTGGTGTACGTATACGGATACTGTTACTATTCACGTATACGATACTATTCAAGAGTACTGTTCACATATACGGTACTGTTCACTGCAAGACAAATGGCAGCCAAATTCAAGATAGAGAAGTTCGATGGAAACAACTTTGGGCTATGGAAAATTAAAATAAAGGCTATCTTGAGAAAAGAAAATTGCCTTGAAGCAATTGATGGAAGACCGGAAAATATGCAAGATGAAAAGAAATGGGAGAAGATAGATGGTGATGCGATGGCAAGTCTACATCTAGCAGTTGCAGATGAAGTGCTGTCAAGTATTCAAGAATTAAACTCTGCAAAGGAGATTTGGGATACTTTGACAAGCTTGTATGAAGCCAAATCTCTACACAACAAAATATTCTTGAAAAGGAAGCTGTACACTCTTCGTATGTCAGAAACCACTCCGGTGACTGAACATATCAACACTTTGAAGACGTTATTGTAACGACCGGACCCCTGGCACGTGGCACTTTGTGGCCCTTTCGCCTTCAAGAGGTGGCCCCCGTGTCAGGCTACAGTCGCACACAGTCCAGTATTGTCCGCTCTGGTACCCCTCGCTCGAGGCCCTCACGGTTTTGTCCACATCGGGGAACACGGTACGCTCCCGCTATTTACCCGTGTGGCGCCTCACCCACTCGAACCCATGACCCATAGGTCAATGGAGTTCAACATGAGTACCATTCGGACAACTTGCCCGAATGGTACTCATGTTGAACTCCATTGACCTATGGGTCATGGGTTCGAGTGGGTGAGGCGCCACACGGGTAAATAGCGGGAGCGTACCGTGTTCCCCGATGTGGACAAAACCGTGAGGGTCGAGCGGGATCCCAGAGCGGACAATACTGGACTGTGTGCGACTGTAGCCTGACACGGGGGCCACCTCTTGAAGGCGAAAGGGCCACAAAGTGCCACGTGCCAGGGGTCCGGTCGTTACATAAAAAGGCGCCTTTTTATGTAACGGTCTCCTTATCCACCGGGGAACAGGGCCTTATAGGACACCCTCTTTTACCCGCGTGGTAGGTGGGCCCCACATATCCAGGTATTGTCCGCTCTGGCCCCACCGGGCCGCACGGTTTTGTCCCCCGGTACTACCCTGTCTTGGGGAACGGGGCCTTATAGGACACCCTCTATTACCCTCAAGGGATTATTCCCAGGAGCGCCTCCCCCACTCGAACCCATGACCCATAGGTCAATGGAGTTCAACATGAGTACCATGTTGAATTGGGCCTTATAGGGAATGGTACTCATGTTGAACTCCATTGACCTATGGGTCATGGGTTCGAGTGAGGGAGGCGCTCCTGGGAATAATCCCTTGAGGGTAATAGAGGGTGTCCTATAAGGCCCCGTTCCCCAAGACAGGGTAGTACCGGGGGACAAAACCGTGCGGCCCAGTGGGGCCAGAGCGGACAATACCGGATTGTGTGGGGCCCACAGAGTGGACTGTTACATAAAAAAGGCGCCTTTTTATGTAACGGTCTCCTTATCCACCGAGGAACAGGGCCTTATAGGACACCTTCTTTTACCCGCGTGGTAGGTGGACCCCACATATCCAGGTATTGTCCGCTTTGGGGAACGGGGCCTCAAGGGACACCCTCTATTACCCTCACGGTTTTGTCCACATCGGGGAACAGGGGCTCGAAGCACACCCTCTTTTACCCGTGTGGCGCCTCCCCCACTCGAACTCGGGACCTCCACCACAAAGGCTCCCAAAGTTCAACATGAGTACCATTCGGGCAACGTTTTGTGGTCCTTTCGGACCTCCGCTTAGTCGCACACAGTCCAGGTATTGTCCGCTTTGGGGCCCCCCACAGGTACCCTCACGGTTTTGTCCACATCGGGGAACAGGGGCTCGAAGCACACCCTCTTTTACCCGTGTAGCGCCTCCCCCACTCGAACTCGGGACCTCCACCACAAAGGCTCCCAAAGTTCAACATGAGTACCATTCGGGCAACTTGCTCGAATGGTACTCATGTTGAACTTTGAGCCTTTAGGTCATGGGTTCGAGTGGGGGAGGCGCCACACGGGTAAAAGAGGGTGTGCTTCGAGCCCCTGTTCCCCGATGTGGACAAAACCGTGAGGGTAATAGAGGGTGTCCCTTGAGGCCCCGTTCCCCAAAGCGGACAATACCTGGATATGTGGGGCCCACCTACCACGCGGGTAAAAGAGGGTGTCCTATAAGGCCCTGTTCCCCGGTGGATAAGGAGACCGTTACAGTTATTCTCTCAGCTCTCAACCATGGAGCATAACATAGAAGAGAAAGAACGTGCTGAGCTTCTACTTCAGAGTCTACCTGATTCATATGATAATCTCATCCTCAACTTGGCAAATGGTTCAATGAAGTCATCTCTAGTCTTTAATGATGTTGCAGCTGCTGTCTTAGAAGAAGAAAGCAGACGTAAAAACAAGGAAGACAGAATAATGACTTCTTAACATGCAGAGGCTTTATCCGCCAACAGAGGGAGATCAAGGGAACGTGGTTCCAGTGGAAGTCAAAATCAAAACAGGGGAAAGTCTAAAGGAAGGGAGTTTATTAAATGCTACCATTGTGGAAAGCAAGGGCACGTGAAAAGCGAGTGTTGGCATCTTAAGAAGAATGGAGAGGGAAACAGCAAAGGAAAAGAATCTGAGTCGTCAGGATCTCAGGGTTGTGTAGCAAGTACTTCAGGGAATGGCGAAATCTTGTGCAGCGAGGCAACAACAGTTGTGGAAGGCAGAAAAAGGTTTGCTGATATATGGTTAATTGATTCAGCAGCAACATGGCATATGACTTCTAGAAAAGATTGGTTCTATCAATATAAGCCTATCTCAGAAGGGTCTGTGTACATGGGTGATGATCATGCCTTAAAAATCGTTGGTATTGGAACCATCAAAGTAAAAATGTTTGATGGTACGATTCACACTATCCAAGATGTACGACATGTGACTGGCTTGAAGAAAAATTTGCTATCGATGGGACAGTTGGATGACCTCGGATGTGAGTTCCATACGAAAAATGGGATCATGAAGGTTGTCAGAGGCGCGCTTGTGATGATGAAGGCAGAAAAGATTGCTGCTAACCTATACATGCTCCATGAAGAAACTGTTCAGGAGGCAGAAACAGCGGTTGCTAGTTCTGGAGAAGAATGGTCTATGATATGGCATCGAAGACTTGGCCATATGTCCGAAAAGGGTTTGAAGATTCTCTCTGATCGAAAACTGCTTCCTGGAATCAAAACTGTAAGTTTACCATTCTGTGAGCATTGTGTTATTAGCAAGCAGAGTAGACTGAGTTTTAGCAGAGCTATTGCTAGGAGTAAAAACGTTCTAGACTTGATTCATTCTGATGTTTGGAAATCACCGGTTACGTCCCTAGGAGGAGCAAACTACTTTGTATTGTTTGTGGATGATTATTCTAGGAGATGTTGGGTATATGTCATCAAGAAAAAGTCAGATGTATTTCCTGTATTCAAAGCCTTCAAAGCACAGGTGGAACTTGAATCCGGAAAAAGGATCAAGTGTTTGAGGACAGATAATGGGAGAGAATTCTGCAACAAGGAATTTGATGCTTTTTGCAGTAAAGAAGGTGTGAAACGACAAAAGATAGTTGCTTACACACCACAACAAAATGGAGTGGCAGAGCGGACGAATAGAACTCTCGCAGAAAGAATGAGAGCATTACTTAGGACTGCGGGTCTACCCAAGACATTTTGGGTAGAAGCAGCCACTACAGCCTGTTACTTGATAAATAGGTCTCCATCAACAGCAATTGAGATGGAGACACCTATGGAGATGTGGACTGGTAAGCCAACTGATTATTCCTCCCTTCATATTTTCGGATGTCCTGCTTATGTGATGTATCATGACCAAGAAAGAACGAAGCTGGATCCAAAATCCAGGAAATGTATCTTCTTGGGGTATGCTGATGGAGTAAAGGGGTATCGCTTATGAGATCCTACTGCCCATAAGGTTGTCATCAGCAGGGATGTTGTCTTTGCAGAAGACATGATTAAATGTGAAGAAAGTGATAGCACGAAGAAAAATGTTGAGACTGTATCAATACAGGAAGAAACAGTTTCTTCTGAAGTAGTATCAGAACACGATGATTAAGAATCGGTTGAGTCTGAAGCACCTAAAGTCCGTCGATCAACTCGAGAAAGAAGGGAACCTTCTTGGCACTCAGAGTATGTGATGGCGAGCAATGTTGCATATTGTCTCTTAACAGAAGATGGGGAGCCTTCAACCTTTCAGGAGGCTATAAAAAGTTCTGATTCATCTCTATGGATGACAGCAATGCATGAAGAGATGGAAGCTTTAGACAAAAATAAGACATGGGAACTTATGCCACTACCACATGGAAGAAAAGCCATCGGAAACAAATGGGTCTACAAGATCAAACGTGATGAGAATGATCAAGTGGAGCGGTATCGTGCTAGACTGGTGGTCAAAGGATATGCTCAGAAAGAAGGAGTTGATTTCAACGAGATATTCTCTCCTGTGGTAAGACTTACAACAATTCGAGCAGTCTTAGCTATGTGTGCTATTTTTGACTTACACTTAGAGCAGTTAGATGTTAAAACTGCGTTTCTTCATGGAGAACTTGAAGAAGAAATTTATATGCTCCAACCGGAAGGTTTTATTAAAGAAGGAAAGGAGAACTTGGTTTGTAGGTTGACCAAATCTCTGTACGGTTTAAAACAGGCGCCAAGATGTTGGTACAAGAGATTTGATTCATTCATCATCAGCCTTGGGTACAACAGACTCAGTTCAGATCATTGTACTTATTACAAGAGGTTTGAGGAAGACTTTATCATTTTGCTGTTGTACGTGGACGATATGTTGGTAGCAGGCACTAACAAAGATCAGGTCCAAGAATTAAAGGCACAATTGGCTAGGGGATTTGAAATGAAGGATTTAGGACCGGCAAACAAGATTCTAGGGATGCAAATTCACCGAGACAGAAAAAACAGGAAGATTTGGCTATCTCAAAAGAACTACTCGAAGAAAATCTTGCGCCGCTTCAACATGCAAGATTGTAAGCCAATTTCTACCCCATTTCCTGTTAATCATAAATTATCCTCAAGTATGAGTCCTAGCAATGAAGCGGAGAGGATGGAAATGTCTCGAGTACCGTATGCATCAGCAGTAGGGAGCCTAATGTATGCTATGATTTGTACAAGACCAGACATTGCACAAGCAGTGGGAGCGGTCAGTAGATTCATGGCTAATCCGGGGAGAGAGCACTGGAATTCTGTTAAGAGGATCCTTAGATACATCAAAGGAACCTTTGATGCTGCACTATGCTATGGAGGATCAGAGTTCATTGTCAAAGGCTATGTTGATTCAGATTTTGCAGGAGATATTGACAAAAGGAAGTCCACTACAGGCTATGTGTTTACACTTGCAGGAGGTGCTGTGAGCCGGGTATCTAAACTTCAAACTGTTGTGGCTCTATCTACAACAGAAGCAGAGTATATGGCAGCTACACAAGCTTGCAAGGAAGCTGTTTGGATCAAAAGGTTATTGGAGGAACTCGGGCACAAACAAGAGAAGATTTCTTTGTTTTGTGACAGTCAGAGTGCCTTGCATATCGCAAGGAATCCAGCCTTTCATTCAAGAACGAAGCACATAGGAGTTCAATATCATTATGTACGAGAAGTAGTGGAAGATGGAATAGTGGATATGCAGAAAATCCACACAAAGGACAACATAGCAGATGCATTGACCAAACCAATCAATACTGACAAGTTCATCTGGTGTAGAACGTCTTGTGGCCTGTTAGAGACGTGAGCAGCATATATAGAGACAAGACTGAAAAGAAAAAAATGCCTTCAAGTGGGAGAATGTGAAGTGGGTGAAGGCATTTTTGCCTTTCACCCAATCCCACATCGGTGGGAAACAAAATAGAGGTGGGGAGGCTTGGCTATATAATAAAGCCTCCTCCCCCTCTTACAAGTGTACCAAGCTTATGTATTAAGCTTTTCTCTTCTTCCTCCTTTGTAATCTCCTCTATTCTAATTGTGAGAGAGATTGTAATATTTTTTCTTTATAGTGAAATATTTTCGATCTTGTCCCGTGGAGGTTTCCCTCAAATTGAGGGTTTTACCACGTTAAATACTTGTGTCTTTATTTTCTTTATTGCCTTTAAATTTATTTATTTACTGTGGAAGGCTGAGCCGCCCAAGTTGTCTATTTTATTGTGGAGGGCAGTGCCACCCAAATTGTTATTTCTAACATAACAATTTGTTTCTTGTCTTTTATTTGAGCTGCGGTGGGAGTGTTCAATCTCCTAACAGAAATGATTAGTTGTTTAGAAATCACGGGATTGCAAGATTGAAGGAGACCGCAAGGATATCTCTTTGGAGTCATAATATTAAATTTTTCGATGAAATTATACCATCTTGCCCTCATCTTCTAACCTTTCTTGCTAGAAGTACTCACCCGTGAAAACTTCCAAAAGAATTCTTTCAATCTAAAAATTTCTTGAGAGTTTTGGACTTCCGAGCTAATTCTTACTTAAGCAAGCTTCCTGTCGAAGTGAGTGAATTGATAAACTTGCCGTATCTTAATCTGTCAGGATCAACTATAGAAAAGCTGCCGATTGAAGTTAAGAATTTAAAAAAGCCAAGGATTCTGCTGTTAGATGGTACAAGTTCTCTCAAACTATTCCAGGAGTGATATCAACTCTTTTATCATTACAAGCATTCAGCAGGTTATCAACTCCGTTTAACAAGTTGTCCTTTGAACCCATTGGGGAGGCACCCTTATTAGAAGAGTTGGAGTCTTTTGGCGCATATAACAGAAATAAGTGTCATCTTATATACTCTTAATTCTGTACGTATAATTAAATCATCTTCAAGGTTGCAAAGTTGTGCTAGAAGACTAATAGTCCAATGCCGAGGGTTGCTCTCACTGGACATATCCCCGACTACAACTGTAACTATCCGGTCTCACCAGTGGGATAGTGGGACGGTCTGTGGGTGTCTTTCAATCCAATCCACACCAGGAGGGTCCTGTCTTGGGCCTTAGCTCGAATGGTATTCATGATGAATCGCGAGAGCCTTTGTGATGGAAGATGAACCGCGAGAGCCTTTATGGTGGAGGTCTCAGGTTCGAGTGGGGGATGCGCCTTCTGCTGCGGAGGACAAAACCGTGAGGCCCAGTGGGCCAAAGCGGACAATATGGCTTACTGTACGACTGGACACCCTTAAGGGCTAAGGCCCAACACAGGACCCTCTCGGTTGTGGAGTGGGTTGAAAGACACCCACAAACCGTCCCAACTGGTGAGGACCCATCGTTACAACAACATCAAGACCTAGCAATTTCCAAAACCTTCTGGATATATGTATGAAAATTGTTCAGTAAAAGATTTGACATGCCTCCTACATGCTCCATGACTTTGATTTGTAACTTTCTGGAAGAAGTAATTGCTTGTGACTTTGCCAGCTTTTCAGAAACTCCAATTGAAGAAGATCCCAATAGATTAATTTCAACATCTTAAGCAACAAAATTTTCGTGATCCAAAATGTCCAAAAAGCATATGCCGTCGAGTCTTGCCCGTTCCTACCCTTGAAAGGATATATGCGCGTGACTGCCCAAAGCTTAGAAAACTCCCACTTGAAACCAGCACTTCAGTATCAAGAAAGGGAGATCAAGAATGGTGGGATCAATTGGAGTGGGAGAATGAAGCCACTAAGGATTTTTTCAGTTCAAAATTTTCATCAAGTGGTTTTAGAGGTCCAAGTTATACAAATGAAGCAACAAAGTTTGATTTAGGGTCTGTGTTTCCCGACCGCTCCACTTAGTTTTATTTAATTAGTTTAATTGAACTTTAGTTCTTTGTCTTTTGTTTTAACAGTTTCATTAATTCTACTCCTATATTTGCATCTTGTTTTGGAAAATTTATCGTCTTGAAAATAAATACGAGTTTATTGGAATAAAGAAGTTTGTGAATAGTTTATTTTACTTAAATAAATAACTTGATCGACAGGTTAATCTTAGATATTTTATTTAAAAAAAAAAAAAAAGAGAGGAGTGGAAAATATTTTCAAGTATTTTAGTTTCACCGAAAAATTTCTTAGCAATTTTTATCACAGTTTTTTCGGGAAAGCTTTCTTTTGGTTTTGATCTGAAGAGCTTTTTTAAGGCATTACCTTTTTCTTTACTAACTAAATGATTAGAATGTCTGATCGAGCTCAACTGATATTCTCACCCCACTATATTTGGGATTAATACACTTTCATATATGTCAATGAAGCTGCTGAATTAATGATGAGAGCATTTGAAGAATCTGTTCACGAATCTAATACTCAAAGATCTGGTTCCGAACAAGATGGAAAGGAATGAAAAAGCTACGTAAGTGAACTCTAGTGAAGAAGATGGACGCCATTTGGCAGTCAGGAAGGTTGGCGCATTATGAGAAAATGATTATATTGATTCGAGCTCGTCATATCCTGATACTACGGTATGCATGAAATTAAAACAAAAAAGTGACAATTTTTCTTTAATCCCAGAACTTCATAACTCGCTTAATCCATGATGATATCTTTGGAGCCCGGAGCTTGAATGTCGTGTATCCAGTACATAATTTGATACTACATTTAACCACTCCATCATGCATAGTATTTTGTTAGACCTTCTATTTCATGTTGAAAATGATTTCAAATTTATGAATTTTACTCTTTAGTTTTTTTTTTCTGTATGTTTTCATGAATATATTGGAAACAATGATGATGTGGAATTAGTTTCATATACTCTAGTATATATGCAAATATCTTCTCTGTATTGTTATAAAAAATTATCTTGCAAATAACTGATTAATCATTGCTGGCTTTGGAAGCTGAGATAATTGGACTAGTTAGCTGTATTAATTTGAAGATTGAATTTGAAGACCGAGTAGAATACTTTCAAGTGGTCGAGCTTTTGAATTTACATTCCTCATGTGCGCAGGTGTGGATTACTCCAGGTGTTTGTGTGGCATGTCCTCTCCCCCGGTATGCTTATGTTTGCATTGTCAGTGAAGAAAAATAATGTTCATGTACTAGTGAAACTAATGAACTCCGAATGTTGTACTGTTGTGGCTTGTCTTCTTCTCATGATTCAACTTGTATTTCATTAAGTTTAATGTTAAAGGAATTATTTGGATTGCCTCTCTCCTCAAAGATATAAACTTGAGGGATGACTGCGCTCTCCAGGAAATTAAGCACCAATTTGTTAGGAGCTATTTGAATTATCTCTCCTTACTTAATAGACCTGCTTATCAAACCTCACTGCGTATTTATAGTCTACAATTGATGTGACTTCCCAGCTTATTCTCCAATTCAATAACAGAGTTAATTTGTTAGTTCTGATCTCTTGATTGTTCTCATCAAGACTCTTCATTTTTTTTAGCATTTCTCTGTTTTCTTTCATTATTTTGTTTTCTGAAGGAATAAAGCTCTGACATTTCTCGACTTCCACTCCATTTATTAATCAATTTTCTCATCACATATTACAACTTATACAAGTGTTTTCTTAAAAATTCAATCACAATTAGCACCTCTTATCAGGTTTAGCTGCAAGCAACATTTCTTTTAATCTCTTTGTTTTGATCTTGTTGGGACAGCCAATACCATCTAACAATGCGGAATTAAAACCTTTCCCTCTTTTGTACTCAAAATAAGATTCTCATCCAAATTCGATAAAGCCAAAAATGTAAATTCAATCAACTACAAACCACAACAACAATCAATCAAAGCTAATTAACCAACCATAATCAAGAAACATCAATTTTACATAGAAAAACTCAAATTTGGGTAAAAATCACCATTGGATCTTGGTTCTAATAACTTCCACTATGACAATAATAATGAGTTTATAAAAATGTTCTCTCTAATCAACTAGAGGCTTACAACAAATACAATAATTTATCAAAAATTTCATCTCTTAGTTCACAAACAACTCAACATCATCAACAATGTTGGTTTCTAACAACAAATACATAAAAATAAGTTTTCTATCCTAACAAATGGTATGACAAGATTACATAAAATAGGCGTTAAATTGGAAAAACAAACTGATAGATGTGTAGAGCAAGTTGTTAAGTTTTATCCCTCCTAATATGAATAAAATCAGGGCACAAATGACCATTTGATCTCTTAGATCAACATTGAAGAACGCTTGGCCATCTTCCCTTTTTACCCTCCCGGCTACACCCTTCTCACTTTCCAATTTTTCTTTCTCGCTTGCTAGTTGCTTCACCTCCTTCCATGAAAGCCCACTTGTTATTTTGGTAAAGTGTATTTTGTCTTTTTATGCATTTATCCTTTTTCATTTGGTTTTCCATTTTATGGGCTTTTCATTTCTTTCAATTTGTTAAGCCCAAGCCCACTTTAGATGGACCCAAAAATTATAATGTCTGTTTTATCCTCACGTCTTAGTTCTTTTAAGTCCAATAATTTCATAAGACACCTTTATAATCGAACACGCGCTAGATTAATAGAAGCCTATGCATGTAGGCTTCTCTTCAGAAGAAAAACTGGGAATTAGTTGGAAAGAGTACAAGTTTTGCATAAACAGTAGACTGGATCAATGATTCTTAAATAGTTGTGTATATATACATATATCTTAATAATCTAAATTACTTTAGGCTGTAGGCTTTAAATTTTGACGCTGATGCTTATGAAGTATGTGCAAGGAATTCCTTTAGAGGTGATAAAATCTAATGCAATCCTGCTGAATCCCTTACTCTGTGCGGCAGAAAGCAATTTGGAATACTAACTTCAAGCGAGTTTCGCATTAACAATTCAAATATTCACGTTCAAACAAAAATTGTGAACAATTTAATGGTTACAGAGTGGTGGATTGAGCTTGGTAAAAGTTCTAGAGAGAGATCGGAACAATAGCAACATATTCTCTGAAATAGAAGAATTATTCATTTTCTCTCATTTTCCGAGCAACAAAACACTCATAAATAACTATTGAAGCCCATGACTTATTTTCAGAAAGCATCTTCTAATTAATTAAGCTCTTTTCGATTGTTAGTTTTCATTGTATTTATACGGGAGCTAAATTATTATTTAACAATAACTAATCCATCCCAAAAGGATATGCATTATCCAAAAAGGAAAGACCCTGTGAGAAATATTGAAGGTTATATTTCCACTATCAATGTTATATGTACAAAATACATGCCTTTGTATACGCTTTCCACTCAAGAGAGAAAGGAAGAAAATATACAATAATATTACACTATATATATATATGTTAAGGAGGATTGTATGGAGGTGTAAATGAGTTATCAAATCTCCAAGGTGGTCAAATTAATCTCCATTAATTGCTCCAATTCCCCAATATTAACTCCAAATCCCAATTTAACTGCTGAATACTAACAGACCCAATTACAATTATATGTTGAATCTCTAACTTGCTTAAGTTTCAAAGATCTCTTAACCAATCACCTATTGAACAAATTCCTCAAAAGATTTATAATAACGCGAGGAAGCATGTATACTGCGTTTCTTGATGTTGTGGAAAGTGCCCATTTCTGGATGCACGCAACAGAAGTGGTTAACTTTAATGAGTGCACTTGTTATATACCAAATGACAAATTGACAATGAGCACCTGCCCATTATAATAAAGCCAATTTACAAGCAAAGGCTTGCTGCAGGAAACCACTTTTAAAATGTTTTGCATGTTGTCAACTACCTTTTGTTTTAAAGTTGTCTTTTTTTTTTTTTCTTGACAAGTAAATGCTCATAGCTCCATCAATTCAGATGTGATTAGTTAGTTCACTTACAGAATAAAAAAATCAATAAATTTATTTAAAAAGGATGTTAATGTGTGCATTCTAAATATATCGAAAATGTAAAAACTTTTTGATTATATAAAACATTCTATAATCATCCATACGTTTAGGTCAACTTTTTCTTCTCTTATTAATGTGACAAACAATTTTTCAAAATGATAAACTAAATGACATATACGGCATAGTTTTTGTTAATTTGATGCATAGATCATAATGTGCTAAATGAAGATTCTATTAACATATTACTAATTTATTTAGAGTTAATTATATCACTTGAAAACAAAAATAAGGAATTAAAATTTCTCTACAAGTTAAACCCACTGTACATTTGTAACTTGTGAGTTCGCGCCAAGAAATTCTCTGGCTAGCTACTAGAGGCAAAAACAAATTAAAAGCTAAAACATTTAAATGAATCAAACTGATAGAGACCACGTTGAAAAATAAATCATCAAAAACATAACTCCAATGCTAAACGATGATCCAAACGTGGCTATTGCAGGTGCACCAGACGCTTTTTCAGCGCCTTTAGCCGCGTCCGCAGGCTCAGGGGGCGAAGATGCTGTTGGCGAGGGAGCATCAGACGGGGAAGGAGCATCAGACGGAGAAGTAGCATCAGAAGGCGCACCACTATCTTCAGAAGGCGCATCGGCATCAGAAGGGGCCATGGGGCCTGAGCGACGAGGAGCCTTAGCTGGAGCCATCCTGGAGCGTCTAGGAGAAGGCGCAGATGAAGGACCACTTGAATGCCCTATGACACCGCTCACTTGCAATATTGAAATATTGTAAGGCTTTGAAGCAACAGTGTCGACCAAATTGACATTCGGACTGGACCCTGAAGCAGCGGAGCCAAAGGCAACGCCGTTGCTGGTAACTTCCACATTCAAGAACCCTTGTTGCTTGTCTGCTTCTCCACTAGCCTGGTAAAGTGTGGTGAGTTTGCTCGTTTTGTTCAGCTTCTCAAGCTTTTTTTCGTCATAGTAATCAAGAATCACATGTTGGCTCAACGTTTTGGTAGCGTCGTCCTGGGACATTCCGGAGAGCGGTGATGCCACGCCGTTTTCGACGACAAGGACAGTGATGGTCTGGCGCTTGTTGATTTTCTCAGCGAGTTTGGTTTTGGATAAGAGGTCGTTGAAAGTGGAGAATTCTGGATATTTTTCAAGCATGCTGGTGACGTTGAAAGCTGAAGAGAAAGAGAATAGAGAGAAAAACAGTGAACAGAAGAGAGAAAGGAGAGTTAGTGAACACATGGAAGACATTTTGATTATTTTGGAATTGAGAGAATGATCGAGGGATGGAATTTTATATGAAAATGAGTGGATTCAAATGGAAGTCTAATCCGCCAAATTTGGAGAAGAATTGCTTTAATTTGCTTGGTTAGAAATGAAAGAGAGGAGAAATGGTGGTTTTAGATCTTTCAACTGCTTGTAGAGTCAAATATATACTAGTTTTACGTAAAGAGACTCGAATAACAAGTATTTAAAATTTTTTCTTCGAGGTTAATTTAACTCTATAATAATGGATCTGATTGACTACATTAATTGTGAAGTTTGTGACTTTGAGTAAAAAAATTTGGGATACTTGAGCCTATGATGTTGTTATGATTATTATCTTTTGTAATATTAGGATAGTAATATATATGAAGTTCATTAACTACTAAAGTATATTATCTAGAAATTTGGGTTATGTCAGCTGTTACATCCTAGATTGAGAGCATGGTTAAGCTAATTTATGAGTTTTGAGTTCATATCTCGATCAAGGTAGAAAACGTGTTTGATTAAAGGATACTTATCTGAAATCCAACCCTCTAATAATTAAGTTAATCTTTGCATTATCCGAAACACCTCTGAGATATTTACAGTGAATCCAAAACACAGTTGATTTCTACTAAATTAGTTGGTTTATACTGCTATAAAACTCTTCTTGGGATTACTAGTTTAGCAATCATAGCACATTAGCTAAGTCACTTCCTAATTTCAACTATACATGTTGGAAAGTAGTAGGTTGCTTCTAAAATTCGGGTTCCTGAGACAAATTAATTGCACCAATAATCAAGATGATTATAGCCACGGATGTAGAGGAGGAGAGGGTCCTGAAAAGTGAAAACCATATAGATATGGTAATCGGCCTGATGGGTGCATGCGTGCTTTGAAGTTGCAGCTTTGCATATTTCATTTGGGCAACTTTCATCAGTTTTATTACTTTTCTCCGAATCAGAGTGCCCAACTGGTGGGTTTGTTGCGACCTGGATACTCATGGTTCGCAATCAAATTGTGGCTACCTGCATTAAGCGTGGGCTTGGGATTGTTGGTGTTCTAGAAAATTACTATTGAAAAGTGATGTAAGAAAAATCAGTTGTTAGTTATTTTGTGAGAACAGGTTAGAGGTATTCGGTAAAATTAATTTTCAAATTGTTATGCTGTCTAAAAGTTAAAATATGCGTTTGGTAAATTTGCTTTCCAAAATCTTTTTTTTTAGTAAAATAAAATAGGCCTGAATTGTTAAAAAAATCATTATTAGTATTTAATTAATTTAAAATTATAATATTATAAATAACTAAATTGTTTCTACATATTCAAAATAAAATAAATATATTTATTAATTAATTATCAAAAATAATAAAAAAGAAAATTCAGAATTAGCACTCGAAAACTGTTGTTGCTGGTCGATGATGACTAGGCATGTTCAACGACACTGCTGTCGCCACCATGATCACCAGTGAGAGGGCTTGAAGAATTTGTGAACTCTTTGGCATTCACATTGCGTATCAACAATATTTGATACTTAGTCCTATAGAACTTTAATCATCAGATCCTGTCAATCCCTGTTGTAAATGGAGGAGATGATGATGGATATGGACAGGGTAATTTTCGGCAATCTCTTCGGTGGTGGCGGTGTCACCGAACTTGCCACCTCATTAGCAGCAAGCTACAACCATTTTCGACTGCATATTTTGACTTTGTAGAAAAATAACAATAAAAAATAAATTTAAAATTTCAATTTATTAACCAAATAATAAATTTATATAATTTAAAAATTTTAGTGTTCAGGGGTATTTTGGATATATATGATTTTATAGAAAAAAATTTAATATTTTGGTTTATCAAAATATTAGCTTTTCAAAATTGATTTCAAGATGGAACTAGCTATGGTCGATATGAAGGAAAGGCTAGATAGGCGAGAGCAAGGCATGGAGGAGCTCGAATGTAAGGTAATGAGCTGAGGGGATTAGCTCAAAGTGTTCGTGTGCAACTCCACCCAATCGTCCATCGAAGCACTACGTAGGAGGTTTATGCCTTCCAAGAAAGAATGTTGGAGGACTTGACCAAGGTACAAACTCGGGTAGAAGAACTGAGTAAGGGGTTGGATGAGACAAAAGCTAAGGTGGCCATGTTCAAGAGGTCAGTAGCGAGCAGCGCTACAGTCGCTTGCTATTCTATGGATAGAGGCACCCAAATCCAACAAGTCTAGTGGCAAATGGGATGCCAAGGAGTTGGATAACTTCCCATGACACATGAAGAGGTACTTCGACGATTTGGGGATCTTAGATGAGAGGGCCAAGGTAAACACTGCAATCATTTATCTCACGGATCTTGCAGTTAGTAGGTGGCATCGAAAGTATGGAGAAATTAGGAATGGCATGTGCGTCATTGACACATAGGCAGATCTACAAAGGGAATTAAAATGTCAATTCTATCCGAAGAATGTGTCTTTTGACACAAGGAAGCGGATTAAGGAGTTAAGGCACACACGCTCAATTTGTGAGTACGTGGAAGAATTTTCAGGGTTGATACTCCAAATTAATGACATGAGCGAGGCAGTTCTCCTCTTCAACTTTATGGATGGCTTGCAACCATGGGCTTACCAAGAGTTGCAAAGGTAGGGCGTGAAAGACGTTGCCACTACACTCACCATTAGGGAGACGCTCATTGACTATGATAGAGGTGAGTCTCCTAGACATACTAAAACTCCCCACGGCCATGATAGTAGTGAAAAAGAAGATAAATCTCCACGTCGTCAAAGTTCCCATAATGGTAAAGATAGGAGATGTGATGACCATCATAGGGAGATAATAGGAAGGGAGTTGTCACCCAACTTGAAGTGTTTCTCGTGTAACGGTCTACATTGGGTGCGAGACTACCCAAAAAGGAACAAATTGAGTGTCATGCTCTCAGAACATAAGGAGACACAGGAGCTGGCATGCACGGGTACTATACGAGTCCTTAATTCCTTCACACAAACTTCTACACCTCTCAAGCCACTAGATCGATCATTGATGCATTTAGAGGTGCATATCAATGGTAAGACCACTAAGGTATTGGTCGGTATAGGTGCCACACATAACTTCATTGGTACAAGTGAGGCCAAAAGGTTAGGCCTATGACTTGAGAGGGAGCAAGCATATGTTAAGGCAGCAAATGTGAAATCCATACCTATAGAATTCCAAAATATGTATCTATATGTGTGTGTGTGTGTTTGTGTGTGTGTATGTATATATATTACAAATTTTAGAAACTATGCCTAATGGTATTTGAGTAATTTTATTTGAATTTAATGGGCTTTAGGCCATGAAATAGTTATAAAACCATGTTTAATAAATAAGGATTGGATTGGATTATAGTTGTAGGCTTGTGTTAAAATTTGGTAATGATGAAATGAGCTTGGATTTGAAGTAAGTAGACTTAGGCCCATGGGTTAAGGCCTTGTATATATAAGAGACATTAGGGTTTCAAAAGAGGTATTTTTTTCTTTCATTTTTGTAATAGAAGAGGAGGGTGCTACAGGCTAGAGGAAGAGAGAAGGAAGAAAAAGAGAAGAAAAAAGGGAAGAAAAAGGGGAAAAATAAAAGGGGTGTATAGGCTTGGAAACCAAGTAAGGATTTTCTAACACTATACTTAAATCTTATTATTTATTTTTGTTGTTTTAATTGATATGGGTTTGCAATACATGTGATTTATTGTTAAATTGATTGTTTGTTGTTTGGATGATGAATTATTTGTGAAATTATGTGCTTATGAAGTGAAGAAGATGTTGTTCTTGATGGAAGTTGTAGTTCATGTGACTGTTCTATGTTCTTTGAGCTGCTATATTTTTTGGATTGTGATTTTTATAAGTTTTTTTTTTTTGTTTAGGAAAATAGACATATGAAGCTTTAAATTTCCATTGATTTCATTAAATTTGCATTTAAAATGAAATTTTGGTAAATTTTTTAAATTGAAGGTTGAAATCTGGAAATGATACTATTCATCTGATAGACCTGAACATTTTTACAGATCTGTATCTTGTGAGACTAGTTTTGAGAAATCCCATTTTTGTTTTGAAAAATAGATATGTCAAGCTTTAATTTGGCACTGGTTTCACTAAATTTGGATTTGAAATGAAATTCTAGTGAATTATTGAAGATAAATGATACAAACTGACATTTTGATAGTCATTCGGGATTTGCAATATGTTTTTGCAATACTGTACTCACTAGATGTTAATTCTGTAAAATTAGTATTTTTATCTTATAATAGACTTCATAAACTTTCGTTTTCAAGTTGAATCATCTGAAAATCATTTTTCTACATTTTTTGGTGATTTTTCTAATTTGAGCTTGAAATCCTAGAAATTTCACTGGTTTAGTGACAGGTTTGGATTTGTCATAAAAATTGTATTGCCTTGGGACTTATTTTAGAAAGATTACATTTTATTTTGAATCTAGACACTTTGATCTTTCATTTCCAACTGGTCTCACTTAAATTGGTTGAGTGTACAAATTATAGCAAATTTTCAAAATTAAATATTAGCAGCTGAATTGTGTAGTGGTATGGAATGAATAATATGGTTGAAGCTTAGAATTAATTTCTTGGGGTGTGGAATTTGGTATCAATAGCTTTTTAAAATATGCAATTAGAAATTGTATTGAAAGATTTATAAGTAAATGCATTGGACCTTAGATGGGCCGTTTTGAATACGGATCCAAAGGAAATGCGGATATGAAATTCTTAGTGTTGGATCTTGGATGGGCCGTTTTAGATATGGATCCAAGGGGAACACAAATATAAACTTGAGATGTTAGACTTTGAACAGGCCGTTTGGATACGGGTCTAAGGGAAACATTAGATGAAAAATTTTAATTGTTAAGTGAATAAGTGATACCTTGATGTATAAATAAGAATGATTGTATGACTTATTGTAATAGGTAGGTTGTGTAACTGTGTAATTAAGTAACTACTTGAATGCTTGTGATATAGTATAATGTTAGAATTTTTCTTATTGGGCTATATGCTTTATCACGCCCTAAAATCTCTTATTTAGAGACTTTAAGGGTGATTGGTTAAGAAAAATAATAAAAACACATCATCAATATTTTTCTTTTATATATATACATCACAGGAATTCATTACAACTTATGGCTATTTGTTCAAAATCAACTGTACATACATTGGTGACTAAAGGCCATACATAAGATTATAGTCACACAACAAAATCTCCCATCATAAGCTAGGAGAAACAAGACTATCTCCAATAATCATGATATGTATGTAGATTCCAGACTCTCTAGGAAAGCTCTGGAACATCACTAGTGTGAACATTCTTCTGTGTACCTGCAGAGGGAAGGGGTGAGCATAAAGCCTAGTAGGAACATTCTAACATTATACTAAATCATACACCTTCCATAAATATTCAGTCACAAAATTTGACATCAAATACTAATAGATCAACTAATTATGTCCACTCGCACATCAAATTTATATTCGTATTCCCCTTGGATCCGTATATAGAACGGCCCATTCAAGGTTCAACACATCATGTTTATTATATTTGTTTTTCCCTTGGATCAGTATACAGAACGGTCCATCCAAGGTCCAACACATTATGTTTATAATATTCGTGTTCCCCATGAATCCGTATACAGAACGGCCCATCCAATGTCCAACACATCATATCGTTTTATTCGTGTTCCCCTTGGGTCCGTATATAGAACGGTCCACCCAAGGTCCAATACATCACATCATTTTATTCGTGTTCCCCTTGGGTCCGTATATAGAACGGTCCACCCAAGGTCCATCAACATGTCGTTTTATTCGTATTCCCCTTAGGTCCGTATACAGAACGGTCCACCCAAGGTCCAACACATTACGTCGTTTTATTCGTGTTCCTCTTGGATCCGTATATAGTACGGTCCACCCAAGGTCCATCAACACATTGTTTTATTCGTGTTCCCCTTAGGTCCGTATACAGAACGGTCCACCCAAGGTCCAACATATCACTTCATTTTATTCGTGTTCCCCTTGGGTCCGTATACAGAACGGTCCACCCAAGGTCCAACACCTCAAATCATTATATTCGTGTTCCCCTTGGGTCCGTGTAAAGAACGGTCTACCTAAGATCCAACACATCACGTCATTTTATTCGTGTTCCCCTTGGGTCCGTGTACAGAACGGTCCACCCAAGGTCCAACACCTCATATCATTATATTCGTGTTCCCCTTGGGTCCGTGTAAAGAACGGTCCACCCAAGGTCCAACACTTCATATCATTTTATTCGTGTTCCCCTTGGGTCCGCATACAGAACGGTTCACCCAAGGTTCAACACTTCATATCATTTTAACCGCATTCTCCTTGGATCCGTATACAAAACGGTCCATCCAAGGTCTAATGCATACATTAACAGCCTTTCAATATCATTACTATGATAAATCTCAAGAAATATGATCTTTATGCAAAATCCAAGACTTTTTGGGAAGTATACAGTCAATTTGGGGTGGTTCTGAAATTTTGCTCGACACTCGACATTGTTTACTCGAAATACTGTTCATTCGAGAATACTGTTCACTCGACATTGTTCACTCGAACATTGTTCACACGACACTGTTTCTTGAACACTGTTATTCGAACACTTGATACTGTTCACTCGAACACTCGAACATTGTTCACTCGAATCCTGTTCACACGACACTCGACACTGTTCATTCGAGAATACTGTTCACTTGACACTGTTTACTCGAACACTTTTCACACGACACTGTTTCCCGAACACTGTTCATTCGAACACTCAACACTGTTCACTCGAACACTTGACACTGTTCACTCGAACACTCGAACACTGTTCACTGTCGAGCGAAACACCAGAATCGAATTCCAGAATTGGTTCAAAACGTACCATTTCCAGAATTCAACTCCCAACTTCAAAAATTCACCAAAAATCCGTTTTAACTCCAAATTCAACGAAATCAACGGCTAATTAAAGCTTAATACGTCTATTTTTCAAAACAAATGAGAAATCATACAATTCTCAATCCAGAAAAACGCATCAACTCAATCAACATAAGACAGTCACATGAACTACACTTCTCACAAAATCATCTCTACTCCACTTCATCAACACTTCAATTCACGCATAATTCTTCATGCAATCACAACAAAACTTGCAATAAGTAACTTCACTCATATTTCATTATCCAAGCAACCAAGAAATCAAGTCAAAACATGATACATACATCACAACAATATCAATTCAACAACAAAACACATAACATGAAGTAAGTATAGTGTTAGAATCTCCTACCTGTTTTCCAAGCTAAACTTCTTTGAAATTTTCCTCTCTTTCTTTCTTTTCTTCTTCTTCTTCTTCTTCTTCTCTTCCTCTTTCTTTTGCCGTCAACTTCCCTCTCTTCTATCCCCAAAATGAAAGAGAGACCTCTCCCCTTTTTCTAGAAAAATCCTCCCTTATTTATATACAAGGCCTTGGTTTATGGGCTTAGGTCCACTAATTTCAAATTCAAGCCCAATTCTCCTTTACTAATTCCAACACAAGCCCACTTCTATTATTCAACCCAATTCTCATAAAATTACTCAAATACCCTTAGTTATAGTTAATTAATATATATATATCATATATATATATATATATATATATATATATATATATATATGGATATATATGGGATTCCACATGCTTACCCCCTCTCTCACAGGTACACAAAAAGATATTCGTACTAGTGGTGTTCCAGAGCTTTTCTAGGGAGTCTGGACGTTTACATGCATGCAATGATTTTGGGGAATGTTTTGACTTAGCCTAGATCGTGAGAGGAAATTTTGTTATGTAATTAGCAGCCTATGTGCTAAGTTCAGTCATCGGTGTATGTAAAAGTTTATCTTGATCAAATAGCTAGATGTTGTAAATGGATTCAAGTGATACGTATAAATATATGTGTAAATTAGAAAATGATCTTGGATGAAAAAAAAGGAGATATTAATGATGTCTTTTTATTATTGTCTTAATTAATCACCCTTAAAGTCTCTAAATAAGAGATTTTAGGGCGTGACAGTACCCCTTGATAGAGTTCTTCGTGGGTTGAGGTGCAGATGGGAAGTTGGAGAGGTAAGGTTGATCTCTTCATAGCTCTCTTGGATACTTCGGATATAGTGTTAGGCATTGACTTTTTGAGATGGTACGATGTGATGATATGGCCTCGATGCAATACGATTTTCATCTCGGAGGGTGGTCCATGCATGCTTTCCACGGTAGCCGAGTCAGGCTCCAACACTATATGTCTAAGAATGATGCACCTAGAGCGGATGATGATGGAGTGCGAGTTGCGAAAGGTTACATGGTGGAAGGGAAAATGGTGAATAGGGTTGCCAAATACGCGGGTAGACAAGAGAAGGCTACCAAGAGGCAGTGTAAGTAGGTGAAGGGAAAGCGGCAACATGAAGGTAAGTCCACTCACTCACAAGCATTTGTACATTCTTGAAGGCGCGATAAGGGCATCGCGGAATTAGGTGGGCGAGGATGTCACATCTCGTGCGACATACGCATGGTTCAATGCCATACTTGTACAGAAGCGTGCCAAAGAATGGGATTTCAGGGTAAGTTTTATAGTGTTCCAGAATCCTCATGGTGTAAGGAGTTCAATGGCACAAATAATGGACATGGTGTTTCGGAAGTTTTCGGAAGGTTCTGAGACGTTATGGAATATTTCGAATGAGTTTGAAAAGGTCCGAAAGGCGAGAGAAGTGCGTAAAAGACTCAAAAAGGTTCCAGAAAAGTCTAAAAGGCTCAGGAAGGTGATGAAAGGTGATGGAAGGTTGCGGAAAATTCCAAAAGGAAGGGAAAATATCTTGAGTCTAGGACATTCTAGGGATATCTAGGGTTGTCTTGGGTGTTCTACAGTTCTCTAGTGTTTTGCAGACTTGTCTAGCAACTTGTGGATGTCTCTAGAGATACTTGGCCAACAAGCAAGCTTGTAAATATCTAGGAAGGATCTAAGGTAGGAATGTTCTAGGTATATTGGTAAGCCAATAGAATGTTGACATGTGGCATAATATGAGCCACACATTGAGGAGGTGCAAGCCTATAAATATGGGTGAGCCTTCAAGTTATGCTAGACTCAAGGGTTTAAGAGTCTTATAAGCCTTGTAAATTAATTTGTGTATGGTGAATATTTCCTCACCCAAATCTCTCATGTCCTTGTTCTCCTTTACTTGAACCTCTTTTATAGCTGTTTAAGGCTTACTCAAATGCACTTTGGGAGTGTTAGTGCCTAAGGCCGTATGGTCTCTGCTTATGAAATAATAAAGCCATGACCATATGCTCATAGAATAGATGGGGCTTACTGAATAAATCCAATATCTATGAAAATAAATAATTAGAATGTAATAAGTTTAGCTAAATGGGATTTTGTTTAAAGTTTCTAGATGAGTAAACCAATATCAGTCCTTTCAACGTAAATAAGTGAACCCTTAGGCTTATTTTATTTCTTAACCCACAACAGTATCCCCAATAAGGACCGAAACTAGTAAAGGGATGAAACTCGAAATGAATTTCCAATTGGGTTGGGAATGGTGTTGCCATATTATTTAAGGTTCCATCGATTAATTTTGAAAGCCGTTTGGTTGATATGCTCCACGAATCCATGCCAGCATCGAAATGGTTCTTTTCCTATTAAAAAAAATTAACATTGACGTAAAAGAAAAGGATAAATAATACAAATGATTGGAGTAATATTTATGGCAAATTCCTCTCATGGAAAGGTTTCATCTCTCCGCGGCCAAATCCAAATACTGTATATTAAAAACAAAAACCAGCATTCAAACCATGCCATTATTCTTATTTAACATTGCTTCTTAAATGAGATTGTTTTACGTTTAATTGTCCATACAAGCCCCATTATTAGTACCAAACTCTTGAACTTGACTTGAGCAAAGGTATATATAATACCAGTAATAGGAATAATTTTCGCTGCCAAAATTTCATTCATGAACAATATGCTTCTTATTGACTATCACATAACAATAGCTTCTCTGCGGGCATTATGCAATTTAAAAGAACAGCATTAGCATTACCAGTACATTTGTGGCAGGAAATCATTTTTACTACCAAAACTTCATACATGCATATACATGTCAATATTGACTATCAAACAGCAATAGCTTCCCCAAGGGCACAATGCAATACACACTAGCATTACCAGAGTGAACATCCTGGAGTAATATGCCAAAGATGATTATTTTTAGTACACATGTGAATTTGATTCTTTATATATATCTCTAGGCCAAAGTTGACACTAGCTAGCCCTATCCCTCAAAATAGTACTGCTTGCTTTCCAATTCAACACCCTGTTATAATTTATATAGTTTTATATACATGTGTCTATGTTAACACCTATATGATGAGATGATTAAGTATTAACTAAAATTCATCATGAATCCTTAAATTAACTATTTCTCTGGATATCTAAATAACTAGCTTAATGTTGGTGTTGTAGCAACGTAATTTCTAGGTCCTTGTATCGTGTTAACTGCCTTTGAAGATCCTTGAGATAGAAGTTTGATAAATCTTTTTGTCTTATGTGATGTTTCATTGCATTGCTGTTGAAGTTTTTACTGAGTTCTTTTATTTGCTTTTTGCAAGCTATGTGATGGGCGGTTGAATGTTTATTACTAGATAGAACTTTAATATGTGTTTAAGTATGTGTTTGCTTGCCTTTGATTTTGGAAGGAAGCGGGTCTTGTTTTCTTGAATCTTGCTGTAGTTTTTAAAGATGATGTATATATTTATGTTTGATAAATTTGGTTTTTTTTTTAACTACCTTTTTTTTAATCTATTGAAAGCCGAGTTTCTATATTATTATATGCACTCCTGTTTCTCTGCTGCAAATCCTTTTTATGAAGGGAAAAAAGAGACAAGAAGAAACAGGTATTGTTTTGTACAGACCTTGTTTCATTATGTGCAAATTGCTATGCCTTCTTTTTTTCTGCATTAATCTCGCCTATTCGCTAAGGAATTTAACTAGATTAATAACATAAAACTAGATTAATATTGGTTGAAATTTCAAAATTTAGTATGACATTAAGATTAATTTACTTGCTAATACATTTCAGAGTTACGTGCATGTTATTTGCAAGTTGCTTAATACTCACTGTGAGGGCTTCTCAAACTTGGTATTTTTTTGTATTCACATTAGTCTTATTTCTATTCTATGTCATATTGCTTTAGCTCTACACACAAACACATCACACAACAATGGAAGATGACAAATTTATAGTCGCATATTTGATATAGTTAAGAGGAGGGTCTTATGGTTTATATGGTGATTGGTCACTCTAATTAATAAGTTAACCTTTTTGTATATCTAATGCCTAAAACCTTTATAAGTGGAATTTAAGTCAAGCTTGGACATACGGGTGGCAATTTTTAACAAGACTAACTGATAACACACAAAAAAAAAGAAAAAGAATGCAACAAAAAGTTAGTATGTTAGGATTTACCAGACTTTACATCGTTTGGTAATAACTTTATGATTTTTATGTTATAGATTTTAATCCAACAACTCAACTCGTTTAATAACACAAATAATAAAACATGTTGGGTCAATCCTTATTCCGAAAGCAAAGTAAGTACCTTGTGGTTAGGGGCAACAGAGCTTAGATTTCAATCGAAGGAGACCGACATATAAACTAATCTTCATCTTGTTGACTAAATTTTAAACTAAAATATTACAGTACAGTAGTATTATTGGTATTTATAGGGCTTAAACAAAAATCACAATACATATTTTTGATAAAATATAATTTAGTCCTTGATTTTATGAATTTTTGTTTGGCCCCTTTTAATTATTAATTCTTTTAGGCCTCCTCTTCAATTTTTATTTTTCACTGTTCCCCATATTTAACTATTTAATGAAACAAATAGTTGGACATGTCATATTAACCCATTTATCCATGTACCAAATAAATATTTATTTCATATACGGTTGTTATATTATCAAACAAATTGAAACATAAAATAAAAAAATAGAATGATTTTGACTATATCTTTAATATATTTAATAAATGGTTTATGTTATTAGGATAATTTTAGTTAATATAAGTATGATGATATGTTTTAATTATGCGTCAATGAAATAAATGGGTTACGGAGATAAATAGATTATGGACATAACCATGTCATATTCATCTTTTGAGTTTCAATATAAATAATTAAATGGGTCTTATCTCTATTGTTAGTTAAAATTTTATTAATTTATAGCTTGACACAGTAAACATACAACCCGCCAATAAGAATTTCATCCCTACATAGATATCCTAATGTGATGATATCCAAGGTTTGCCTTTTTTAAAAATGGCATATAAAGATGCTTGTCCACTATACAAATTAACACGCGCGCGCACACACACACACATATATATATACAAGTTTATGTATATTTTTTACATATATATGTCCATCATCCTTGGAGCATCATTTTAATGTGTTAGGCATGCCAAATAATATCTTATATTTTTGTCTTAAATGATGAGTCATCCTATGAGCAACCATTAAACCTTAGTGACTTGTTTCTATTACACATTAAAAGATTAATCAAAAAACAGAAACATTCATCTTTAAACAAAAAAATTTAATTAAATTAATCCATAAGAGGTCAACAATAGTCCATAAAACTCGAGTTATGGTACATTACAATAGTCAATTGAAAAACATATGATATATCACACAAGGGTTTCATGGTCGACAACAACAGTAGTTTAATTAACAAGTCTCCAAACAACACAATTTTGTTTTATTTTGATTTAATGTACATTAGTTATATATGTCACATAGAAGAGAAGGCCAATTAACTAGCCTGAATTGATCCATTCCCGGATCCAATCCCTTAAGTGAATTAAGTTTTCAAGTTTGCCAACCCAGTACTTGAATCTGTCAAGTACCATTTCACCACCTTACCAGATCTAGTTCCGGAACCCTAACCATAACCCGAGTTGCCCTTAGTGGTGAAGTTTGAACCTTGTCCAACCCAACGGCAGCTCCTGCAGAGCAGACTCCATAGCACTAGTAATAGTTTCAAGACCCAAATCCTAAACCGGGCCACAACCCGACCCATGAGTCGCTTCATTTTCGCTACCACTTTTCTTTGTGGACATGGGTATGTTTAGCTACGAAATTTTTGTGAAGCATTTGGTTATACTCCGAGATTGAAGCCATAACCAAACCCAAAAGGCTGTATTTACATAGGGAAGGCCTGCCTCTATCTTTTGTTGACGTGATGAAGCAATATTCTTTAAAAGAAAAGATCCGAAGTTAAGAGCGTTGTTATTCAAGCTCCACTGAATCTCTTTTTTAGCCTCTTTCTTAAATTTACTTTCATATTATCAAAAATATCCTTCAAATTGTATAACTCATCCTCTTCCAGATCCGGTCTACATTCACTACTTCTCTTTTACATCATTCATCATGAAGTACTATCCAACGTGCTTATGATTGTGATTTTCGTTAGTTTCTCTCCTATTCAAACAAATTTGTGACTTAAACTCATACCCATATGGACAAAAAAAAGTAAATAAGACGGAAGCTACTTGAATTTCAAATTTACCATCGGAATAAAAATCAATTTTCTTTTCACAAAAATTCTTTGATTATTGAGACGAAAAATTATTTCTTCTTGTTTTCTATGTACTGGTGTTTGGATTTTAGACTCTTCAAAAAGTTTTTGGATCACATTTTTCCACTTTATGCATTGATCACTCATGGACACCGGTGCATGGAGAAATCTCAAGCGCCAAAAGTGTAGACTCCACACTATGCCATTCAAAGGAGACAGTTTTGCAATTCAAATAGTTGGCCAAGTTTTATTATTTTAAAATGATCTAGATCTAATTTTTCAAGCAAACTGAAGAAACTGATTTCTTTAATCTCTCTTTCAAAGATAACAAAGAAGAGCAATATGAAAGAAGGAGGAAGATGATGAATTTTATTGTCAATAGACATTAGAAAAGCGGGATAATTTTAGAATTATTTGAAAATATATCTAAAAAGGGGCTTAAACAAAGATTTCATGGGGTTTAGATAACAACACTCTTGAAGTTATTGGTATGGATAGGATAGGGAATTGTTGATATGGATTGTTTGAGACATAGAAGAGGCCTAAGGGACTATGGCATGTGCCTCCCTTCAGAATTTTTTATTTATCTAACTAGAAATATATTTAGTTGGTGGGTGCTCTATAAAAATAGTTTTGACATCCCTAATTTTATTGACAAATTAGGAAATCGACTCACCGACCCAGCCATCTAAAATTTCTTATAAAACAATCATTTTTAAAATATAAAATAATCAAATTTAACAATGATTTTATCATCTTTTATATATATATATATATTTTTTTCTTTCAGCTAATTAAATTATTAGACATATAAAATTTCAATAATACCGCTTACTAAATTTTTGAAAGCATATTTAGTTAAATATTAAATGGTAATAATGAAATTTTAGGTTTTTAATTACTTATATAGGGTTTGATTGATATTTCTTAAAGTTGAAGTCTATAACTAAATTTTCTCTAAATTGAGAAAGTTTGTGTAATTAACCCTAAAATTTTTGGTTTAAGATTATATTCGTTTTTTGAGGGTCATAATATAGTATCGAGGCCGATAAGACACACTAACCTAGTATTGTTGCATAAAAGGTTAAAGCTTTTTTTTTTTTTAATACCTCATCAAATGGTCCCATTGGATCTGATATGTTACCGACTCACAACCGACGATTTTGCCTGTTTTGAATGATAATCTTAACCTACTCTACGTAGAAACCTTGTTATAATATTATGACCAAGATCATGTATATTTACAATTTTTTATACAAATTAATATGATATTTTTGTAAGATTCCGGATCTGTCATAATTGGTCTCATCTATTATGGCATTTGTTGATAACAAAATCGGAAAGCCCCAAAAGCCCAAATCTAGAGCCCGTCGAAGCAAGATCTTCAAATACCAAGATCTTTACAAAAGGCCCAAAAGCCCACAAGGCCAACGGCCCAAATGAGAACTCCAACCAATTCACTTCATGGAAATCCATCAAAGATAAGTACATTTTACACCTGCAAATTACAAAAATCACTCACTTTTTTACCGACCGGTCAACGCCACCACTGTCTACCACCACTGTCCATCATCGGTTATGCTAAATGTTCAGCAACACTTTCAACATCACCGTCTTCGTCTTTATTGGAAAAACACCATCCTATCCTTCAAAACTACTATGATAAAATTGTAGATCGAGCAAAGATGGTGACCGTGATATCAAAAGTGTCGTTAGACAACTTGACAGCGGCTAGCGACGACAACTGGCCGGTGGGGGCCATAATCAGCGACAAGTAATATAAAATGCATATCCAATTTCTATTATTCAAATATTTTATTAAATATGTTTTGTTAAAAAAATTAAATTAATTGAAAATTAAATGGTATTGTATATTGATTTTATAAAGAATGATAATTATGATATTTCTAGATATTTAGATGTTTCAAATAAAAAAAGTGAAATATTTTTATTTTTTTAATTCAGTCCTTTTTATCTAAAATTAAGTAATTAGAAAGCAAAACAAAAAAAATTATTTGAATATGTTAAATCTGAATAAATTCACACTTAAGAGGTTGAATCATTTAACCCCTAAGCCAGTTGTCTCTAGCACAAGAAACATGAACAAGTATCATCTAAAGCTAAGGAAATAACCACAAGATCCCGAAAATCAGGGACAGAGATCATGGGAAACAATCTCCACCCATCTCCATGTGACACCCACCTCGCCCACGTCAGTTAATGGAAGTTCAACTAAGGGTTGTTATCCACGTCATGGGAGCCAGCTGATAATTGCAAGCCACTTCCGCCAATATTTGGGCGCCAAGACATCTACGTCCCCGTATAAACCTAAAACCAAGGAAGTTAGGGGTAAGTCTCCAATTGCAGCTCCATGAACTGTTTTTCGCTCAAAAACACTCAAAAACACCGCTGACTTAAGCATCGAGGACGCACGCCAGCCACCCCTGTGATAACGCTTATCAAGAGCAACTTCTTTGTTTTGCAGAATCTTGTCTCCAGACTGGTGACCTTGAGGAGAAGGCCTGGACCAGCTTTGATCTTCCTATTCGGGTAAAGTTGGGCAATACAAATTTCTGAACAAATAGTATTTATATAAAATTTCGGAGCCATTATCATGAATAGTAAATATTGTCTTATGATGACATTACCCATTTCACTTTGTCGTCTAAAAGGAAATGATCGATGGGCATGCACTTTCATCAAATGAATTGACATCTACCCAATTGTCCAAAAACATCCCTGTTGTTTCTGCTCCTTCCATTTTGACTTTACGGATGTGTTAATTAGTGAAGGCCGTACAAAAAGATCAGCACAATAATTTTTTTTTTCAAAAAAAAGTACTAATTCGTAGAGTTTGCAATATTTGGAATCATGTGATTCATATGCTACTTCTACGTTGGACGACAAGCTTTTATTCGATACAAACACAACATATATTTAACAGGTTAGACTTTAATCGTGTTTGTGTTATATTTGCTTCAAAGAAAGCAATCAGTTTATTAATTATATCGTGTTTATAGTGTTGAGGGTCCTCATCCAGGTTTATGATTCGAATACCTTTATAACACGATCAATAGATATTGATACAATCATATTATATTTTTATGAACATTTTAATATATTAGATGAATTTAAATTATGACTAATGGACTTATGATGTATATGAACTTAATTATAGCTTATATAGTATCAAATTTATAATATATATATATATATATATATATATATATATATAGTTTTTAATTATGTTATAATCACGTTAAATTGTAAACATGTCAAATGCCTCAAACCGTGTTAAACATGTAATTCAATATTAAGCTTAGACAAGTAATCTAGGGGTGGAAAGGGGTTTAGACAGATTTAAATTGATTGTATTTTTGTTTGACATGAATGCAATGCATTTATAATTTATGCAATCCATTTATAATTTGTAATAGTAAATCGTTTCATGTTATTAAACTAAAAGTTCTATTATGTTACTATTTGGTTTTTTGACATGTATAATAAATAGGTTTTGTTAGTACTAGGTAAAATTTCGTTGTACTTTACCTTGATAGACACACCAACACAAATTACCATCCTCATACACTTCTAACGAGATTAGTTAATGTGTTAATTATGTGTAAACAAATATAAATACATAAAATCTTTATGAAATTCTCTTTATATATATATATATATATATATATTCGTTCTTTATAATCTGAATACGTGTTGGAAACATACCTAAAAAGAAGTGAAATAAGAGAAAATAGTCAATACTTTCGGGACGATAATGAGTTTAACAAGTTTCAAAATTTTTTTAACTATATAAAAAGTTCAAATCATAAAAAAAAACCTCAATTCATGCAAATCAATTGTCACAGAACTTTTTTCTGATATGCGGATTGCCCTGAGATAGCGCTAAGCACCTACTTAGCCAACTACTCGATAAACCGCACTCTAAGCCACCTGAGGTTAACACACAAAATCTGCACGCAATGCACACACAAATTTTTTGAGACAAGGCACAACGAATTTACGGAAGCACCGACTTCCAACTTTTCTTTATTTCCTCAAAGAAAAGAATACAAATACCGCCCCAAGGTATTGAGCTGGAAACACACTCTACCCTACTCACACAAGCTACAAGCACAATTGCTTCCCCAAACAATTCTCTCAATGCGTGTACACTCTTGTTGTATCTAGTTCCGTCTCTCTTTTCAGCCCCCACCTTTGGTACAATTTATAGGCAAAACACCAACCAACACCCCTGGTTGATAGGTCCTAAATCCATGTGCTGCATGCCACATGGACCATGTAGTTGACAACCCTAACTAGTAGGCGAGGTGGCGTACTCCTACGTTACCACACGCTTACTCCACTACCCATGAGTGGAGATCATGGGAATAACTATCCCTAGTAACTTCCCATTTCCTCTCACAAGCATAACCACCCATGATTGGAGATCATGGCATGGAACATGGGAATAACTTCCAAAGTAACTTCCTACTTCCCCTTACAAGCATAACTACCCATGAGTGGAGATCATGGCATGGAACATGGGAATAACTTCCCCAAGTAACTACCTACTTCCACTCCTACAATTTGGGACATGGTTGAGTCCACTCAACCACTAAGTTAGTGGGGAAGTTGCAGCCCATCATTTGTACTGCCACTTCCTACACTTAGGAAATAACTTCCAGCCCACTACATCCTTCATTTTAGAAGACCATATCCCCCTGGACATGTGCCATGGTTAATGCCCACTAACACACCCATTTGCACCATAAACCGCTGTTGCGCGCCATGTCACCCGATGCCGTGCGTAATGTCACTGCTTTGTTGCGCACTACCCGTGCACGTGCTTGCTACCACGCAAGCATCCCAACCCGCATGTGTGCATGTGCTAGTGTCGTTGCGCTACGTTGCCTCCAACGTGCGCGTAGTGTCATTGTGACGCACCCAACTCCCATCCGCGCTCCACACATCATGCCCGCAACCTGTGCGTGCACGTTATCGTGCTGTGCCACGCCCATCTCCATGCGCGCGCCACACTACGCCTGCTTCCTGTGCGTGCGTATTGCTTTGTTGCGCTACATATCCCCCTGTGTTAGCATTCACATTGTCTTGCACTTCTCCTCGCGCATCAATGCCTCTATCACGCCACGCAACATCTCCGTACCTTGCTCAAGCACTCATCCGTGTACTTTTCATGGGCATGCACCCTTACAGCCCTATCCAAGCTATGGCATAGCACAAGGCATGCTATGCCAGCCATGTGCGAATATTAAGGGTGTAAAAAACCACCCCTACCAAAAACTTAGCGAACAGAGTAGCTAGTATAGGTGTGGGTGTTTCCAGCACACAAACTTGGGGCAGATTGTATTCTTTTCTTTTGAGGCAATAAAAGAAAAGTTGGAAGTCGGTGCTTCCGTAAATCCATTGTGTGCATTCAAAAAATTTGTGGGTTAGGTTACGCACATTCACGGGTGATAACCTCCAAAGAGGTTTATCGAGCTACTGGCTGAGCGTGGCTTAGCGCTATCGCAGGACACTCTGCTTAGCAAGAAAAAGTCCTGTGACATGTAGTATCAGAACCAGGTTAAGGTAACTTGCGTGACTCATTTCTACCTACTCACATTCTGGTTATTTTTCGAACACAATGTCTGACGAGACACTCAAAGATAGAGTGACAAGGCTAGAGGTGTTGGTCGGTGCACCTTAGGCTCAAAACGTAGGGAGCCTAGAGGAGCAATCTGAGATGCTTATGACTGAGGTTGCAACTCTACGTGGACCTTTGGAGGAGTTCATGCGCGAGGTACATGAGAGATTTGATGCTATTTTGGAGGATATCGCTGCTTTGACAGATACATTCAAGCGGAGCCTTGCTAATGTAGATGATGAGTTGAAAATACTCAAGCAAGCAGTGAGTAATGTACCAGGGGTGAGTGAGACAGTCACTTCAAAGATTAAGGTGCCGAAACCGAAAAATTTTGGTGGAGCACGAAACGCCAAGGAGCTAGAAAATTTATTGTGGGATATGGAGCAGTATTTCAAGGCTGCTAGAGTGCTCGAGGCCGAGAAAGTGACTATCACCAGCATGCACTTGGCGGGTGATGCGAAGCTTTGGTGGCAAACTCGTATCCAAAAGAATGCCGATGCAACACGACCGACCATTGAGATATGTGAAACACTTAAATGGGAATTGAAGGGTCAATTCCTACCTTGCAATACGGGATGGCTAGCAAAAGAGAGCTTGAAGAAGCTCAAGCACACACGAGCTGTGCGGGAGTACGTAAAGGAATTTAGTTCTTTGATGTTGGACATCAAGAACATGTCGGATGATGACAGGCTTTTCAATTTCATGTTGAGATTGCAGCCATGGGCGCAAGCGGAGTTGCGTAGGGAAGAGGTAAAGGATTTACCCAATGCAATCGCTGCTGCGGATGGCTTGGTGGACTTCAAGCTTGGGTCTCCTTCTCCACCCAAGAAGTCTGAGGGAAAGAAAAAGTCTGGAGCTCCCAAACATGATGGCAAGAAGCGGGAAGCCGAGTCCAGCAAAACCAAGTAAGAAGATTCGTACAAAAAGAAAAGCGGGAGTATGGGGTGCTTCATTTGTGATGGACCTCATAGGGCAAAGGATTGCCCAAAGCGAAGTCGGCTTAATGCGTTGGTGAAGAATAGTGAGCACAAGGAGAAAGAGAAGGAGTTATTTCCTACTCGTATGAATTCTTTGCAATTATTAAATAACATCTACGGCATGTGCGACACTACAGGGCTTGTGTTCATTTGGGTGTTTATCGACGGGCAAGCGTTGCACACTATACTTGACATGGGTGCTACACACAATTTCCTAGCATTAAAGGAAGTGGATCGACTACAACTTGGCATAGAGAGCTCACCATGTGAAGTGAAAGTGGTGAACTCATGAGTGATGCCAGCATGTGGTATGTCTTCCGTAACCATACGGATTGGTTCGTAGGAAAGGTCGATAAATTTGACAATAGTGTCCATTGATGACTTCGAACTAATACTGGGTATGGAATTCTTCCTCCAGTATAATGTTTCTTTGATTCCTTACTTACGTCCTATAGAAATACTGGATCCTACGAATTCAATTTCTATCAAATGCCAACTGTTAGCAAAGGGGAGGAGTTGAGTGCCATCAATCCAGTCTGCTAAACAGTTTAGCACAGGCTTGAGGAGGGGAGAACCTTCATATGTGGCGGCGCTTGTTGAGATCACGCTAGATCAGGTTATGGAGGTACCTGATGTGTATGCTGCCTTGTCGGAGGAGTTTGCGGATGTAATGCCTCCAACGCTCCTAAAAGCCTTGCCACCGAGACATGCAATTGATCACCACGTTGAGTTAGAACCTGGTGCAAAACCCCCTACCCAAGTTCCTTATCGAATGGCGCCTTCCGAGTTGGCGAAACTGCGGAAGCAACTAGACGAGCTACTGGATGCAGGTTATATTCAGCCTTCGAAAGCTCCCTATGGCATGCCAGTGTTGTTCCAGAAGAAGCAGGATGCTACCTTATGGATGTGCATGGACTATCGTGCATTAAACAAGGTAACGGTGAAGAATAAGTGTCCATCCCCAATGTTGCTGACTTATTCGATCGTTAGGGACAAGCCTCCTACTTCACAAAACTGGATTTGCGTTCAGGGTATTGGCAAGTTCGGATTGCAAAGGATGATAAACCGAAGACGGCATGTGTCACTAGATATGGTTCTTTTGAATTCCTTGTAATGCCGTTTGGGCTTACTAATGCCCTGACTACTTTTTGCAATTTAATGAATGATGTCCTTTATGATTACCTTGATCTTTTTGTGATTGTCTATCTAGACGATATTGTGGTGTAGAGTGAGACCTTGGATGATCACCTTGATCATCTTAGGCTGGTGCTTTCGAGGTTGCGAACGCACCAACTTTATGTCAAGAAGGAGAAATGCGAACTCTGTAGATAGGAAGTGATGTTCCTAGGGTATTGGGTGAGCCAAGGCAGAATTCGGATGGATGAGAAGAAGGTCAAGGCGATACTTGACTGGCCCGCACCAACAAAGGTGACCGAATTGAGATCTTTCTTGGGGTTAGCCAACTATTATCGAAAATTCATTGAGAGATACTCAAAGAAGGTGAGTGCTCTCACGGATTTGCTAAGGAAAGATCGAAAATGAGAATGGACAGAGGCACAACAACATGCTTTGGAGAAAATAAAGAAAGCAGTGGCGTTGGAACTAGTGTTGAAGCTACCCAACTTTGGGAAGCCATTTGAGGTACACACGGATGCGTCTAATAGCGCCATTGGAGGTGTGCTGGTTCAAGATGGTCATCCGATAGCTTCCGAGAGTAAAAAGTTAAAGGATACGGAGCAACGGTACTCTACACACGAAAAGGAGATGACGGCGGTAGTGCATTGCCTCAACATATGGCGATATTACTTACTAGGTACGAAATTCACTGTGTTTACGGATAATGTGGTTAACTCTTATTTTAAGACACAGCGAAAGTTGACTCCAAAGCAATCAAGGTGGCAATGTTCCTTGCTGAGTTCGATTTTGTGTGGGTACACAAACCTGGGCGGCAAAACCAGGTAGCGGATGCTCTTAGCCGAAAAGACGTTGAGGCCTATGTTGCACCCTTAACATTGGTGGAATCAGACTTTCTTGACAAAGCGAGGCAACAAGTGGATGAGGATTCTGCTTATCGCAAACTCCATGATGAGATCAAGCAGGGGCTTGTGCGGAGGTATTGGCTCGAGGATGAGCTCATTTATGCATGTGGCAACCGATTGTATGTTCTCAAGGGTGGGGACCTACGAAGATAATTATTGAGGGAGACACATGACCCTCATTGGGCAGGACATCCGAGGGTTGACAGGGTGGCGGCGTTGCTAGATCGTTCATTTTATTGGCCCAAAATGATGGAGGACATAAAGGCTTATGTCAAAACTTGCCTTGCATAACAACAAGACAAGATGGAGAAGGCGAAGCGAGCGGGGCTTCTACAGCATTTGTCGAATCCCGAGAGACCATGGCAGTCAGTTTCTATGGATTTTATTTCAGACTTAATGAAGGTTGATGGATTAGGATCGATTCTACTGGTGGTGGATCGAGTTTCGAAGTATGTAGTGTTCATGCCTCCACCACATTCATGCACAGCTGATGTGGCAGCTAAGCTATTTTTCAAGTATGTGGTGAAGTACTTCGGCTTACTAGAAGATATCATTAGTGACTGTGATGCAAGGTTCGCGGGCAGATTCTGGACAGGACTCTTCAACACCATAGGGATAGAGTTGAAGTTCTCGACTGTAAATCATCCTCAGACTGACTGACAGATTGAGCGGATAAATGCGCTTTTAGAAGAGTATCTGCGATACTATGTGACGGCAAGTCAGGAAAACTAGGTGGATTTACTTGATGCAGCACAGTTTTGCTACAACATCCATCGTTCCTCAGCAATTGGAATTAGTCCAGTGGAGTTAGTGATAGGGTAACAACCATTGAATCCCCATGGGGTGGCTATGCGTGATGCCGATGGGAGGTGTCTCGCAACGCACAGATTTACGTGCAACAAGCAAGAGATGATCAAGCAAGCCATGGATAGCTTGGCTAATGCATCTCGACGCATGAAGAAGTATGTGGATGCTGGTAGGCGGCCATTGGAGTTTAATGCAGGAGACAAGGTTTTGTTAAAGTTGACGCCTCAGATATAGAAGAAAACCAATTGCAAAGTGGTACATCGAGGCCTAGTTCCAAAATTTGATGGCCCTTTTGAAGTGGTAAGAGGGGTAGGCCGTGTGGCTTATAGGCTTAAGCTACCGGAGAGGTTAAAGGTTCATCCAACCTTTCACGTGAGCTTCCTAAAGCCCTTTCATGAAGATTTGGCAGATGTTAGGCGCCAACAAGCCAAACGAGCTCTTTCGATGATTCGGAAACAGTTCGACAAGGAAGTGGAGAAAATCCTTGATCATAGAACTATGGGGCAAAGCAAAAAGAATCAGAGAACGGAGTATCTGGTTCAATGGAAAGGGGGTAGCGAGGTGGATGCTACCTGGGAAAAGGAAGTTACATTGTGGCAATTTGAGAAGCAAGTGAATGAGTATCTTGACACCTTTTCGATGAGGACGTCGGGCTCTTCCGGTGGGGGTGGTTTGTTACACCCTTGATACTTGTGCATGCTTGGCATAGCTTGCCTTGTGCTATGCCAAGGCTTGGATGGGGCAGTAACGGTGCATGCCAACGAGAAACGCACGGGTGAGCGCTTAAGCAAGGTGGGATGACACGCACGCACGGGTAGCGGGCATGATGTGTGGAGCGCACACGGGAGTTAGGCGTGACACAACGATGTCACAGGACTTTTTCTTGCTAAGCAGAGTGTCTTGTGATAGCGCTAAGCCACGCTCAGCTAGTAACTCGATAAACCGCTTTGGAGGTTACCACCTGGGAATGTGCGTAACCCAACCCACAAATTTTTTGAATGCACACAATGGATTTACGGAAGCACTGACTTCCAACTTTTCTTTTATTGCCTCAAAAGAAAAGAATACAATCCGCCCCAAATTTGTGTGCTGGAAACACCCACACCTACACTAGCTACTCCGTTTGCTAAGTGTTTGCCCCTCTAAAGTAAGCACTCTCTTGCTTCTCTTGTTGGTGTGTCTTGTGTGTCTTTCCAGCCCACCCATCTTGGTACAATATATAGGAAAAGAGCCAACCAGCACCCCTAGTTGCTAGGTCCGCTTTCCATGGGCTAAACGCCACATGGTCCATGCAGTTGACATACCCAACTACTAGGCTAGGTGGCGCACTCTTACGCTGCCACATGCATCCTCCACTACCCATGAGTGGAGATCATGGGAATAGCTACCAAGTAACTTCCCATTTCCTCTCACGAGCATAACCACCCATGCTTGGAGATCATGGCATGGAACCTGGGAGTAACTTCCCCAAGTAACTTTCTATGGCATGGAACATGGGAGTAACTTCCCCAAGTAACTTTCTACTTCCTCTCACATGCATAACTATCCATGATTGGAGATCATGGCATGGAACATGGGAATAACTTCCCAAGTAACCACCCACTTCCGTTCCTACCTTTAAAGACATGGTTTAGTCCTCTCAACCACCAAGTAGTAGGGAAGTTGCAGCCCACTGTTTGTGCTGCCACTTCCCACACCTTAGGAAATAACTTCCAACCCACCATTTCCTTAATTTCAGGAGCCACAATCCTCCTGGACATGTGCCATGATTGATGCCCACTAACACCAACCATTTGCACCATGAACTGCTGCTGCGCGCCATGTTGCCCCATGCCATGCACCATGTCGCTGCTTTATTGTGCACTACCCGTGCGTGTGCTTGCTGCCTCGCAAGCTTCCCAGCCTGCATGCATGCATGTGCTAGTGTCGCTGCGCTACGTGGCCCCTAACATGCGCGTTACATCGTTGTGTCGCGCCTAACTCTCGTGTGCGCTCCATACATCACGCCCGCTACCCGTGCGTGCGTGTCATCCCACCTTGCTTAAGCGCTCACCCGTGCGCTTCTCGTTGGCATGCACCGCTGCTGTCCCATCCAAGCCTTGGCATAGCACAAGCTATGCCAAGCATGCGCAAGTATCAAGGGTGTAACAAACCACCCCCACTGGAAGAGCTCGATGTCTTCGTCGGAAGGGTGTCAAGATACTCCTTCACTTGCCTCTCAAATTGCCACAATGTAACCTCCTTTTCCCAAGTAGCATCCACCTCGCTACCCCCTTTCCTGAACCAAATACTCCGTTCTCCGATTCTTTTTGCTTTGCCCCATAGTTCTATGATCAAGGATTTTCTTCACTTCCTTGTCGAACTGTTTCCGAATCACTAGAGGAGCTCGTTTGGCTTGTTGGCGCCTAACATCAGCCAAATCTTCATGAAAGGGCTTTAGGAAGCTCACGTGAAAGGTTGGATGAACCTTTAACCTCTCTGGTAGCTTAAGCCTATAAGCTGCATGGCCTACCCTTTTTACCACCTTAAAAGGGCCATCAAATTTTGGAACTAGGCCTCGATGTACAGCTTTACTACTGATTTTCTTCCATATCCGAGGCGTCAGCTGTAACAAAACCTTGTCTCCCACATTGAACTCCAATGGCTGCCTACCAGCATCCGCATATCTCTTCATGCGTCAAGATGCCTTAGCCAAGCTAATCCATGGCTTGCTCGATCATCTCTTGCTTGTTGCACGTAAATCTATACGCTGCAGGACACCTCCCATCGACATCACGTATAGCCACCTCATGGAGAGTCAATGGCTGTTGCCTTATCACCAACTCCGCTAGACTCATTCCCGTTGCTAAGAAACGATGGATGTTGTAGCAAAACTGTGCTGCATCAAGTAAATCCACCTAGTTTTCCTAACTTACCGTCACATAGTGTCGCAGATACACTTTCAATAGCGCATTTATCTGCTCAGTCTGTCGGTCAGGCTGAGGATGATTTGCAGTCGAGAACTTCAACTCTGTCCCTATGGTGTTGAAGATCGCTGTCCAAAATCTGCGCGTGAACCTTACATCACGGTCACTAATGATTTCTTTCGGTAAACCGAAGTACTTCACCACATACTTGAAAAATAGTTCAACTACCACATCAGCTGTGTATGAATGTGGTGCAGGGATGAACATTGAATACTTCAAAAATTGATCCACCACCACTAGAATCGATCCCAATCCGTCAACCTTCGTTAAGCTTGAAATAAAATCCATAGAAATTGACTGCCATTGTCTCTTAGGATTCGACAAAGGTTGAAGAAGCCTCGCTGGCTTTGCTTTCTCTGTCTTTTCTTATTGTCATACAAGGCAAGTATTGACATAGGCTTTTATGTCCTCCATTATTTTGGGCCAATAATACGAACGTTCCAGCAACGCCGCCGTCCAACCCCTGGATGTCCTGCCCAATGAGGGTCATGTGTCTGCCTCAATAATTATCTTCGTAGGTCCCCACCCTTGGGCACATACAATCAGTTGCCACGGGCATAAATGAGCTCATCCTCGAGCCAATAACTCCGCACAAGCCCCTACTTGATCTCATCACAGAGTTTGTAATAAGCAGAATCCTCATCCACTTATTGCCTCGCTTTGTCAAGAAAGTCTGCTTCCACCAATGTTAAGGGTGCAACATAGGCCTCAACGTCTTTGCGGCTGAGAGCATCCGCTACCTAGTTTTGCAGCCCAGGTTTGTGTACCCATACAAAATCGAACTCAGCAAGGAACTCCTGCCACCTTGCTTGCTTTGGAGTCAACTTTCGCTGCGTCTTAAAATAAGCGTTAGCCACATTATTCATAAACACAGTGAATTTCGCACCTAGCAAGTAATGTCGCCACACGTTGAGGCAATGCACTACTACCGTCATCTCCTTTTCGTGTGTAGAGTATCGTTGCTCTGTATCCTTTAACTTTCTACTCTCGAAAGCTATCGGATGACCATATTAGACCAGCACACCTCCAATGGCTCTATTAGACGCATCCGTGTGTACCTCAAATGGCTCCCCAAAGTCGGGTAGCTTCAACACTGGTTTTGACGCCACTACTTTCTTCATCTTCTCGAAAGCATGTTGTTGTGCCTCCGTCTATTCCTATTTTCGATCTTTCCTTAGCAAATCCGTGAGAGCACTCACCTTCTTCGAGTATCCCTCAATGAATTTTTTATAATAGTTGGCTAACCCCAAGAAAGATCTCAATTCGGTCACCTTTGTTGGTGCGGGCCAGTCAGGTATCGCCTTGACCTTCCTCTCATCCATCCAAATTCTACCTTAGCTCACCCAATGCCCTAGGAACATCACTTCCCGTCTACAGAATTTGCATTTCTCCTTCTTGACATAAAGTTGATGCGTTCGCAACCTCAAAAGCACCAACCTAAGATGATCAAGGTGATCATCCAAGGTCTCACTATACACCATAATATCGTCTAGATAGACAACCACAAAACGATCAAGGTAATCATAAAGGACATCATTCATTAAATTGCAAAAAGTAGTCGGGGCATTAGTAAGCCGAAATGGAATTACAAGGAATTCAAAAGAACCATATCTAGTGACACATGCCGTCTTCGGTTCATCACCCTTTGCAATCTGAACTTGCCAATACCCTGAACGTAAATCCAGTTTTGTGAAATAGGAGATTTGTCCCAAACAATCGAATAAGTCAGCAACATTGGGGACTAGATACTTATTCTTCACCGTCACCTTGTTTAATGCACGATAGTCCATGCACATCCTCAAGGTACCATCCTGCGTCTTCTGGAACAACACTGGTGCGCCATAGGGAGCTTTCGAAGGCTGAATATACCCTGCATCCAGTAACTCGTCTTGTTGCTTCTGTAGTTTTGCCAACTCGAAAGGTGCCATTCGACAAGGAACTTCGGCAGGGGGTTTTGCACCAGGTTCCAACTCAATGTGGTGATCGATTGCACGTCTAAGTGGCAAGGCTTTTGGAAGCGTTGGAGGCATTATCCGCGAACTACTTCAATAAGGTAGCATACACATCAGGTACCTCCACAACCTGATCTGGCTTGATCTCAACAAGCACCGTCACATACGAAGTTTCTCCCCTCTTCAAGCCTGTGCTAAACTGTTTAGCAAACTGGATTGATGGCACTAACAGTTGGCATTTCACAGTAACCGAATTCGTAAGATCCAGTATTTCTATAGGAAGTAAGTAAGGAATCAAAGAAACATTATACTGGAGGAAGAATTCCATACCCAGTATTAGTTCAAAGTCATCAATGGACACTATTGCCAAATTTATCGACCCTTCCCACGAACCAATTTGTATGGTTGTAGAAGACATACCACATGCTAGCATCACTCATGAGTTCACCGCTTTCACTTCACATGGTGAGCTCTCTATGCCACGCTCTAGTCGATCGACTTCCTTTAATGCTAGGAAATTGTGTGTAACACCCGTGTCAAGCATAGTATGCAACGCTTGCCCGTCGATAAATACCCAAATGAACATGAGCCTCGTAGTGTCGCACATGCCGTAGATGTTATTCAACAATTGCAAAGAATTCATACGAGTAGAAAATACCTCCTTCTCTTTCTCCTTGTGCTCACTATCCGTCACCAAGGCATTAAGCTGACTTCGCTTTGGGCAATCCTTTGCCCTATGAGGTCCATCGCAAATAAAGCACCACATACTCCCGCTTTTCTTTTTGTGCGAATCTCCTTACTTGATTTTTTTTTTTTGAAAAAGTTACTATTCACATAAAAGAAAAAGTTAATGTACAAGATACCAGGGGCATACCCCAAGAAAAGTACCTAGTACTCACAATTCCAAACAGGAAATACTAATGCCCAAGGGCCCAAAACAAAACAACCTAAACAAGAGAGCCAAAGGCCCAATCAAATAGAAAAAAAGGCGCACAGGCCCAAACCAACCACAACTAAACCAATAGCAAAACAAACTCCAAGAACAAAGTTAATTATGTAGACCCCATATGGCACGAAGCTGAGGAGTGATCGCATACTTGACCTCCAAGGCTAAAAGCCGGGAACGAACACTACAAGAAAAGTAGGAATAGATGACTGACACTCTATGATAAAACTCGTTATATCATAAAAAAATGACATAATGATGATAGAATTATACTCTATCAGAAACTTTATGATAGACATGTAATATATTTTTTGTCTATCAATAATTGATGATAGAACAGTGATAGAAATTAACTCTATCAAGAATTTCATGATAGAAATTTTTAATTGACCATGTCTGACCGAAATATAAATTAATATTTTATTAATTATGAGCCAAAAAAAATAATTTTGTTAATAAAATATACATGATAAAACGGTGCGTTTTATGCTTAATATAAGACAAGAAAATTTTCCTTTCCCTCTTTAACTTTCGGCTTCCCTCTTTTATTTGCCCTAGAAAATCTTTTTCCTCTTCATTCTTTCACAGTCCTTGAGTCGCTCCCGCCATCAACGGCAATACTTCCCCCTCTCTCGCCGATCAAATCAATTGCTCTCTCCCTTTCTTTCACTCTGTCAGCAGCGCCCTCTCTTTAGTTGTTTCACTGTCTCTAAGCCGCTCCCACCATCAACAAAAAGACATTCCCCCTCTAACCGATTGAATCAGTTGCTCTCTCCCTCTCTCACTCTGTCAATAGCTCTCTCTCTCTTCCTTCTTTCACTTTCTCTAAGCCGCTCCCACCATTAACAGGACCTTATTCTTCCTTGCTTCTCCCCTCACTCATCCCTCTGTCACTTCTGCGAAGACTCGACTAACCCATTCGTTTGGTGGAGCTGCTCGACTGAAAGAAAGGAAAGTTCGATTTCTTGCCTAAGGACGTCACTTTGGCATTGATATCACATCTCAGGTTTGTCCTTAACTGATATCAACAAGAAGTTTAAATTTTTTTTCTTTTCTTGTTTGGGGTTTTGTTGAGAAGTCTGTTTTCACTGGTGGATGTGGTGATATCGGATATTAGGTGGTTTTGGCATCAATTTGCTGTCAAGGTGTTGCACTCGCACAATTGGTGGAGGCACCGAAAGCAATTGGGCTAGTCAGCCAATGTGCTTTGGTTAACTTGCCCTGAACGGAGACAGAAGATTTTGTTCTATATTTTGGTACGTGTTTTGTTTCATTGTTCTATTTGTTTACTCTCCAACCTCTTGTTTGTGGATGTTTTGAGAGAGATTAGAGTAACATTGTGCGTGGGTGATTCGCTCACCAAGGATATTGCTTAATGATGAACAAGTAGAAAAGAGAAGAGATTTTGTTAATTTCACATTGCAATCCCAAGAGTTTATTAACATATTTATAATAAAAGTAAAGAAACTCATTCTATTAGCTAAACATATTTCATTCCATAGATCAGGATTGGTGGAATCTTTAGAATATCTTAGAGGTATAAGCATCAAATTAGTTTCTGTGGCATTTTCTTGAGACTCTTGAAGGCAAAGGCTAAAGGCTTAATTGTTAATAAATGCTTTCTGTAGTTATCATCGTTATCAATAATGGCTGTCTATGGAGTTTGATAAGCAGAAGATGGTAGTTTTGGCTTAGCATTCTTCCTCTGACAGACTTTGGTGAATGCCAGTCTGTTGAGACAGAACGGGAATGTTGCTTGCCACCTTGCCACTCAAACAAGAAAGTAGACAATAGAAACTAATTTTCCATTTTTATGGAATAAGTCTAAATTAAAATAGGATAAGTGTGACATAAAGTTTCTGTCTTTAAAAAGTTGTATACTGTATCCTTTTATTTTTTTTTATGCAAGTGCCTAAGAATAACTCTTTGCTAATTGCTAACATATTTCAAGTTTTAAGTATTTATTTGCCAATCATCAGTGATATGCCATTGAATTTTTCTCATATGGTACCTTATGCTTGATTGTTTGTCTAATCTGATAGGTCCACTTGAAGCACTTAGATGGCCATATTGAAGAGGTAACAGAGTTATTGCACTTTCATTTTGGTTTTGGGCCCAAAATTTTGCTGCTTTATCTGCTTTTAAATCTGTACTAAAACAGGTTCCTTATTTCTATCTACCAGTAAATGAGTTAGTAGATGTTATTGCTTGCTATAGGTAATTACATGTTCTTACACAATGCTTGAATTTTGCTATAAATTATAATTCAAAGATCAGGGTGCAACTTATAGAGAGCATTTATAACTTAAGTTTTACCTCAAAATTTGCATTGGAATGGTTGTGAGATAAAATTATAGTAATTCACAATCACATAAAATTTGAACAATACATAAATCTATATATAAAACAAATATCTATGTTCATCTTCTACTGCCAAATCTACCCTCTTTTTCAAAAAGTTGTACTGTATTGTATCCAATACTCTAATCTTTTTTTCATACCATGTGACTAAAAGCAAAACTTGACCAATTCCTTCTTACACGCAACAAGAAAGAGTCAGAGTAAGGAAGGGAAAAAAAAAAAAGAAGGGAGTAAGACAATCTAATTGATTCTACTGATTCTGCACTGTGGTTATACCGTTGTTTTGCCATCTCCTTGTTATGCAATCTTGTTGTTTCCATTTTGTGAAATTCCCATTAATGAATCCAATGTTGTTATAGAGATAATTTTGTCTTTCTTTGCTGTGTTCCTAGATAATTTTGTCTTTCTTTGCTGCGTTCCTTCTATTTGCAATTAAATTTTTTTTTATTACAGTTGTTTCGACTACACAAATGCTTTAGTGGTAAGCTGTTATTTAACTTTTTGAAAAGCATATTATTTCTTTTTAAAATGCCAGTTTATTTTTCTTTCTATGCTAATGCTGGGTAATTACTGTCTCATTTACCTAATGGCTATAATGCTTTTTCATATTTCCACATTAGTGACATTCCTTCTTATACTGAAAAAGTAGCCCAGAAAGTTCACTGATCCGTTTGTTTAAATACTGGCTATTATCGACTGTCTCCACATTCCTCAGAGTGTTCTGTTTACATTGAAGTCCTTTTAAGTTAACTTGAGGCAATGGTATCAATTTCAGGATCTGGTGGTTGGATACATGGGTGTTTCTAAATATCCTGGAATCAGCATGACACAGCATCCACAATATGTTACTGTCAGGTAAATGACACTGCTAGATCACAAGTATGCTGGTAACTTTTTACATTTTGATTATTCTTTATTATCACTCCTAAGTGACTTCTCTTTTGTACTTCATATTGATTGTAGTTGCATCATTCTTTCCATAAAAGCCATAACTTTCATGTTCTTTTCCTTTTTTCCATTACTTCAAATTGCAGAAATGAACGTGGAAAGGAAATGCTAAGTTTGGTAGAAAGCCTTTTGAAGATTATTCCAACAACCAGCAGTGTAAACACCAAAGCTCTATCTTGCTCTGTTCATTTTAGGAATTCAGAAAAGTCGAACAGCTGAGATAAAATAATGACTATTTTATTTCAGGGCGAACGACACCTATTTGTTATGGAGACTGTTAAGGCAGATGATAATGCTAAGATGGGTATGTATGAATACTCTTCTTTGTTATTGATGAAGAGTTTTTGTATTACTTAAGCTTTATACTATATGCATGCATTTCAAGCTCCTTAACTAGACACAGAGGTCAGTTTGGTTGTTTTGTAGAACCTGCATGTATGAACTCACTGCCACAAGATTTTATGAAATAGAATTTGGACCATCCGATCTACAGAACGTAGATATCGTTCAAACTGTTTAAATTAACTAGAGAAACAATCATGTAAACTCATTTTCCTCCCCTTTTTTGTGTTACCCATTTCTGCATCTAAGTCATAATATTCATTGTAGAAAAGAAAAATGAATGCTCATATTTGATTTTTTTTCTTTGGCTTCTGTATATCAATATAGCAGCTCATATTCTCTCTCTTTGAAATCTCTCTTTTCAGGGAAGGGTCCTTCTCAACCTGCCCCGAATTTCATTGGGAATTTGATAGCTTTTTTACTCAACCTGGTAAAGATCCCTCTTCACAACGTACATAGTAAAAGCAAACAAAAGAATTCTCTTATTCTTGCCTAGGCCTTGTGGTGTAGATTGGCCCAAAAGGATTGGAATTTGCCCAGTATTCACTTGATTATCATACCATCAGGAACTACTTGCATGTGAACCGAGCTTGGGGAAAACAAAGGTGCATTGGAATCCATAATGACTCTTTATTGTAAGGCTTTGCTATGTTATTAATATTTCTAATATCAATACACGCAAAGCTGACAAGCACATGCCTTCGTACGCAAAAAAAATCGTCGAGATGTACAACCAGAATGGTCAAATTGATCAGATGCTTTCAAGCAAGTGACTGCAGTACATCGTGGAGGAGAAATTTTTACTGTATGTAATATGGTGGGCTGAATTTGTTGTTATTCTGGATTTGAATTATAGTCATAATTTTTTGTTGATAGAATGGTTTAACTTATGTATGGGTAATGATATTCTTGATTTATGGAATTTGTTCTCTATATTATTATGTGGATATCATTAATATAAAATGGTTTTGCACTCAATTGGATGTGCACTTTAATTTTAGTTCATTTTAAATTTGTAAATGAATTTAAAATGCAAGAATGAAAAAATTAAATAAAAAAATCAATTTTATGCAACTACATTTAAATATTGTGATAGAAGATTTCAGTCATATTTTGTCACAAACAACAAACAATATCAATTACCCGCCAAGAATTAACCAATAATTTTGGCGCCAAAATTATTCTGCCAAAATTAAATTGGAATCCAAAAAAAAACATTTTTCGCGTCAAAAATTTCAAACAACAAAATAATTTCCCGCCAAAATTATTTAAAGATTATTAAATAATTATTTACCTGGTGTGACAGACGTATGACATGTAAAAACTATCATAAAATTATAAAATTAATTACCTAATGTGATAGACGTATGACATGTAAAAACTATCACAAAGTTAATGATAGACTTTTTTTCTATCATGATTGAGTGACAGTGACATAGACGACTCTTTGATTCTCTATCATCCACCCCCCCTTTATGACCCTTTTTTTATGTCATCTATTCCTATTTTTCTTGTAGTGAAACCAAGTCAAAAATCTCATCAGTCACCTGACGACAGGTCCGACGTCGTTGTTGATACATACGATCATTCTTTTCATACCAAAGAGAATAAACTGTTGCAGAGAAGACCAAACATGCAAGGATATGTCCAAAATTCTTCCTGCCCTGGAGATGCAGAGAAGCCCATTGGAGCAAGGACGTCCAACAAAAGGATGGCCAAACAACGAGAGTCTTAGCTGAAATCTCCCCCCAAACAGAAGATGAGAAAGGACAGCTAAAGAAAAGATGGTCATGAGTCTCATTTGCTAAAACACAGAGAACACAACTTGAAGATTGTAAGATATCATGACGCTGTAGTCGATCCATAGTGCGAAGCTGACCCAAAGAGGCAAGCCAAAGAATAAAAGAGTGTCTTGGGACATGGCCAGGGAACCAGAGAAGATGATGAAGAGTGTTCACCGGTCGCCTACTTCGTAACAATTCCCATGCGGAGCCAATAGCGAAAATACCTGAGGTATGGCCCTTCCAAACAACATGATCAGGAGCCCCCATCGTAGGTCGGATGCTGACTGAGTCCTAAATCAACCTAAGGGCCTGACCTCCATCAGGAAAAGCCCAGTCCCCATTCTAAATAATGTCTGAGACCCTAGCATCTGAAGGAAGACCTGTGGATGTAAGAGTCCTGAAGGGTAACAAGTCACACAGACGCCCCTGTGGCAACCAGTAATCCTGCCAAAGAGAGGTATTACGGCCATCTCCAATACAAGAGACAACTTTACCTCTACACCAAGCCCGACTGTGCAAAATCTTCCTCCAAGACCAGGAGGCTCCAGAAGTTACCCGAATCTGCCAAAATGAGCGGCCCCGAAGGAGCACCTTATGAACCCAAGAAGACCAAGTGGAGGATTGGTTAGAAAGAAGTCTCCAAACATGTTTCAGAATAGCTGCACAATTCCACTCCTTGACTCGCTTTATTCCTAATCCACCTTCTTTCAACGGATTTGGTTTTGCTAGACTCGACTTCCCGCTTCTTGCCATCATGTTTGGGAGCTCCAGACTTTTTCTTTCCCTCGGACTTCTTGGGTGTGGAGAAGGAGACCCAAGCTTGAAGTCCACCAAGCCATCTGTAGCAGCGATTGCATTGGGTAAATCCTTTACCTCTTGCCTACGCAACTCCGCTTGCGCTGATGGCTGCAATCCCGACATGAAATTGAAAAGCTTGTCGTCGTCAGAAATGTTCTTGATGTCCAACATCAAAAAACTAAATTCCTTTACGTACTCCTGCATAGCTCCTGTGTGCTTGAGCTTCTTCAAGCTCTCCCTTGCTAGCCATCCCGCATTGCAAGGTAGTAATTAACCTTTTAATTCCCGTTTAAGTGTTTCCCATGTCTCAATGGCTGGTCGTGTTGCATCGGCATCCTCTTGGATACGAGTTCGCCACCAAAGCTTCGCATCACCCGCCAAGTACATGTTGGTGATAGTCACTTTCTTGGCCTCAGGCACTCTAGAAGCCTTGAAATACTGCTCCATATCCCACAAGAAATTTTCTATCTCCTTGGCATTCCGTGCTCCGCCAAAAGTTTTGGTTCTGGCACCTTAATCTTTGAAGCGACTGTCTCACTCGCCCCTGGTGCATTACTCACTGCTTGCTTGAGTATTTTCACCTCATCGTCTACATTAGCAAGGCTCTGCTTGAATGTATCTATCAAAGCAGCGATATCCTCCGAAATAGCATCAAATCTCTCATGTACCTCGCGCATGAACTCCTCCAGAGTTCCACGCAGAGTTGCAACCTCTGTTATAAGCATCTCCGATTGCTCCTCTATACTCCCTACGTTTTGAGCCTGAGGTGCGCCAACCAACACCTCAACTGTGCCACGCTATCTTTGAGTGTCTCACCAGACATTGTGTTCGAAAAATAACCAGAATGTGAGTAGGTAGAAACGAGTCACACGCAAGTTACCTTAACCGCGCTCTGATACCATTTGTCAAGCATAACCACCCATGATTGTCTCATGATAATACTTGACATAATTGACAAGAACACGTAACATAAAATACTTAACATGCTTCACAAATTGGTTGACGAAGAACTTTTTAGTTGAAATATGTTGGAAGACGCTAGATAAACTTGACAAACTACTGTTGAATGTGTCTGGTAAAATGTTCGACACATATGATAAGGTACTAACTACAAACTTATGTGTTAAATTTAACTATTTTATCTAAAAATTGTGGTGACTTGCAATCCTCGCGGCTTTGTTATATTAGCTGCTAAGCCTTAAAAGAATCCAAATAACTGATAGGTTAAACTATTGTAACATAGTATTTTTACTAACACAAAAATTCATAGACATTGATTCATTATAATCTAATTAATTAGAAATAAATGAATTGACATTAACAACAATTGCCATTAAAATGATCATTTTAACTCATCTTTCAAATTCATTAGATTGCAATGAATCAGTTATATAAAATTCATATTAAGTTCTTAAATAAAAAATTTTAAATTAAAAAAGTCTCCATCATATACCACGTCGCTGGCAAATAAGCTACCCTAATATAAGCTTCACAACATAACATATGTGTTTTGGGTGAGAGATTTATGTGAAGCTCAAAACCAAATCTGTCGGGATAAAGAACACGTGCACGAAGCCCAAAGCAGACCAAGTATGTATTGTATGGGCCCAAGCTATTACAACTGATATCAAAGAAGCTCGCCACCTAAAATGGATTCCTAGAATAGACTTTTGCGAGGTCCAAAAGCAAGAGAGTTTATTATAATTCACCCCGCTAGCAAATGAGGTCCCAAACTAATTTATAAGATATGACCTTGGTACTCTCAACTAAATAATGTTTTGAATGAAACACGATTGGTTGAAGCCCAAAAACAAATTATGAGGGTGAAGGACAAGAGCACGTGCATGAAGCCAGAGCGGAAAATATCTACTTGTCCTGGACCTGTTCTATTACAAATTTGTAGTGCAAGTTCTTTTGAGCTTCACACCACCTTCCTTCACCCAAAATGTCTCCGTCAAGTCAAAGTGAACAATGCCTACTTGGTTTGGCAACTATCGTCCTTACGCATTTGTTTCTGAGCTTTACACAACCATCATTGATCCAAAAGTGTATATGAAGCAAAGCAAACATATACTTGGTTTGGACAAGTATCCATCACTCTGACGAATTTGCTTTTCGACTTCACACTATTTTCCTTCGCTCCAAACGATACATGAAGCAAAAGCTTGGTTTGGACTTGCATTAATAACCTCACATATTTGGTTTTGGGATTCACATAATGGTTCTTCGCCCAAAATGCATATGTGAAACAGAACTGGACAATATCTGCTTGGTTTCTGCCCAAAGTATTACAAGTTTATACAACCACATCCTTTACTTTCATAAATTTCCTACTAGACTTCACGCATCTGTCCTTCACCTACAACCAGATCTATTTGTTTAAAGAATCCAAGTCTTATAAATTAGTTTTGGGCCATATATAAACTCTCCGCTTTTGGACCTTGCATCCTCAAAGAATCTATTTCACCCACCCATCTCGCAGCAAGCCCGTTGCATGCCAATACCAATTATAGAAGTCCAGCCCAAACCAAGTAGGTATTATTCAGTCACTTGAAACAAGCCTTCTCTAAGGGAACTCAATCCTACAAACTAGTCTCGAACCTCGTTTGCCCGCGATATGGAATGAGACATTTGCCTAATAGCTTAATGTTGTGGGTAATACTACACTGCTCCAAGTGCATTCCATACACATGGTTTTTCTTTTTTCTTTTTTTTTTTCATAAAATTTAGAATATTTTTGCATTAAGTAGGGGAGACGAGTATAAATTTCGAAAATTGCATAAAAAGTTGGCAATACTCATGATTCCCAAAGTTTATATATTTCCTAAACTTTATAAAAAAAAAATTCCCAAACTTTATGGGAAGAAAAAAAGTGGGTGCTAATTTTGTCGCTTGTTTTTAGCCGGCCAAATATATTGATGAGGAGCAATATTTATAAAATTAGAGAAACAAACAATCTGGAACATGAGATCACAAAATTCCAGCTGAGATCAATTGACTTCTTTTTGGGCAAGAACAATGCGCGGTAGTAAAGAGGACTCATAACCATTCCCACAAGAGATAGGCTCCAAATTCTTACAAATGCGAAAAGACCACTTATCTATCAAACTGTCTAAAATTAACCATATTATTGTCAATTTTCATGGGCTAATGTGGATTATCGATCTAAAAACATCATCCAAACATGTGATTAATGATACCAAATGCAAATTTATAATCAAGTAGATAAAGCACACATATAAAGTGTAACATAGAAAATTCCTAATTACTACTAAACTATCAAGGAGTTTTTGCACAGAATTTGAAGTTATGAAGCCTATCATCTTGAATGTAGGACAAAATCTCATAAGTTTGTATCCTAAGGTTTGAGAGCCAACTAATATGATGTCACTTTAGCTAGCCATATTATTCCATACTATTTGAGATACAAACTTAGGATAAGCAATACAGAGAACTTGGTGTGCGTGATACTCAGACAAAATCTATGCTCATAATTTTTTGTCATATTAAGGAACGGCCTAGAATTATTACATAAATCAAATAAGAGTTCTATAGGGAAAAAGATAATGGTAACCAGTAAGTACAAGAGTTCAGTAATTCTTATTGGTCAACATTACTCTAAAGTTCCTGGAAAACAGAGTAGCTAACAAATATAAAGAATTAAGCAAGAAGGCTACAACAATTAGTACGCTGTGCTACTAGTTTCAACTTCAAGATTCAAAATAAATAATAATAACAAAATAACAATAATAATAATAATAGTAAGCGTGAAAAAAAAAAACCACTATATTGCTTCACAGGCATGCAAAAAAAATAAGCCTCTTAAACATTAAGTTATGACTAAATTTACAACTTATATGCCGAGCTAGAAGCCTAGAACTAAATATAAAAATCATGTACAATCGAAATATCATCAGTAAATATGCATCACCAGTTGGAGATTGCCATTTAGTAGATTTCTTTTCACCTAGGACATATTCATATAAGCCTATGATACAAATAAAAATCCGCTAATAATGCCTTCTCTGTCATTCTGATATTTTCTTTTCATTTTACTTTTGTCAGTATCATTTAAATTTAGTAATTCCATCTACATCCCTCTGGGCCACCAGTTTGAGATGATATCATACCTGAAAATGATGGGTTAGAATCTGTAATTCATAACCCATACAAGTAAAAAGCAAAGCACGTCAAAAAATAACCTGAGCATTTTCTGTTTTATATTTTTGGAGTTCGTCTTGGGCACATATGAGCCTAAGTATGACAAACCAATATTTTACATGTTAGCTTTGAAAACGTCATCTGTTTCTCGTGTGTGTGTGGGGGGCGGTTTTGTGCACGTTTTTGCATGGACATAAAATAAAATCTACCTCCATTGCAACTCAGATATTTCGTTTAGCAAATCCTTCTCCCTGTCATGAGCTGCTTTCTCCCTATCATGAGCTGCTTCTAGCTGCAATACAAAATCAATTCTCAACCAACCTCAAGTTTAGTATCAACAACTAGTTGAGATAATTCATACATGTTCACAAATTAGGAAGTACAAAGAGGTAACTGACTCCAAAACTTGATTAAAAGAATTGAGTATCCACCATAATGTGAAGAAGTATAATCATCAATTATTGGTCAAAGGCTGGATCTGATACCCCACTCTCATCCCCACGAGCTAATACATGACAGGTTTAGTAGGTAAAATATGGAAATGGTTATACAGGTGCACTCATCTCATTGCAGGCAAAACAAGCATCAAGATTGTCCACTAGGTTCGGGATGGCTTGGAATTTTCCATCTCTATAATTAATCAGCTGAACAGACAAATCCTATTCGATAAACCCAATGCTCTCGATGAAAGAAAAGTAGAGATTGTGCTATCACATCAGTAATATTTTATGACCTACACATCAAGCCAGTAAGTTAAAAAAAGACGTCTATCCTATAACCTATCAAGCTCTCTAAAGAAATTTTCTTGTTGGGGTAAAGAGCATATCCTCACTTGTAAGTAAAAGTAAACACCTGGGAGCAGGTAGGTGGCCCATTTTCATGCCCAAACAAACCCATCTCATCCTTTTGATGAACTTGTCAGATTCAAGTAGTAAAATGCTCTATTTGCAACTTCCAACGTTAATTCAAAAGGATCAAGCAAACAGCAGATTGTAAATCTAAGAAAACTTCCAAAAAAAAAAAAAAAAAAACCAGTGAACTTGCTGAGAGACTTAGCTAGGTAATCACCCTACACTGACACTGTCATATCAAATCTTTCCTAGCAACACCTCTACATCACTTTGCACAGTCAGGCCAGAAATGGCTTAGGATGACTACAAGAGCAGCTCACATAATCAAACCATGAAAGTTAGCTCTCCTAGGAAAAACCTTTACAGTTTACACAATTACCAGAATGATTTATAGAAGAAAAAATTTCACTTTCCCAAACCCATAAAAGATTCAAAGATATATGACGACTAGAAAAGATCACTTCTCCAAATTGTTGTAGACCAACAGTTTGTTCAAAGCTGCTGAAGTTCTTTCGCCAATTTATTCCATTCTTATACCTCCAGAAAGTTATCCCTTTGATAGTAATAAAATCTCATATGCTTAAACAGAGATATTTATTGGTTCAGCATTTACCTTAACATTTTTAATATATATCATCAAGTAGCAATCAGCTAAATATTTCTTCCAATTTATTTAATAGAACCTGATAAACAACTTCTTCAACATATATACAAATCTCCAGTGAGATGAGCTTTATCCAACTTAAGATTATACATGCATACTAAAGCCCTAGCTTCATGATAGAATGTAATATGAGTTATCAATTCGCGTACTCTTCAAAACAATTTAGTTTCCGACTTCTTAAGTTAAAAGAGTCTATCCACCACAAAAGACTATTGGAGCCTTGGGAAAATGGATGAGGAAGGAAGAAAAGAAAAAAAAAAAAAAAAAAGAAAAACTATAAAGCTATATGATCACATACCAAAGATCTCTCCGTAGCCATATTCGTTGATGTATTCCCTCCATCAACTGCACGGTTACCTGAGTAAATGGAAAGACAAGATAAGATCATCTTATACCCCCCCAAAAAAAAGGGAGCAAATCTAGGCAGAATTGATTGTGTATACATGGAGAGTCTCCGACAGACACTTGCTTCATTAGGCTTAGAATACTCTCCTGTTCAAACATGGGAAAAAAAAAAAAAGAATGAGAAAACTTCAGTCAGAACAGGAATACAATTCAATTAAAAAGAAGTAAATGATAAACAGCTAACTCACCCTTTGAATAATATTTGTCTGCAGAACTGAATTCAACATCGGAAAAAGAGAACCGCCAGAAAGACTTGATTGTGTAGCATCACATGGTACTGATAAAGTAATTGTGGGATGTTGGGTAAGCACCTAGAAAACCCAAAAGTTCTGTCAGACAATCAACAAAACAAAGATACAAATACACTAACGTGCCCTAGCCTCAATTCTTACAAACAATTAGTCTCACAGTTTGAATTCAAATTCTAAAACAACAAAATATTCCCTAGATGATAAAACATTACAACATAGAAGTTGTGGTATTTGATATGAGACGTGCTCCAAAACCTTAACATCCAATTAAAAAATTGTTGGTCAAAATTTGGCTGCTATAAAATCATTAATTCGATGCAAATGGACCAAAAGTGAAAAGTTAATTAAAAATAACTCCAACAAAGAAGGAATGCGATGGATTGTGCCTGCATTAGAATGGCATAAGCACTAAATAAAATTGTACTAGAACACAACACAATACAGACACAATAGTCTCATGCCATGTCAGACATAGAATTGAGGCCCTCCAAGTTATGGCAGGGACAAGCATAAATGGGACGTCAAAGCTACAAGTATTTTGATTCTCATATTGTTACAAAATTTGCCTAGTTCAAAAGTTTATAGGAAAACTCCTGTAGGATCTTTTGTCCTTCACATAAAATTCTAAAATGCATTTCTACACCTTTCTTCTTTAACTTCTTGTAAAATTTTATTCGTAAAAAATTCATTACACCTTGATTGATATGAGCAACAAACTAGGATGTCATCCCAAAAAGAAAAGAGAACTACAAAAGAAAACTGCAGAGAGAAAATATTGATCTAACAAGTATATTTATGACACAAGTTCACTATCAATGTAAAACTTCAAAAAATATTAATAATAAAATTAAATTAAAATTAAAATTAAAAAACTATAAAACGGACAAGCATAAGTCGTTTGACACATAAGTATTGACCCCATAACACCAACCTGCAAGCTGTGACTCTTTTGCAGTACAGGATTTGGGAGTGGTTGAGGCACTGCCTGAAAGAGAAGATAAATTTATGTCCAGTCTCACAAAAGAATAAACATTCAGGACCAGAATCCGAGTCACCTTATCCATGTAAACATTCTCAGATGTAACCTTAAAACGTCCCTTTTGCTGAATAACAGGTATCTTTGCTTTCTCGTCCAGTTCATCACTGTTTACTGCCAAAATATTTCTTACATTAAACAAGAAATAAAATTTTCTTCAAATACCAAGATCAAAGTATGATTCATCAATCAACTAAAAGACCTCTGATGTTTTGAATGAACACAGGGAAAGAGGAAAAAAAAGGTTAAATAGAACCAAACAAAAAAAAAATCACTTGCCTGATGATTTAGACACTTTTGAAGGAATTTCAGGGAGCACATCATCTCCTGCTATAGAAGCTGGCATCCCGTTGCAGCATGAATTGTTTGGAATTTGTAACTTATCACTAAAATATCATAAACATAAATCTCACTTGTATAAGCATATATTCTCACAAGATCTACATGATTAAAAACATATAAATTTAAATAATCTATATAAAAGAATAACAGATAATGAGAGAGAAAGGAGTGAGGCAACATAACATGATGATGACAAAACATGGAGAAAAATTAAAAAATAATAATAATAATAATATGAAATAATCAAAGTAATATAGGAGAATCCAAGCATGATTACATGTGGAATCCATTGAATACAAATGTATGGCAACATTTATACTATGTTTGTTAAGAGGAGACGAAAAGGGAAGAAAGGAAATGGTAAGGTTTAGGGAAAAAGACAAAGAAGGAACTATCTCATCCTTCATTTCTTAGCTAATAGAAGGGCACTATTATAAACCCCCTAAAAGACTTACAATTGTTAAAAACAATTACATTAGTAATTATTAGAAACACCCCTAAAATTAAAGAAACCCCTTTATTAGAGGAATAATTTTAGTAATTGATAATGACATTGGGTTTTTTAAGAATAACGAAGCTCTCGGGGTTTTTTTAATTATTCTAAATTTTAAATTTCTTAAAGGAGTCCAAAGTAATTACCCTTAATATAATGGAAAGAGGAGGGAAAAGATACAAACAATTAGTCAATTTGGATTATGCCTTTCCAACGATGACCAAGCTATTAATGGGAATCAAAGATCCTTTTGGCTCTATGTGTGAGATATTTCTTATTATCTTGTCCCCTAAGTGATAGAATCTATTATAGTAGATAACCACATTCACTGTTTTTCTTAAACCGGATTAGAATTCTCCTCTTCTTTCCATTTAATATTCTCTAAAACAGGAATTATGGAAATTAGATACAGAATTCCTCAGTGGCATTTTAATCCTCGGACATGCACATTGATCAGTAGGGAAATTAATTTGTGAAACTACTAAAAGTTTTCAGGTCAAACTACAACTTAAACTGAATGCTTGAGAATGACATATGACAAGCTATTCAAAGATGCAATATTTGCCCATTGAAATTGTATATTAAAGTTGTACTCATTTATTTACCTATAAAGTATGGTATATAATTAGTTATTCCTATTTTGTAACACATCCAATTATATACATAGTTTTCCAGCATTGCCATCAGTGTTAAATACTAGACAATCTATATTTCTTCGCAGAGGTTGAATTGGAGATCTATTTGGATTTTCAAAAAAATATGAACTCATCCCACTGGGTTTCACTTAAAACATTATATAATTCCAGAATTTATATTTTTAGCGTCAAAAGTAAATATGATCATTGTTTAGTCAGCTTTGGATCTCCAGTTAAATCACAAAGATAGAAAGGATAAATATCAGTAGTAACTAGCACTTGTTGAGTTTATATAAGACCTAAAATGTAGCCAAGTGGTGATAAAAGCTATTGAGCTCCTTACTTACTCCAAGCAACAAAGCATTACTTGACAACCAGACAATCCAAGTCCAGGAAAACCATTTTGACCACAAGAAGCTTTAAATAAATATGTAGATCAAGTGGCAAACCTCTCTTTGGTTCCAGCAGCAAAAGCATTTTCTGGTACAGTGATGTTGAGTGATGAACTTCCAGTTCTTTGATGAGAAGGAACAGAAATACAGTCCGAAGGTTTCACATTGATCTCCAAGGAAGGCTTTTCACCCTGATTTTTTTGATTGCGATCATCAAGAAAAGGTGAATGCAATAAAGCATACCTTTCAAAACATGGGCTAGCAATGCTTGACTCATCATCAGATTTATCAATTCTAAATCTGGAAAATGCAACATAGTTCTAATCAGATGAACTCAACTAAATGAAGCCTTGGCCTTGGTAAAAGAGTTGATGACAATGATATGAACAGATCAACATTCAAATTTCTCTGTGACAAGCATTGCTGATGAGACTGTTACAAGGTAAATATGAATCCAAGAAAAGAATGGGGAGGAGAAATAGAGAAGAAGAATTTAGGGAGGAAAACTCTGAATTTATATCAATTATCAAATAATCAAGTCTCGTCCCAAAAACATAATCAATGAAAGACCCAATTTATATAAGAGTAATCCTTAATTCTAATAGGTAAATAAAAAATTATTTAGAATTCCTAATTAGAATTCCTCATTTTGAGTCAATTAGGAATTCAAATCCCTAATTAAGTCTAAATCCCTAAGAGACAATTTTCTAAACCAATTATAATCCTAAAATAACTAAATGACTCAAATAACCTAAATGAAAATACAACTATCCTACATCAATGCTCCAATCTATGTTGCTAACTAGCCAATAGTGAATAAAAATTAATAATAGAGGAAAATATAGATTGACAATGTATTATCCGTATAATAGTAAGGAATCTAGGGAAAAAGGCATACTTGGGAATATTTGTTGTGTCAACAACTAGACGAGGGGCCGACTGATCCTGCATCGGATCATTATCATCCTGTCTTGCAAATCATTAGTAACAATTATAAGGAAAAAAGAACAAATTGAAGAAATAAAAATAGAACCAACTATGTCCCACTACAGAGTAACCAAACCAGAGTATCAACATACCGTATCTGCAACTTGGCACTCTGATTGCTTTTCTGGCATGTCATGCCCAGACACGGAACTTGAGCTTGCTTCTTGATTGTTATCAGATATCACATCCTCATCTTGGATCTAATAAAAAGAAACAAAATAAATATAATATAATAAAATAAAAGAAGCCCATATCGTTTTCACAAAGGAAATGAGATGAACCATTGCTATATACCAGGGAAGCTTGAGCCTTCACATCTTCAAGGTTGAAGTTCCACTCACTAATCCCTCGTTTATATTCATTCTACATGTTAAAGAACCAGTTATCACATAAAAAGAGCCAAAAAGTGGAGAGAGAACCCAAATCGGTAGTAGTTTCTTACATTGAGAAAACACTTAAACTAGGATAAAGATTCTGTCAAAATAAGAAGCAAGAAAACCATCCATATAGATGCACTTCTTGCCAACCAATTACAATAATATTTCACAGAAACCATATTATAATGCCAATGCATCAGTTGGATAATTAATACTTTTACATGATGGGACATGTGCCAAAATCAGGCACCTTAATGGACCACTTGCGTTCAATTCAGGACCAAGTCTCTCCTTTCTTTATCAAATAGCTAAGCTAAGAAAGACAAAATATTCTTCATTTAATAAAGTCTGCTTTTTTACAAGACAATAAATTTTATTAATAAGAAAACATATTACAAGAAGTGAATTAGAAGTACACTGAAAAGAAAACAGAATGATGAAAAAAAAAAACCAGACCACCTATACAACAACCCAGTCAGTACAAAAAACACTAAAATCTAATACAAAACGGCTGCCAAATCCCTTAGAATAAAGAAAAAGAAAATCCCTTCAAATTGTTTTGTAACCGAAGCCCAAAAAGACACAAGATTATGAATACTATCCCAAAGAGTCACCAAGTCTTCCTCCCTAGCTCCTTCAAAGATCGTTTTGTTTCTCTCCATCCAAATTACCCAAATCACAACCAAAACATAAGACCTTCAAATGACCCTAGCTTTCTCCCCTCCACCCAACAAGCAATGAAATTCCATAAATAAAAGTAACATAGTGCTTTGGTATTACCCAGCTAATACTGGCCTCCCCATAAACTTTAAACCATAACTGAAGAGCTACTGGACTATGTAGAAACGATTGATCAACACTTTCAGATTCCTTCTTACATAAAACACACCAATTTGGAGAGATAAACCTCAAGCCATTTAGATTGAATTATATCAAAGGTATTCACCTTTCCATGAGCTACTAACCAGGATAGAAACTGAACTTTAGGGGGTACTTTTGCGTACCAAATAAATTCAGCAGGCAAAGGTTTGCCCACGAAGCATCATCAATCAGCCAAGAAAAACAAGGATTTGCATGAAAACTTTCCAGAGGTTCCAACCTCCAAGCTCTATAGTCTTCTTTTAGATCATCCAATAATGATCAAATCAGAAATGATCATCTAAAGTAATTGAAAAGGCACCACTAACTTGTTTCATTTAAAAGAATGGTTCAATTAATTGGAGATGGATTGAGGGCTCTGCATATGCCACATGGCAAAAGGAAAAATGAAATATTAAAAATGAAATGCGAAGGGTTGGTAAATCAAATATTTGGAAGTTCTTTACTTCTTTTTCTGTGTGTGTCTCAGAAACAAGGAATTAAGATATCAGTCTCCAATGAGAATTTGATAACATGAATACAGGCATATCAGAATGTTGCTTATAGTAAATAATCATCTGCTCAATGCTTTTCTCAATTTATCAAGACTTTATTTCTGAAGGACAATTTAGTAAGTACTTGAAAGTTATATGTACCTATGACACATGAGATGCTTCTCCAATGAAAATTTGGTGAGTCTGAAACTAAAGGACAGGATACTTCTTAAAACAATTATAGGACACCTACTGGTGCCTAATATGCATAAAATTTTGATAAGATATGAAAATTTCACAAATCTGCAAGCAGGATGACCATCTTACTTTTTTCAGTTCCTCTAGAGGCAAAAGAACACATGATAATAAATATTAAATATGCATCATTCACAGATATACATACACATCCATACTTCTGTACTCAAGTGTTATTAAAAAAGTTGTGTTAAACACCCCATTTCCACCAGTGCAAGTCCAAACACACCAATCATGTTGATTTCTACAAATCATTTAGAACATATATAAGGCCAATAATGATATATACCTTTTGTTTATCTATGGTCATAGCATCAGGTCATGACTCAATAGCAACCACAACATTTCTTCTTTTCATTTCTATTATCAACTTAATCTTCCCCAATGCTTGCTGAGAACTAGTGATTAAAGGTACTAATACCAAGTACTGACCAAATAAAATTGCAGTCATCGATCAAAAACAAAGTCGAAACAAGATGGATATCATGATGGGAGCATTTTTTTCTTTTCAGCAAATTATCAAATTTACCAGCGTTCACTGCTAAAAAATAAAAAAAATAAATAAAAAAAAATCTTACCTGTGATATTTCCTCCTTCTGCCCATCTGGCATTTTCTTCTGTGCAAGCATATCTTCTTCTTTTCTCTGTGGTTCATAATCAAAGTACTTATATGAACATTAATAAAAACATATAGACAACAAATGACTTATGAGACAAAGAATTACACCCCCAAAGGTTAACATGCTAACCTTCAATGCTTTAATACGATCACCAAGAGCAGGCAACCCCTCCAAAAGTGTGCGAGCTATATAATCATTTGACCTAGCTTGCTTAAAAAAGGAATGCTTTAACAATTTCTTTGCGGAAGGCCTTTTTGAAGGATCTTTCACCAAGCAACTTGCAATCATCTGCTTAAAAGACTAAAGAGAGAAAAGAACAATATAATGAACACCTTACACAACATAAATAAACCCAAAGAGTAAATCAAGTCAGATTTCTGGAGCACACCTTAGAAAACTTCTTATCTCTTTCATAATCAAGGCCAGGGGGTGCATTTTGCAAGGTCATAAGCAGTACCTAGCAAAATTGAATGTGCCTAAGGTTATTATAATCTTGGTGCTCCCCAAAAAAGATAAAAATAAAAATAAAAAATCTAATAATAACATTCATCTAATATGCACCTTCATTGGAGGATATTTTGAGAATGGAGCATGGCCATGAGCAAGCTCCAATGCAGTAATACCAAATGACCAGATATCAGCCCTGTAGGGAAGTGTCAGACATACGTAAGCACAAATTATCCACTCAGTATGAAGTGGAGTCATCATGTTTAAAAAATAATAGACTGACTTGAAGTCATAACCATGTAACTGCTCCATAACCTCAGGTGCCATCCTGCAAAATAGAGAAAAGATAATTTAAAAAATAACAATAACAACCGATAGAAATCTGAACCACCAATCTTTGATATGAATGTATCTGATTTAAAATATGCTCTCTGTTACCATTCAAAATGTTTATGGTGTTGGTTACTCCAATTTTTATCTTCGAAAGGTACAATATAGCTTTACTAAGGCCCTTTGAGATCCATTAAAAGCTCAGGAAATGTGTTCAAGCACTGAATAGTAAAAGCTTACCAGCAAGGTGTTCCCACAAAAGTATTCCTCATGCGTTGTCTATCACCAGAATCAAAAAGGCAAGCAGAAACACCAAAATCTCCGAGCTTGACTCCACCGCGTGCATCAATGAGAATGTTCCCAGCCTATAGGAAACATAGGATAAGATTTAAAAATAATAATAATAATAATAGAAATTTACTTGTTTTCACCATATAAAAAATAAATAAATAAATAAAACTAATTACATGCACATAGAATACTAGTATTGACCACAATCTGAACACCGATGCAAACTCAGGGAGCCTACAAAAAAATTCATCAACCAAGATTTTATATGAACTAGTCCTTATTCTGCAATATATCAGCAACCATATCCTCAATTTATGCATATAATTGCATCCTAAAATTATTGAGCATTTCTGCTGACATATCTCGTAACATGTTAAAAGTAATTCCAATCATTCTATTGGTTCCTGTGTACTCTCCCCTAAGATTCTGTTTTAACCCAAGAAAGTATAGAAAATGCATAATTCTACGAGTTTCCAGTCATACCATGTGCATCAACATTATTCTCAGCTTGTCAAAATAATGACTCACTATTATTGTTCCATTACAACCTGGAATAATAAGAAGCAGAGATAAAAATGCCATTGCATTTTCTGATCATAATGCACATCCCTTGTACACTTCTTTAGCTGTGGGATTTGCCTATATCCACATACACCCGTAATAAAAATACGTCTGTATTTTGGAAGCAATAGATATAATGCTAAAAGCCATGAACAAAATAGCTCATATCAGCCAAAAGAATTAAAAGATCAGAAAGATTAAACTACTGCATGCCTTGAACAAACTCATACCGTGACTAAGACAAAGATTAAGACAGCAGCATGCAATCCACTAATAAAATCTCCAAGTTATAATAGAAAACTAATTACTTACTTTTACATCTCGATGTATGTGTCCATGATGATGAAGATACTCTAACCCCTTCAATATTTCCTTTAGTATTGTTGCTATAACCACCTCCTCAAAACCATCTGGATATGCAGCCTTCAAAATGTGAAGACATGAACCCCCAGACATAAACGGCATAACAACCCACAGATTATGGTCACTAACAAAGGAGCAGTGTGATTTAAGAACATTAGGATGGTCAACCAAGATCATTGTTTGTGCTTCACGGGAAATGTTGCTCTGTAGAGTTGGAATAGCAAACGTGATAAATAAAACTGTCAACGGTTTTAATCACAGCCAGAGCTAAATTATAAACAACGAGACAGAGGAATCATGTGCTTCAATATGCCTGGACATTAAATTACTAGTGCATATTGAGAAAAATGTACAATATACTCTCAACATTTTTGAAACAATTTCAACATCTCGTGACACTTATTTTTCACCGAATAGCATTTTTCATGTAAAATACTGATCTCAAATTGCAACAATTACAAAAATACAGGCAATGAAAGGCATGCCAGGTAAAATTTTAGATAACAGATAATCAGAAACCACAGAAAATCTTACTCAATGACCTGATTTAACAAGATGAATTCGAAATCCAATAAGCAAATTAGATTTCAAAAAAATTCAATAAATAGTTGACTCATTCTCATAACATCCGCTTATTTTTCAACAAACACTGGCAAAATTATTCATCTAATTTCCAAAATTCTGAGATTAAACTTGCTTGTATTTAAGCGATCATGCTACGTAAATTAGAGCATTTTCAAGCAATAAATTTGAATAAATTAATTAAAACGCAAAAAAGAAAAAAAAAAACGTTTTCTTCCACAGAACTCCCATGCAGCTACACCAGAAGCTCTTCGAAATTCCACAAAACACTATCACAACACACCACAACATACGCCAACGGAAAAAAAAAAGGAGAGAGAAAACAAGACGAGAAATCAAAAATACCAGATCGCTGTTGTCGCGCTCGAAATCGAGAATCTTGATGGCAACAATCTCGTTGAAAGGAATGCACAAGGCGCGATGAACGGAGGCGCTGACGCCCTGGCCGACCTCTTCGTAGAGCGTGTAGTGCTCGGCTCCAATCGGATACTTCCTCTTCTCCATCACTTTTTTTTTTTAATATATTTGTCTTAACAACAATAAGAGAAAGAACAAAAACGAGAAGAAGAAAGAGAGAAGGAGGAGAAGAAGCTCTCAAAACGACGACGTAGAGGTAGCAGTCATGGAGGAAAGGAAATTAAATGAATAAAGAGAGGAAGCAGGGAGTAGTTAATAATGAGGATGAAAATGTAGAAGAATCACATGAGAGAGAGGAAACGTAGAAGGCATTGATTGGATTGGATTGAGTGAATAATGAAAGATGAGAGGAGGAGAGGTTTGATGTCTACGCTTTCTTTTCTCGTGAAAAAGAGAGAGAAAGAAAGAGCAACGCGAGGCTATCGGATCGCCGCTCAAACGGGGAGAGACGTTTGTATGCAGGAATCCCGCCACTTGTTCTTCTTCCTTCTCTCTCTCCCGGTATATTCATTCATCGCTCTTTTCTTTTCTTTTTTTTTTTTTTTTTTTTGGGAATATGTTAATGCGCTGGACCCTGTACGTTACCGGACCGACCTTCCAGCCTTTGGATTAATATCTACGGCTGCCCTTTTTTCAAAAATTAAAGACAAAAAAAAAGTGGGAGGTGGATTATCACCCTATTGCTCCCCTTTTTTTTATTTTTTAGGTAAAAGCAAAATATATTGAGACTGGGTTGGTTCTTTCTTTCGAGAAATTAAACTCTATTTTTTCTCTGTTTTGAGAAATTTTAAAAAATAACTTTTATTTGAGGGACTTTTAAAATGATATTTTTTTAAAATTTTCCATCTCTTAATTCTCTATTCTACATAGAGCTAGCGGTATAATATGGAACTATCGCATCAAAAAATTTTTAAGCGGAAATTTTTTAAATGATGTTAATGTTTAAAAAGAAATTATCTCGAAATTGTTTATTATTTAATTTAATATTATTAATCCAATAACATTTTGTAAGGAATATAACTTTTAGATTTGCAATTGAGTAACAATTTGCTGGGTTTAAGGTTTTTTTAGAAAATATTAATATTTGCCCATTTAAGAAAGAAATAGTATGATTTCTCCTCACCTAAATAGAACACATACATTTTATTTTGCTTTTAGGGATTTGCTACAATTTTTTTTTATTTATTTATGAAAGAAGAGGTAGGCTTTGGATGCAGATGTCCAGACCGATGGATACCTGAATAGTACAAATGTAGGAAATAATGTTACACAAATATAAATTATTTGAAAAATACAATACTATAACTCTTTTTTCTTCAAAAAAAAAAAACACATAGCCTTCATTTTAGGGATTTGCCACATCTCCTCCATATTTTTTTAATAAAAAGCGTGAGCTTTTGAATTTGCATAAGAGTAGCAAAGAAATAAACCAATTCGTAGAAGGACCTCATTTTCATGATTGTCTCTCAACGCACATGCTTAGAATTACCCTTAAATATTTTTTACAAATTAATTTGAAAGTATTATATAATTATAATAATCAAAAATATAATTTGATTCAAATAATCTTACCTCAGAGAGATTCCAATTTTTTCAGAGATTTCTTAACGATAAAGAAATTATAAACAATTTTAAAATAACAATGTTATACATCTCAAGTAATTAATAATTTAAATTCTTTATATATTTCGAGTGATATGATTCCTTAAATGATACTTACATGTAACTCATATATCAATGCGGCATAGAGTAACGTCAGCGAAAACAATATATATATATATTCAGATTTGTAACATGACTATTTTAAAATTATGGACAGCAGGTTAATTTGATTTAAAAACATAAGCAGAATTTACCCTTTTTTGTTGAATTTCTCTTTTTATTCATAAAGTGTTACTTTAAATTTGTAGCATAAATTTGGATTGGTATCGCTTCAAAATGGTTTTTAAATATTTTATTTAAAGAAATCTTTAATTTTTTTAAATATATGATATATTGAAATAATGTGAAGACGACGCCTTAATAATTGGAAAAAAAATATTATTCCATTATATTTTTTTAATTTTTTTTTAATTGAACAGAAGAGAATATGTGTTGACGTAAAACTTGTAACAGTAATCATAAACTTGCATTGATATATGATCGAATTTATGATAAAAGTCACGGGATTCAACATTCAAGTGATAACCTAACCTTAAAACATAAAATACAAATTTAAGTTACCCCGTGACGTGATGGGGCCAAAATAGAAAAAGTTACTTACCAAAATGGTACGCCGACATCTAACTCCATAATTAGAAATTCAAGGAAACAATGAAAGATAAATTAATTTTGATAGAGCTGCTATAAATGGCTCAGTAGATATTATTGTTTTGGTATTGCAAGCCTCATAGTTTTGTTCCTGAATTTAAAGTCCAAAATGTATCTATTAAGTGAAGACTTATTGTCTCATTTAAACGGCGTTCCTTCGATGTATAAGCATAATGTGAGATCTTTCGTCATGACATGAGGCTATTTTTCTACGTCCCTCTTTTTTTTGTTAAAATTTTTATTATCAAAGAGTAATAATACTTTTCCAAATGAGATCTCAAATTATGCGTTAAGGTCAAGTGTATTGTTAAATAATGCTACACTTATAAAGTTTGTATTCAATGTCACATCATTTCAGTATTTGTTATAATAACACCTCATATTAATCATTTTATTTATTTGATGTCGCATTAATTTTATATACAGACTTTATAAGTATAGTATTACTGATGCGTTGCCACATCTATCTCCAAAATTTGACGTACATATACATCATTTAGTGAATTCAATGAGTTGGTTTAAGCATTTGGGACCTCAGTTGGGAGGAGCATCATAACTCTTTACCATAATGCGCACCCACAATCAATCATCAATATTAAATTATCATTATTTTAAAGAAGTTAGGACCCAAATCTACCTCATTTCTCTTTCTTTTTGTGTATGCCGATATTGGTGTTCTTGCTTTTTTTGTTTAAAGCTAAATCTAATGAGTCGATAATGTAATTCTCGGACTGTGATAAGGGCTACTGAGGTCTGTGTTTAGGCGGGGCAGCCCAGACACATGTCCTGTCACATGAAACCATAAGCGCAAAAAGAACCAAATTTATGCAACCATTCAAAGTAAAAACAAGTTGGTATTTTTCTTCTGATAAGCTTCTAATTTAAAATTAATAACACCGAAATAAAAACAAGTAGGTTATTATTATTGTTGTTATGAGGGTAAATTCCCCAAACATTCCCCAAGGTTTCAATAAATCCAACATAACCACTTTATATTTTCTTAAAGTCCCCGAAACCTCCCTTACTGTTAAGAACCTTTAAAGAGTTGCTGTTAAATACAAAAACAACAAAATTATCTTCTAAATTTATTATTGAAATTGAACAAAAAATTTTCACCTCAAACACCCTTCGTCTTCAAATCTACCACATCCAGGATAAAATTAAATAAGAAAAGATCACAAGAAAAATCTATTCTTATTCTTATTGAAAAAGATAAAAAAAATGCAGAAAATAAAATTTAACAAGACAAAGTTAGTAGTATTACCATTTCTCAAAGGTCAAATAAGAAAATGAGTTTTTGCCTGGATGGAATTTTCATTTAATTATTTATCACAAGAATCAGTTAAAAGTGTTTGCTAAGATTTTGAGAGCCAGGACGAGAGGAGATTAGATTAATTAAAGGAGCAATTCTTTTAGCTCTTTGTCTGGGACAGTTGACGGAGATTGGGGTAGTTTGGCATTGGACTAGAGTTTATTCCCAATCTCCAGACTCCTTGTCCCAAGCTTTGGACAACAATTTTATATATATTATATATAAAAGTAATATGAAATATAATATGATAATAAATAAAAAAGAAGTATCATTAAATGAATATTGATACTATGGCATAAAATAATTTATGAATATTAAAACTTTTTACTTTACGCTATCATTATTTAATATTGTTAACTTAATTAATAATTTTAATAAAATTCAAATAATGAAAATGAAGTATTATTAAAAAATATTAAATATAGTAATTTTTAAATAACAACCGATAATTAAATTATACTATCATTATTAATTATTTTACCTAATTAATTAATTTAATAAAAATATTATTAAAAGATATTAAAATAATAATATAAAAAATTATTATTATTAATAAATAATTATCTTATACTATAATTAATTACTATATTACTTAACTAATATTTTTAATTAATATTAATTTTATATAAAAGTAAAATTATATAATTACTTATTTTAAATAAATTTCTAATTTCTAATTTTATTAAAATAGTTATCTACATGAACTTTATATTTTGAATTTTATCTATTTTAAATAAAACTAATTAAAAACTAAAAAATTATTGATTACCTAAGATGTAATTAATAATAACATAACAGGTGATCAGTAATATAATATATTAATTTAAAATTTATATTATAATCTATTACTAATAAAAAAATACTTTATACTATTATTTTTATAAAACTATTGACAAAATTTTTGTGAGAATTGGAAGCATAGTTAGTTATACATAATATAACAGTAAACTGTAATATAAAACAGCACATGAGTATTTACGTGGTTCGGTTATAAAAACCTACATCTACGGATAGCTTAGAGCTGTAATTTACTAAATTTTTGTTTGTACAATTTTTAAGTACGTTATAGTGCTGACTCATTCTCACACACTTATGTAATTTTTATAAAGCAAAATCTCTCTAAGATCTTAAACTCTAGTAACACTACTCACTTTCTGTTATTGACAACTTAACAACACACTGTTAAGTAATTTGTAACAATGATGTCTGACGTTGAATTACATAAACACTCAACTCGCAAGTTATTCTGAGTGATTACTAATTCAACCAAACTCAATCAACACGAACACAATCTCTCAGATATTAATAAAATACTCATAAAAACATAATCAAAATAGCATTTCAGTTTTGCATTGAAGCACTCCTTAATATTCTTGAAATGAATAAACACACTTATATATCTTGCTTCTCTCTGCTACTTTTACATTCAGCAGCTGTCTATTTTTATAGTGTAATCTGGTTACCAATATCATGTAGAATCTCAATCAAACTCAAATAAGATAATGATCAATAATTAAGGAAGTGATATAAGTAATCTCCTAAATAGAATATGACACAAATAAATATACTCCTATTTCAACTAGGATACTACAATAATGTCCTAATTAAAGGAGATATATATATTCAATATGAATCAAATACTTCCTCAAATAAACTTCTAGAAATAGTAAAATAAGAAATAATTTAACATAATGTTTTAATTACAAGTTGACCAAAATAATCATGTGTATGACACATGTCAATGTGTCACACGTTTGAAACTAATAACCTCCACCTTTTTGGCAACTTGTGATAAAAACATCAAATTGTTTCTAAAACAATGATCAACATATAGAGATAAGTCTAATGCAACCAAAAACAATCATATCCCACATATCTGAAAATGCCAAATCAAAAAGGAATAATGACTTTTTAGTTATAAAACACATAATAGAATAAGTCATAACAGAAAATGACTAAACACAAATAATCTACAACTAATTTGACTAACCTATCAAATACTTTGCAATGCAAGTTATATGCAGTAACACAGTCAGAGCTAAGTAGGCAAAAGAAACAAATAAAACTCATGCAAAATCAAAAAAACAGATTAGTCCCTGCAATCAATAAACACAAATCAGAGCATATGAAAGTAAATAAGTAAAATAAGTAAATGCAAAAATAAGTAAAATAAGCAAAATGCAATTAGAGTAACTAGACAACTAACCAACTTAAGCTTACTAGTCTTATGAGTCTATCCCCCTTACTAACTGCAACAGTTCAAAGCAACAGGAATATAAAAGTAGGTATAAACCTCTCCCCCTTGATTTTAGCTCAAGTTCCAAAAACAAATGAAAACGAAATAACTTCAACAAAAAAATAAATGTCAGTTCAATTTGGCAGATTTCCTTTGAGGAGGTGAAAATGGAATGCTGGGTGGTTGTTTGCCTTTGCCAGCTTTTGTTTCATTTGCCACTGGATAAGGGAGTGGGTTGCTCAGAAACTACTGGTGTAGCTTGCTGCCCTAATGTATTTGTGTAGGAAGCAGTGACTTCAACCACGATTTGCCTAATCTCTCTATCTCTCTTTTTAGCACTTGTTTCTGTGTGCTGAGACTCATTTGCAGGTTGGTGTAAGTCCATGAGAGATTCTGTTGCAAGCTTGGCTGGGATCTCTGCTGCTGTTTCTACTGGCTTTAGATCAGGAATTGATTCATGATCATGTTCTACAAAATGTGATAATGACTGATGTGGTGTAACTGGCTCTTCTTGAGCTTGTTCTACTTGAGCTGGTTCTTCTGACAAGGCCTCATCAAACAATTCTGGAACTGTCTCTGCATCAGGCGTCTACTTATTATATTTCTTCTTTTTCACCATCTTGACCTTTTTCTTACTCTTTAGTTTAGTCCCTTTAACTTTCTGCTTTGAGTGCTTCTTCTTCTTCTTCTTCTTCTTCGTCTTCTCTGCTGTCTTGTCTTTATCAACAGCAATTTGTTCACCTTCATCCTCTTCTTGTACATGCTCCTCTGAATGTTCTTGCATGACATTTACTGTCTCTATGGGTGGTTGTACTTCTTCTACAACAGATTTGCCACCAATCTTTTTCTCTAACTCAGACTTCTTTGCTTTGATTTCCTTGATATCCTACACAATGTCAGCTAAAGTAACATTTATCAAAAGCAAGCTGCTATTCCACATTGCTCATGGATTGTTTCTAACCCTTCTTGGTTTTGGTTCAAGGGTTGGCAAATCAGATTTGTCATGCAATCTGGTTAAAAAGCCTTTAGTGATACACTTTGGCAAAATCTCTTTATTTTCTTTTGGACTTATAGGAACACCTTATTGTGCCAATATTCCTTGAATCAGACAAGGAAACACAAGCAAATGATAATCTGATTTGTATGGTGCAATTGAGCAATAATCTTATATATCCATAGGCCCAAACTAATCAATCTATTAGTGCCTAAATAGAACAAAAATTTCACCCTATCTTCCTTGACTTTATTTTGATGTGTGGAAGGGAACCAGTTAAACTAAGTTATTTTATGAAAACTCTATACTTCTTTGTAAGGTATTCCTGATCAATGCTCTATTTAGAGTTCCAAATTAAGTCATCTTTACCAGTCAATTCCTCAAGAACTTTATCCATGTCAAAACTATCCTCAACAGAATGCAAACTATCAATCAGTATATCAAAGAATGTATTAATCACATTAGGAGAAAATTTCACCAATTTGCCTCGACAATACACCTTATGATAATAAAAGCTTTTCGGACTATCAATAGATTCAAGTATATTTGCATAAAATTCTTGAATCAAAGTCTTAACAGGAGGTAGGAAGTTGTTTACCATTTTGGTCTAGTAAATGGACTCAAGAAGTTCACCCAAGCTATACGTGTTAAAGTCTGATACCTTCACGAGCCTTTCAATCTGCAACCTCTTCTTTCATGTGTATTTCAAGAAATTTTTCTTCACTTATAGCTTGAGAAATTTGTTGTAAACTTATAGCTTGAGAAATTTGTTGTACTTGGGCTTGATTTTATCCTTCATTCGCTCAATAGGAACTATCTCATCTTTACTCAATGCAGGATCAATCGGGATCTCTGCATGCTATTGTTGTGATTGTGACGACTGGGAGCTATCATGACTAATGTGATCAGAGTCACTTGAAGAAGATGCTATACTGGTTGATTTCTCAGATTCAGTCGATGAGGCCATTGTTAAGATTTGAGGTCTGCAAGGGTTTTTGAAGCAGAGTGATCAACGAAACAAGAAAAAGAGTAGATGATAGAATGCTAACCAACTTTGGCAAGAATTAAATAGCCCTAACTGAGTTTGTGATATACTTGGAAAGAAACTGAGTTTTAACCTAATTCGGTTTCCTACAAAATTTCAATTTTTAATTATTTTTCCAAAACAAACTCATTAATTGCATTAATGAGATAAATTCAAAATTTTGATTTCCATTAAAATAAGAAATTTTAATAGAGTTAGGATTCCTTCCATGAAGTTTCTCCCCCTCAAACCAATAAAACTGACATGGCACTTTGATACATGGACACACAAGAAAGTCAAATTTTAGTTAGGCTTAAATAACATCGTATGATATAAAAAAAAAACATAAAAGAAAACAATTATAAATTTCATACCAATGATATCTGAGCATCATATGAATCATTTTAAGGAAGCATATTTCAGAGCTGTTTTCATTCAACACAAGAAAGCTAATTCATTTCATTTTTCAGTTTAATTGAAATGTCAAAATTAACATGCTGACTTTTTCACAAAGATTAATCACATTGGATTATAAATACAGCAACTTTCACACAATTTAGAGGTAGCCCTTTTTATTTAAGTTGGTTACCTCAACATATTTCTTAGATACTGTGAGGTCATCCTTAATGATGGCTTTTACACATCATATATTGGTAGCCCTCTTTGTATTTTTTATTTTTTTTAATAACCGGTATCTTAATATACACATAGCTTAAATTATAGCACACACATGCTTGATTAGAAAAAAAACTTATTATAGATATAAGGAACATAACAAAAAGCAATACTTATTCAGAAAACTGACAAATGCCTAAGATTCTCAAATCTTGTTGCATCCAATGCTTTAGTAAACAAGTCAGCCAATTGTTTTTTAGTGGAGATATGTTCAACGTGTGTCACCTTTGACTCTACAAGCTCACTTATAAAATGGTATCTAATGTCAATGTGTTTTGTTCTTGAATGCTGAACTGGATTTTCGGAAATGTTTATAGCACTAGTATTATCACAAAACATAGTTATAGGTTTTTGTTCAACATCATAATCAATTAGCATTTTCTTCATCCAAAGTAGTTGTGTACAACAATTTCCTGCTGCTATGTTTTCAGCTTCTACAGTAGATAAAGAGATGAAATTCTGCTTTTTGCTGTGCCAAGAAACTAAATTAGTACCAAGATAAAACATTCTCCTGATGTGCTTTTCCTGTCATCTACATTCCTTGCCCAATCAGCATCATTAAACCTTACAAGACAAGCATTTGTATCTTTAGAAAACCATATCCTATAATTATAAGTTCCATGTACATATTGATGATTCTTTTGGCTGTTGCCAAGTGTGATTCATTGGGATTTGCTTGAAATCTTACATAAAGTCCTACATTAAAACAAAAGTGTGGTTTGCTTGCTGTGAGATACAACAAAATGCCAATGATGATTATATAAAAACTTGCATCGACCACTTTTCTTGCATTATCTTTTGAAAGTTTTAGGTTAATACATACAGGAGTTCTCATTGGTTTTGCATTCTCAAGTCCAAATTTTTTTACAAGGTTTCTAGCATATTTTGACTGCGATATGAATATCTCATCGTTCATATGTTTAACTTGCAATCCAAGAAAGAAATTTAGTTCTCCTACTATGCTCATCTCAAACTTTTCCTGTATCAACTTTACAAACTCATCAGTTTTGTTTTTGTTAGTTGATTCAAAAACAATATTATCTACGTATACTTGAGCAACAATAAAATAACTAGATGTATGTTTGATAAACAAAGTCTTTTTATTGCTGCCCCTACTATAACCTCTCTTAATCCAAAAGTTTGTCATCCTTTCATACCAAGCTCTAGGAGGTTGTTTCAAGCCATACAAAACTTTATGCAACTTATACACAAAATCAGGATGCTTAGGATCTTCAAATCCTTTGGGCTATGCAACAAAAGCCTCTTCATTGAGATAGCCATTTAAGAAGGCTGTCTTAACATCCATTTGATATAATTTGAAATCAAGCAAGCAATTGCAAGTAGTAATCTGATAGATTCAAGTCTAACTACTGGAGCAAGTGTTTGATCAAGGTTTATGCCTTCTACTTGTGTGCAACTTTATACCACTAGTCTAGCTTTATTTCTTACTACTTGACCACTTTCATGATTTTTTCTTCTAAATATCCATTTTGTTCCAATGATATTTGCATTTTGTGGCCTAGGACCTAATTTTCAGACTTCATTTCTTTTAAATTGATTAAGTTCGTCTTGCATAGCCTGAATCCAAACATCCTCTTTTAAAGCTTCTTTCACATTCTTAGGCTCAATTAATCAAACATAACATGCAAATCTTACCTGATTTCTTACCTTGCTCCTAGTCTTCATCATCCCATCTGGACTTCCAATGATTAAGCTTGTTGAATGTGCCTTTTGCATTCAAGAAGGTGGATCTTTTCTTTTAACTTCACTTCCAATTAAGTTTCTGTGCAGACTTACGTTGTCAGATGTTGGTGTTATGCTGAAGTCACAGTAGTTGTTTTCTCTTTCATAATTGAATCTTGTTTGCTGCTATTGCTTACTAGTACTGGACCTTCTGCATCTTATGTGAAGCTAGTTATGCTTTCTTCACGAGAATATTATGCATAATCATCCAGATCATCAAATACTACATTTGCAGACTCCATTTAGACTCAGTTCGAAGATTATAGACTCGAAAAGCCTTGCTGTTCTATGCATATCTCACAAAGACTACTTAATTACTTTTTGGATCAAATTTCCTTAACTACTCTCTATCATTCAATATGTAACACCTGCATCCAAAAACATGAAAATATTTCAAGTTAGGTTTTCTTTTTTTTTTTAAAATCTTATAAGGAGTTTGGTTGGTGCCAGGTCTTAGAAAGACTCTATTAGAAATGTAACAAGTAGTGCTTATTGCTTCAGTCGATAGCCTTTTGGTCAACTTCTTGCTGTCAAGCATCACTCTAGCCATTTCTTAAATTGTCTTGTTTTTCCTTTCTATAATGCCATTCAGTTCAGGTGTTTAGGGTGCTGAAAATTCATGTTCAATTCCATGACACTTGCAAAAGTCAGCATAGCTAACATTTTCAAACTCCTTGCCATGGTCACTCCTTATTCTCACTATCCTGTCAATGTTCTTGTTTTGCTTATTTTCAAGCTTTACACAAAGATTCCTTAAAGCTTAAAAAGTGTCAGATTTTTCTCTAATAAAATCAACCCAAGTATATCTAGAGAAATCATCAACACAAACAAATGCATATCTCTTACCAAACATATTTTCAATATACATGCGACCCATGAGATCCATGTGAAATAAATAAAGTATTTTGGATGTGCTCAGATGTGAGACAGATTTATGTGCACCTCTAATTTTTTTTCTAATTGACATGGTCCACAAATTCCATTGATTTTGTCATTAAGTTTAGGAACACCTTTAACAGGACCTAACTTAGTTAATTTAACCAAGTCTTTATAGTTTAAATGTCCTAATTTTTTATGCCATAATTCTAAGTCTGAAATCCTAGCATGAAATATATTAGTTACAAAATAGCAATTATCCGAAGATCTATTTCCTTCCAAAATGCATTTGCCAATATAATCTACTACTATGCATTTGTTTTGTGTAAAATTAATAACATACTTGTCATCATATATCTGACTAATACTAATTACATTAGCTTTCAAACCATCAACTAGCAACACAATTTGAAATTCGGGTAGGCCTTTGATATTCAAAGTGCCTTTACCAATGATTTTACTCTTTGCTCCATCACAATAAGTGATATTTTCTTCCCTGCATGATTCAAAATCTTTCAAAAAATGTCTATTTCTAGTCATGTGCCTGAAACAGCCATTATGAAAATACTACAAATTGTTAGAAGAATGCTTAAGTACAGTAAAAGCAAATTATGCTCCCTTTCCTAACCCACTAAAGTTGTGTCTTAGGTGACTGCTTGAACTGTTTTGACCTTTTATGCAAAAGACTCAACAATTTAAAACATCTAGGTCTAATATGCCCTTTGACACCAGAAAAATAACATGTTGGAATAAAATTCCTTACCTTTCCAAGACTAGATTTAAAAGAGCTTAAAGGGGAAACAAACACTTCATTGCTTTTTGAACTAGGACTTGATCTTTTTGAGCTAGGTTCAAAATTTTTACCTGATGTTACAGCTTTCACAAACAATGTTGTTAATGAGGATGCAACATTACCTTCTGAATATGCCAAGCCATGTTTGTTGGAATTGTCTTTTCCAAGACTCAAAATCTGATCAAGTTTTGCTGACCTAATTCTGAGTTGAACAACACATCTTCTGATTTCAACCAGTTCTACTTTAATTTTCTCAATATGTGCTGTTTTATCTGTCAAAGCAAGCTCCAATTCTGAGACAGTTTTCAGCATAAGATTTTTCACATTTCAGCACTTCAATCTCCTTCTTCAAAACTTTGATTTCTTCTTTCTGACTTAACCATTCACGTAAAGTGCATTTTAAGTTTCTTACAGCTCTTTATAGTTCTGGATTATCTTCTGTATCTGAATGTTCATCATCAATTCTACACTATTCTATTAAGCTGGATATAATAGGTTTCCCTTTATCAGCTGCAGATGCTGTAAATGCAACAACATTACTCATGCATTCTTGATCTTCTGGATCTGTTTCTGAATCGTCACTCCAAGTAGCTGTTAGGCCTTTGTTCTTCTTTTTGAGATTAGCACATTCAGATTGAATATGCCCATAACCAAACCACTCATAGCATTGAATCTGTCCTTTCTTATCATTCTGTTTTGATTTCTTCTTGTCATTCTCCTTGTTGAATTTTTTAAACTTGTCTTCACTTGAGTTTGATGTCTTTCCTTGATTCTTTTTCCTGAAATTTCATTGAATCAATTTCATTGAACTCATCATTACTTTCATCATCAGATTTTTTAGTTTTAACATTGAATGCAATGCTATTTCCTTTTCGCTTTCTAGCACTATGATTAATCTTAAATTTTTGAAGAATGTCAAATCAATTTATCAACCTTCCTCTCATCAGTGTTTTTCACTTTATCAATGGCAGAAATTTTTTGTTGAAATTTATCAGGAACAGACCTAATAATCTTATTAACAATTTCCGCATTAGTAAAGGTTTTTCCAAGAATGTATGCAAAATTTGTAACATGACACAACTTTGAATAGAATCAGAAATTGAATCATCTTCATACATTATCAGATTCTCAAATTGTGAATTTAATCTCATCAATTTAGATCTTTTAACTGAAGCTGTACCTTCATGCTTTACCTCAATAATGTTTCAAGTTTATTTGGCCACTTTGCATCTTGAAATTTGTCCAAAGTTATTTAAATCCACAACAGTAAAAATTGCATTAAGTGGCTTTGGGTTCTAGCTTGAACGCCTGTATTCCTTATCAATCAATTCCTCCTCAGGTTTTTGTTTCGATGCTCTGAATGCATTCAATTTAGTTGGTGGTGTCCAACCGTTAAGTACACTGGTCCATGCCCTGTCATCAAGTGATTTGATATACATAATTATCCTCACTTATAGTATGAATAATTGTTATTATCAAGGATAGGTGGTTGTGCTCCAGATCCTCCATTTCATATAAACTCCATGCCTCCAAATCTATGTGATCTTTCCTCAGTTGTTTATCAGCCTACTCTGATACAAATTGTGAGATCTGGAAGTATGGTTAGTTATATGTAATATAACACTAAACTGTAATATAAAACAACACATGAGGATTTACGTAGTTTGGTTATAAAAACCTACATCCACGGACAGCTTAGAGCTGCAATTCACTAAGTTCTTGTTTGTACAATATTTAAGTATGTTTATAGTGCTGACTTACTCTCACACACTGACATAATCTTTGTAAAACAAAATCTCTCTAAGATCTTAAACTTTAGTGACACTACTCAATCTCTGTTGCTGACAACTTAACAATACACTGTTAAGTAATTTGTAACAACAATGTTTGACACTGAATTACATAAATACTCAACTCGCAAGTTATCCTGAGTGACTACTAATTCAACCAGACTTAATCAACATGAACATAACTCTCAAATATGAATAAAATACTTATAAAAACATAATCAAAATAGCGTTTCAGTTTTGCATTGAAGCACTCCTTAATATTCTTGAAATGCTGAAATTAACACACTTATTCCTCTTTCATCTCTCCACTACTTTTACATTTAGAAGTTGTTTGTTTTTATAGTGTATGATCTGATTGTCAGTATCCTGTAGAATCTCAAGCAAACTCAAATAGGATAATGATCAATAATTTGGGGAGTGATATAAGTAATCTCCTAAATAGAATAGGACACAAATAAATATACCCCTAATTCAAATAAGATGCTACAATAATATCCTAATTTAAGAAGATATTCAATATAAATCAAATACTTTCTAAAATAAACTTCTAGAAACAGTAAAATAAGAAATAATTTAACACAATGTTTTAATTACAGGTTGACTAAAATAATCATGTGCATGGCACATGTCAATGTGTCACACGTTTGACACTTTGATATTTTAAGTCTAGATAATAAATTAATTTTAAGATTATTATGCATAATTTGTTATAGTATCGAACTCTGCCAGACATAAGATAATACTTTAATATAGTATAATCCAATCCCAGTCCAAGAGATCAATCTAGTTCAATCAAATCTTAACTTCCAAATAGAGCCCAAGTAGCTTCTTTAATTAACTTCACAAAAGTAACCAATTTGAGGACATGGCTAAAATATAAACTTAGTTAGATGGACAAGGCTAAAATGTAAACTTACTTTGAGCTTCTTCAATAGATAAGCTCTATGAATCCTTTCTTCGTAAGACCTCTTGAGTGGTGAAAGTTTTAATTTTTTTTTCATTATCATATCATGCATTTGTGTTATATTGGGTGATAAGGTTTAATTGAGTTTCTTAATTTGAGCAATTATTGTGTGAAGCATGTCTCTAAAGACAAAGATGATTAAAAAATATTGTAGAATCAGTTTTAGAAATTATTATTATAAGTCTTATATAATTCTCATAAATCATTGATGAATATAGTTTTGAATAAGAAATTAATGGATACTTTAAAGGGAAAAAATGTTTTAAAGTAAGAAAGTAGTAAGTGCTTTCAAACTACCAAATGAGTACTCTCCCCCAAAGATGAGATTTTCCCTTGCTTTGCCAATGTGATGAGTTTTCCACCTAGTATCACAATTTTTTTCCCTCTCCCTAGTACAATATACAAATGTTTCTCTACATATCAATACGATAGATGTAGTTATGCTTGTGCGATGATGTTGTTCTACTAGGGATGACAAATATCATAGCTTTACATGTATGATGTTATATCTTGTTGGGTATATAGATATTGGTTACTCCGCCCGTGTAATGACGATGTTTTGCTAGCTAGGCGTGACAAATTATAGATATGCTATAACTGTATGATTTTAGATCTTGCTGGGTGTAACATCCCAATTTTGTAAATATATATGTCTTAGTGTGTCTCTCATGTGTGTGTATGTGCATAAGTTATGTACTAATGAATAAATATGGGGGGATGAAATTGGAAAGGTTAGCGAGTGCAAGGGTAAAATTGGAATTGTGCCTACAAGATACTTATATAAAGGGATAAGGCTTAGATTGTCTAGAGAATTCAATTGCTTCCAATTTTCTATCACCCTTAGCTCTCTTTTTCTCTCAAATTCACAAGAAATTAAGAAGGTAAGGGAGGATTCTAGGAAGAAGGAAGATAAGAACTCATCCTTCTCCTTAAATTCAAGTCTTTGCTCAATTGTGGCATGTTAAATGATGGTGTTACGAAGTGTTTTATGTTGTGTTCATGTTATGTATACTTTAAGACATGATAAAAATCATGAATTGTGATTTAATATCGAAGATACCAATAGTTTAGATGAGGGTTAGCATGTTTATAGGATGTATAAGCTAAATCCTGCAGAGTTCATTTTCTGAGCAGTGCTGAGTTCAAAATTTCTCAAAAATTATAGGTTTATCATTTGGTTCTAAAATTTTTATATGTAAAACTAGACATGTTTTAGAGTTTATAAAATTTTGAATTACTCAAAAACTCAAAGTGACACTACAAGAATCAGGGGCGTATATTGCGCCTATCTGTGGCGGTTTTTAAAAACCGCCACAGAAGGCCGACATACAACGGACTTTACGACGGTTTCGAAACCGCCGTTTAACTGGGCCAAAAATCCCCAAATTTATTTTGCCCTAAGAGCGAGAATTGCGTGAAATTATTTCGATCTCCCTCTCATCTCTCTCCCTTTTTTGCCCTCTCATCAAATTCTTTTATTCCCTGTCATTTCTCATCAAATTATTTTCTAAATAATTGTGGGAATTACGGGAATTGGTCGTGCCAAGCTTCCCTATTTTGGATTTCCATTTTCTCCACCAAGCCAATTCTAACTCCACCACTCCTTTGCTGAGTTTGCCAAACCCATAAGGGATCGTCGAGGCACATATCTATCTTTCGCTTTCTTCCGCTTTGCTACTGGTGAGCCACTTCAACCGAGTCGATGAAGATTGTGGCGAGGGAAATGTGCTGACGCAGTTTGCCTACTTTCTTCCGCTTTGCTACTGGTGAGCTACTATGTCTATCTACTTTCTTCCTTAGTCTGAGCAGCAATGGAGGATCATAACACTTGAGAGATGTTCCTTTCCCAATGGCAGAAGAAGGATTGTGGGCTTGTGACTCGTGGTTGAGGAGAGTGAGAAAGAGTGCAGACAAGGAGTGTGCTTTCTGCATCGAGCTGCTCCTAGAACTCTCGTGATCGACTTCTGCACTGGTACTATATCTTGTCTGCGTTTGCTATTGTGTTTCCATGACTTGTTTTTGTCTGCGTTTGCTATTGCATTTCCATGGCTTGTTGTTGCTGTTTGTGTTTCCATGATGATTTTTGTGTGATCGACTTCCATTAATTTTCTTTGGAAATCATAGATTTGCAATAGACATTGTGGATTGCTGTGTGATTTTATATTTCTAGTTGAACTTTGTAATTCATCATTCTTTTATCATCATACATCGACATTTTTGTGCAACTATTAAATAGATATCAAGACATGGTGAAATTTTTGGAGGCAGTATTGGGTTACTACTCGTGATTTTGGGTGCCTCTGCCTAGTTCTTGGTTAACTAACTTTATATGGCTTATTAATGTATCATTTTGTAAAGTTCTATGCCCTCTCAGGCTAGTCCTTCTTTAGTGGAATGCTTGTTATACCTTGTATAGCTATTTTATTCTGATACAATTTGAAAAGTTTCTTATCAAAAATAAATGGAAACAAGTGACTGCTTTCTAGAAAAGCTCTAAGGTTAGCTCATAACAAGCATCTTACAATAGCCAAGGCACCGATGAAGCTAGCTGATGGCTGGGCTGCCAGCCCAAATTTAAAAAATAAAAAGATTGTATTTAAGTATTACTAAATACTGTCATTTATATTTCCTTCCTATCAAAAAATATATAATCTCATATATTTCCCAACTGTACCCCTTTTGAAAGTGATATGATAGACAAGCAAATAAATTATAAACTACAGGCTATTATTAGTACCACTATATATATAACACAAGTTATGGCCACAATCAAAGCCTATCAGATTTTGTCACAAAAGATCAAAGTTAGAAAAGATTTGCTCAGATCCTAATAAATAATTGTTAAAAACTTATGGAGATCAAACAAGAGTTTGTTTTATAGCATAAATATAAGGAGCATGTAATTAATTAAATATTCAAAGTCTCTATCTCAAATCATGTATGTTGAGATAAGATCAAATCTTGTATGTTGCACTTTATAGGATTGCCACATTAATTATCAGATTATGCCATATTTAGATGCCAAGTTAATATAAGTGTCAAATCACTAGTGATAAGAATTTGTATGTGTGTTGCATATTATTCCTCACAGAGGTCTTTAACTAATTGAGATAAGATTTCAAAATTGTTCGTTATCGTAACCATACTTCTGAATACTTCAAATTAATTTGAACTCCAGATAAACTTGACTTAATGGTAAAGATGGTAAAGATTTATTACATTTAAAACTGTTGTATCTTTCTTTTCATGCTAATAAAAGTTCTTCCACATCAATAAGGTATTTAAAATTTGTTCCGCCTAATACACATTTAGATATGGATTCATGGAAAGTAGGACAAATACAGATTTATGAGAATGAGGAACAAATCATGAAAGTGAAAATACAACAGTTTTATTGGCATTGCTTGTTCCTATCTGTACTAAATTTGTTCCTATCTGTACTAAATTTATATTAAATTTACATAATGAATCAATGACAGTTTTAAAATTTGTTTTGCCTAATCTATGATGAATCATAGATTGCACTGCTTGTTCCTATCTGCCTCCAGGGACAAGCTTTCCTGTAAATAGATGTTTCATATGCTAAGAATGTGCCTATTTTATTCAGGAACTAAATTTATCAGTTAGATTTATTATAAATTTCAGTCACAAAGAAACTTACCAGTAATATTGAGCCACTTTTTTGCGAACTGTCATTGATTCATTTCATATGCACTGCTTGTTCATTTCATTTCATATGCATTGCTTGTTCATTTCATTTCATATAAATTTATTTACCAATTATTATAAATAGATGATTCATATGCTAAGACTGTGCCTATTTTTGCGAACGAAGAATTGATTCATTTCATATAAATTTTAGCCCTGAGAGTTGAGGGAAAACATGGAATAATATTTTAGGATGAATTGCATAATTTGCTTGTTCATTATCTTTGACTTTAAATTCTTTTCTATTCTCTTTGCTTTATGCTGCACTTTTTTGTTTTGTTAATTAATTATTTGATACACTCCTTGTTTTTATGCTACTTTGTGTCTTATAATTTTAGCATACTTAACCTGCTCATCTATCAAATTGTGCTCCCTCTTTTTCTGCAAACTAAGCCATAAATTTTCTTCTAAACCGTTGCTTTCAGTCCTGTAAGATTTTCCTTCTTTCACTTAAAAAAGAAAAATAAAAAAGGAGGCCATTAAATTATCAGTTGCATGCTTGGTTGCTAGCAATCTATTGTTACGAGTTTTTATTTGGTAACCATGTCTGTATTTGACCATTTGATTCACTTTTTAAGGTTGGGTTTAGCTCTGTTGCTACAATCAAGGCAATTGATTCTCTCCTCAAACAGAATTCAAATTACTTTTGTGGGAAAGGTAAGTGAAAGTTCTTTGCTTTAATAATGACCTTGTGTTTTCTGGCTTCAAATGTTAGTTTATTTATTATTTTGTTCATAAGTCTTGTATAATTTTACAAGCTTATATATTCCAGAAGTTTGTGAAGTAAATGACTGACTTGTTATCACTTGTGGTTGTGATAGTCCTATAATGACCATTTGCCTGCTTAAACGATAGAAATTAGCAATACATCACTGGAGAACGGATGGTTTCTCTACTATGTGCACTTCTTAATCAATTTCTCTGATTGAATCTAGCTATAACACATCTATATTATTCCATCAACTTTGATATCACTTTTTAGAGATTTAATTAATGTAAGAACTATAAATCTAGCTTGCTAGCTGCAATGCTCATAGCGTTGGTCTCTTATGGCGATTAGAATAGAGATTAAGGTAGTGAAAGTAGATTCCGTAGTAGTATTCAGTGAACAAAAGAGAGGCAGAAGAAGACCATTTAAACCCTCCCACACTTACTCAAACAATGACATAACAGCCCATTTAAACTATCCCACACCTAGCCCAAACTGGTCAAAAGCAGCCCAACTATCTCACACTTTGCCAAGAAGGCCTACCAGCCCACACTTAATCAAAGAATGACATAACAACCCATTTAAACCATCCCACACCTACCCCAAACTGGTCAAAAGCAACCCATTAAAAATTGACAGTATATAGCAAACCAGCCCACTAAATAACAATATAAACCAACCCAACAACTTGTAAACTGATAGGTTTTCATTATCCCAAATTAATATGTAGCCTTCTAGGTGGGCATTGTAGTTACCACAAACTAATAGAGCCCAAACAAGAAGGTGCCACAAGTTATTTCACATAAAGTATGGGTCTCGATTCTATACTTTGCTATAACTATTACGTTATATTATGTTCGTTGAAAAGTTTATTAACATGATTATATTCAATTGTCATTCATGCATATAAGCTTAGATCCCGTTCAAGAATTATTATTTGACATATAATTTTTCTTCATTTTCATCCAAAGATGACAACGAAGAGTGTATGTCTACTAATGATTCTTGAATTGTCCGGATTTGGATAGTTCGAGCATGCATAAGTTTGTATTGTAAATTAGTTGGTCATGTTTTATTCCATCTTATCAGAAAATTTGGTAACATTTCCTCATGTTCTCTAAGTACATAATAGATGATTGTCTATTTTATGTGGATTTTCGAACATCGAAATGACACATGAATTCAATCATCTATATCTATGTGTACTTGGAGAACTATAGGGAAATGCTGCCGAATTTTCTTTAGAGATGGAGCAACTTGTGACTACTACTTTATAGTACAAACTTATGCATTCTTGAATGGGATAGGACCACCAACCTTTTAGATAAATGTTTGCAACTAGGTTTCATATTATATTTATTCCCTTGTGCATGAATAAATTTATATTGATGTAAATATTGTTGTTATTACTTTTAAGGAAAATTCTCATGGATAAGAGTTGGATTGATTTACCAAATCGATGTTGTCGAGCATATTTCACTGGGGTGGAGGGATTTCTAAATTTTGCCTTTGGCAATTTGATGAATGACAATAGAATATTATGTCCATGTAAGAAATGTCACAATCAATATCTTATGGATAGATACACAGCTAGGAGCATTTAATATGTAATGGGTTTTTAAGAACATACAAGAGGTGGACGTTACATGGTGAACAATATACAACTATAGAGTCTGACCAACCTAACCAACATTTTGAGGTTGGTTGTGATTCTACAAGGGGTGATGATATGGTTGGAATGATATATGAGGCCATGGGGATTCCGAATAATGATTCAGGTGAAGGTAGTAGTTGCCCGGTAGATAGTGAAACTGAAACATATCTTAAGCTACTTGAACAAGCAGAGTGTCCATTGTATCCGGGTTGTGTAAATTTTACCTCTCTATCATTTACTGTTCAACTTTTGCAATTGAAGATGTTGCACGGATGGACTGACAAATCAGTGACAAAGTTACTAGAACTTTTGAAGAAGGCCTTTCCTGATGAAGTCAAAATTCCTTCTTCATATTATGAAGCACAAAAGATAACTACTGATTTAGGTTTTACGTACAAAACTTGGGATGCTTGTCCTAACAATTGCATGTTGTTCAGAGGCGAGTTAGCAAATTTAGATAGATGTTGCATATGCCAAATGTCTCGTTATAAAAACTTTGACGAGATGAATGATGCTTCAAATTCCCATGGGAAGATAGCTGCAAAGCAAGTTAGGTATTTTTCATTAAGTTCTAGGTTAAAAAGACTATTCATGTCCTCAAAAACTGCTTCTCTTATGCACTGGCATGTAGAACATCGCATTAAAGACGGTGTTCTTAGGCATCCGACTGATAGTCTTTGTTGGAGAACTTTCGATGAAAGAAATCCGGAGTTTGCTGCTGATTGTCGTAACGTGAGACTTGACTTGGCAGCTAATGGATTTAATCCTTTTAGGACTATGTCTATAGCCCATAGTACATGGCCTATTGTGTTAATGCCGTACAACTTGCCTCCTTGGCTTTGTATGAAAGAAAGTTTTTTTATATTGTCAGTACTCATTGATGGTCCCAAAGGTCCTGGGAATAAAATAGGTGTCTATATGCAACCATTGATTAATGAATTGAAAGAATTATGGAGTGAAGGTGTTCTAACCTATGATGCATCGTGTAAACAAATGTTCAAGCTACATGCAGCATTGTTGTGGACTATCAATGATTTTCCGGTATATGCGAATCTATCGGGCTGGAGTACGAAAGGGGAGAAAGCATGTCCTTGTTGTTTAGGAAATACGGTCTCCAAATGGTTGTCTTATAGTAGGAAATTTTGTTATATGGGTCATCGGCGATATTTACCTACTACTCATAGATTTCGAAAGGATAGGATTTCCTTCAATGATAGAGTCGATATAGGACCTGCTCCATCTCGGTTATCTGGTTTTGATATAAAACAACAAGTACAAGATACACTAACTGAATATAAGATAGAAGATCTTCAACGAAGAATGAATAATCCCCAAAATCATGCAACCATTTGGAAGAAGAAAAGTATTTTCTTCGAACTACCATATTGGGAGCATAATTTGATTAGACATAACCTTGATGTCATGCATATTGAGAAAAATGTCTGTGATAATATACTATAGACATTGTTGGGGGATCGTAGGAGAACAAAAGATAATTTGAAAGCTCGCTATGATTTAAGGGATATGAAAATTAGAAAAGCATTGCATCCTCAAGAACGGGGGGTTAACAAATTATATCTACCTCCTGCATGTTTCTCAATGACCAAAGAAAATAAAGATGTCTTTCTTAAGGTGTTAAAAAAGGTGAAGTTACCAGATGGTTATGTCTCTAATATCTCTCGTCGTGTTCACATGAAAGAGCGAAGCATTTCAGGTTTGAAGAGTCATGACAACCATATACTGCTACAGCAACTGCTTCCTCTTGCTGCTCGAAGGGCATTACCGAAAAATGTTGTTGCCACTTTGATTGAGTTGGCTAACTTTTTTAAGCAATTATGCTCAAAGGTGAACACTGAAGAAGATTTAAATAATATTCAAGATAGAGTGGTGCTTACATTATGTCATCTTGAGAAAATATTCCCACCTTCATTCTTTGATATTATGGAGCATTTGCCTATTCATCTGGCTGAGGAGGCATCATTAGCTGGTAGCCATATATGTGTTGCATTGTGTGGTATGTAAGCCCATATATATATACATACACATATATATGTATTAAGTCACCAACGACGATATGTAATGGATGACTAGTGGTCAGTGGAATATGTCATTGACGATGATACGTAACTGATGACATATATCCAAAAGATGGAATTGTGAAATATGTGTCACTGACGGCGATACGTAACGGGTGACTAATGGCCACTAAATGTACCACCGACGGCGATAACTAACGGGTGGCATGTTTCATTAATGGGCATTGAATAAAACATGTCATTGATGGCGATACGTAACGGATGACATGTTATGAATTGTATTATATGAAAGTTCTACCATGAATGAATTGTATGATATCCATAATGTTTGTGCACTAGTATGATTAATGAATGGATTGTATAGAGTCCATAATGTTTGTGCACTAACGTGTTTGATATGGGTACCTTAAATATGCTTGAAAAGTACATCAGACGTGCTTAATATATGTTTCTATATGTGAAGGGAATGTATTATACAAATGTTGAGGTTGTGTAGACAACTATGAGTGTTAGATGAAATGTGTGTAAGGGTGAAATAGAGAAAATGACCTAAGTCTATGGACTAAACACAGAATCAGCATAGAAGCACAAATGAAATTGCATAGGAGCGCAAGCTTCGTGATGTAAATCATGTTAAGGCAGAAAGTTGGCGCTGTAGCGTGACGTGGGTGGCACAGGAGTGCCAACCCCTTTTATTGGACATTTGTTTAGGATAGAAAATTGGCGCCGTTGCGTCGAGTGATCCACGCAGGAGCACGAATTATGGATTTAGGGCACTGTTCACCTGACTTGTAGGAAAAGAAATGGCTGCTTACTGGTTAAGAAAAGATTGTGAATTATGTTTATTTGATTTCTTTCTTGCATGACTCCATTTTTACTTTACATTTTAGCTACTTACTAAGTGTTTTATTAACTACTCTATTGTGTGCCTTAGGTGGGCGTTAGTTGACTGTGTATAGGGAGGATTTTGGCAGAAAGGATGACAACAGAGTTCTCTTGCCAACCACGATACCACTGCAACACTAGTTTATTTTGTGTGAATCAGAGATTTGATTCTTTTGGGCTTATTATTGTGAATAGTTTTATGATATGTGGTTGACATGATAGGAACTTTGTATTTTGGGATGCTGATTTTAATGCTAAGTATGAGATTTCCCTAATTATTGTGTATATTGTTCCGTCACCACTGCTTGTTACTTTGTGTGAATGCTTAGATTTACACTCTAGATCCTTAAAGGGTATGGGGTGTTACACTGGGAATGATAGATGTTTGTCTACCTCAATCTGTTGATGCATTAATATTTTTGTTAGGAACGAATGATTCCCCTTTCCTCAACGTTGTTGGATTGTCCCCCCTGCGTAGATATTGAGATTTTTGCCACGTATGGCAAATTTCCCCTGGATTCTATTGTGCTATGGTTTTCCGATAACTCATGTACTAGATAAATTAGTATCAAATTTATACTATTTATGAATGATTAAGTTAAGAAATTTGTGATCAGATAACATTTCGATACATGACTACTAAAATTATAAAGTACACATTTCTTGATCAAAAGAAGGACATGTTTATAATAATTGTGGCATATATGGTTTTCTAAGAAACTACAACACAAACCGTTTAGAAAAAAAGAATTATGAGGTTATGTGTGTATGATAATTATTCTTATATATATCATTGTCGAATATTAGTTTTATTATAAAAAGTCTCTACATCATCTAAAACTTCAGTGTATATATATATATATAGTTCATGGTTTTTATAATGGAGATATTTACTTTTAAAGTAATATGTATAGTTTATAAGATTCTTTGTATTGATGAGTACATCAATTTATTAATTTTGAGTCATAAAAGTGATACTTACATAGTTTTAAATCAACTAGTCTTTCTAGAAATATGGATATATAGTAGCATATAATTATAATGGTTGCATGAGATATCTTATAATTTATAAGTAGTATATCATTATTTTGATTCAAAAAGCTCCTAAGTATTTCCACAAAAGCAACATTTATTATAATGAGCTAAGAAAATTGTATGGGTTTGAGGAAAGAGAGTCTCATAAAAAGAAAAGTTTTGAGAAAAAAAAAAGAGTTATTTTCATGTGTCAAAGAAAGTTAAGTATACTAGTTATTTTGTATGGCTTAAATTATATAATTAGATTAAAATCAAGTTTCATTTAAGAAATGAGTTTTATAAGAAAACAAAAAAGCTATTTTATTTTATAAAATTAGATCCATTCATTGACCTCCAACTCACTCTTTTCATTCTTTTTTTTTTCCCACCAGGTATGACAAATTTAATGGTAAAAGGAAGGCCACATGATGTATAGCTGGAGTTCGCTTATTTTTTGTGTTTCCATATTTCAAAACATGTTGAACATATTAGTTATATATATATATATTTGCATGAATATTCTTTTCCATTTATTTGATATGTGATATGGAATTGAGCATTTGGAGGGTTTGAGACCCATGGTGTTATTTTATAAATGTTGTATTAGATATTGTAGTTGAATGCATTGATACAAAATGGGAACAAGAATGCCATAGTAGTTTGGGTTGATTTGATATAATTGTATTGTATTTAAAAGTGTTTCGCAGGTTGATTAAGTTTGAAAAACAGAGGAAACTTTATTGAATTTTATCTTTAAGGTTTATATATTATCTTTAAGGTTTATATATATATTAAATAGAAGTTTTCAGTAAGATCTATTTTATAGGAATTATTATTTGCATATAAGGTTTTATAAATATTTTCAATAATCATAGTGAGTCAGTTTTTAATTAGACTCATTTTAATTATCATTTTCCTTTGAAATACTTGAATCCTAGAAATAGTGATAGGCGAAACGGGTTATGACAATTATATTAAATATGAACGATCAATAGCTTGGGGAAAAAAATCCGTTACCTTCAAGGCCTTAGTTTTCGCCCCTCAATTTTTGCCATTAATACATCTATTAAATTGACTCCAGATGTTGTACCTTTTTCAATCATCATGACGACCATAAAAGCGTGCAAATATTGCAGGTTTAACAAAAATGCAACTTATGTACTCTTGCTCTGTGATATGAAAGAAAAAGTTGTTGTACGTTGTAATTAAACTGCCACTTTTAACTTTGTCACAAGCTTTGATACCAATATTATAATTTTAGCACTAAATAGAGAAAGATAAATAAACAAAGAAGCAACGATGATTATTGTATGAAACAATCTAAGCTTTAAAAAAAAAAGTTAATTAAGAAAGGATAATTATTATTAGAAAAAATAAGGTTACTGTTGTAAAATTAGAAATATTAATGGTAAGTGTAATAGTTATGCAAGGGTGCAAACGTAACAAGTCAATTACAAGTAAAATAAAAGGAATGAAGGTGTGACAGCGGAAGAGTGTAAATGAAAGAAAGCAAAAATAGAGAGAACCAAAGTGGTAGCATAAGTATTAATATAAAATAGAATAATAAAGCCAATTAGAATTGGAGTGACAGAGGGCATAATAGCTGATTGTTACGGCCCGCCCGATTTGCTTGCTAGAGTGGTCCAAAAATGCACAAGGCTTAGCCTAGTTTCTAGAAATCATGCAAGTCCAAGCCCATTTTCTAGAAATCTCTAGCAAGCTAAAATGCTAAAAAGTCTCATGTAAATGTCTTTGTGAATATCTAGATATTTTAGATGATGATTCTAGATAACACATTTAGACTGTCAGATGTAATAAATCTTGGCCGTCCATTTAGGAGGTGGATTACTATAAATACCCCTCCAAGCCTCATTTGTAGGCCAAGTTCTATACAAGCAATTGTAAAGAGTTCTTGTGTAATACAAGGCCTTCTTACTTAGCAACACTTGTCTTTAATTTTTCAACACTTCTCTTCACTTTGCCTTAAAGCTCTTAACTCAACGATCCAAGCCTCTCAAGCTTCTTCTTGAGTGAAGCAAGCTAACTACAAGGCTTACTTAGTAACTTTGGGTTCAAGTTATCTAAGTGCCTCACGAGCGTGCTGCGAAAACTTTAAGCTCGTGACAGTTGGTATCAGAGCACGGTTCGAGCACAAGAGCAACATGGCATCCGACATTGAAGTGACCATGGAGGAGCAAGTTCATGGACGAGAGGAGCAACCTCAGCCATAACCACGCCTACAAGGTAAACGTGGTAAGTCCAAAGCTTCACCCGCGGAAGCCTTGAAGCCTCGTGTTGCTAGCATAGAGCAAGCTATCTCGGGGATGGACAATGTCATTTAGAGTCTCTCCGACTGTCTTGAGGGCCTAGAGACGGACTATGGGGAGATCACTCAAGCCACAAAGTCTAGCATTCTCGAGTTTAGCAAGTCCTACAAGGAGGAGCTTTACAACCTTACATGAGAACTCCATGGCTTGCAGACCTTTATGGAGTATGAATTTCGGGCCATCCGTGCCGAAGTAGAGGAAACTCGCACAGAATGGGAGAGGCACCGTTGCGATCGAGCTAGCCCATCCTCTACAAGTGCTAGCGCGCTAAACACCATGCAAGTGCCTACTCTCGCCACATACCATGGCACTCGCAACGCCACCGAGGTCGAGAACTTCTTGTTCGGCCTTGAGCAATACTTCGAGGCCAAGGATGTCCATGATGACCCTTCAAGAATCGGTATTGCACCTACCTTTCTCCACGATACAGCCCAATTATGGTGGCGTCAAAAGCATGGCAAGGCGGGTAAGGGCATTTGTTCTCTTCGTACATAGGAGGGCTTTAAAAGGGAGCTTCGGAAGCACTTCTCCCCAAGCAATGCCGAAAAGGAGGCAAAAGGCTGCCTCCGTCGTTTAAAGCAAAGCGGCACTATTCGAGACTATATCAAGGAATTCACCATCATCATTCTAGAGATCAAGGACATACCCGACAAGGAATCCCTCTTCTACTTCCTTGATGGGCTCAAGGATTGTGCAAGGGTCGAGCTTGAAAGGCGTGGTGTGCAAAACCTCAACGAAGCCATAGCTGCAGTCGAGTCTCTCACGGATTACACATCCCAATCCAAGGACTAGAAGTTTAGCCATGGTAAAGGTGGGGGAGAGCGGAGCACCAAAAAGGACCATGGCCGAAAGGAAGGTGGTGCACGTAAATCTTTCGGAGGGGACAAGCGCAACAAGCCTAGTAAAGGTAAGTCCGACGCCCCTAAGTCTAAGAGCCCTTATTTTATTTACGATGGTCCTCATTGGGTGCGTGATTGCCCAAAAAGGAAGACCTTCAATGCCTTAGCGGCTCAACATAAGGGCTCACAAGGTGATGACCCCCAAGCAGAGATGGGTTCTCTCCACACAATTGGTGCACTTAAGAGACCCACACATACGAAGAATGGTCTCATGTATGTGAATGCCACTATTAATGGCAAGAATGTGGGGGCGATGCTTGATATGGGAGCCATGCATAACTTCATTTCTATAGAAGAGGCCAAACGGTTAGGCCTCAAATATACAAATGGAGGAGGCACCATTAAGGCGGTAAATTCATCCACCAAAGCCATAATGGGAGTGTCCAAGGCAACAACGGTGCAACTTAGTGCATGCAAAGGAAATCTCGATTTCTCCATTGTCCCTATGGATGACTTCCAAGTAGTGTTGGGTATGGAATTCTTCGACCAAGTTCATGCTTTCCCCATACCAGCCTCTAGCTCCTTTAGCATCCTCGATGGGAGTCAATCATGCATGGTAATGGCGGAACGTGTAGCCAAGGTCGAGAGCAAGATGCTATCCACACTACAATTCAAACGGGAGTTGAAGAAAGATCCAAGCTTTCTTGCCACAGTACGAGAATTGAACGATGGGGAAGATGTCACCATTGCCAAGGATCCAACACCAAAAAAAGTCCAAGCCGTCCTTGAAGAATATAAAGACGTCATGCTATAAGAGCTCCCAAAGAAGTTGCCACCACAACGAGAAGTAGATCATCAAATCGAGTTGGAGCTTGGTGCCAAGCCTCCAGCCATGGCGCCTTACCGCATGGTGTCACCCGAGCTTGCGGAGTTGAAAAAGCAACTCCAAGATCTTCTTGATGGGGACTATATCCATCCCTCCAAAGCTCCATACGGTGCTCCCGTCCTCTTCCAAAAGAAGAAGGATGGATCCCTCCATATGTGTATTGACTATTAGGCTTTCAACAAGATCACCATCAAGAATAAGCACCTAATTCCTCTAATTGCAGAGTTGTTCGACCAACTTGGGAAGGCTCAGTACTTTAAAAAGCTTGACTTGAGATCGGGGTACTATCAAGTGCATATTGCCAAAGGAGATTAACCGAAAACGGCATGCATGACAAGGTACGGTGCCTTCAAATTTTTAGTCATGCCATTTGGCCTCACCAATGCACCCGTCACATTTTGCACTCTTATGAATAAGCTATTCCATCCCTATCTCGATCGGTTTGTTGTGGTGTACTTGGATGATATTGTGGTATATAACACCACCTTTGAAGAACATGTGCAATATCTTAAGCAAGTATTCCAAGTGCTTTGTGAAAATTAACTCTACGTCAAGAAAGAAAAAAGTTCCTTCGCTAAAAAAGAAGTAGAGTTCCTCGGCCACCAAATACGGGATGGAAGATTAATGATGGATCAAACAAAGGTGAAGGCCATTAAAAAATGGGAGCCTCCCACCAAGATACCGGAGCTACGATCTTTTTGTGGGTTGGTGAATTATTATCGGTGGTTTATCAAGGGCTACTCTGCCAAGGCCGCCCCACTCACAGATCTACTCAAAAAGAACCACACATGGCACTGGTCCAAAAAATACCAACATGCCTTCGAGGAGTTAAAGAAGGCAATATGCGAAGAATCATTGTTGGTGTTGCTTGATCACACAAAACCATTCGAGATGCACACGGATGCGTCCGACTTTGCCATAGTGGGAGTTCTCATACAAGAAGGACACCCCATTGCATACGAGATTCGTAAGCTTAATGACACGGAACAGTGATATACGATCCAAGAAAAAAAGATGACGCCTACGGGTTTGGCGTCACTACTTGCTTGGCTCATCCTTTGTTATCAAGACCGACAATATGACAACGAGCTATTTTCAAATACAAAAGAAGCTAAGCCCTAAGCAAGCTCGATGGCAAGACTTATTGGCCGAATTTGACTATCGGCTCAAGTATAAACAAGGCAAGGCGAATGTAGTGGCTAACGCTCTAATTCGCAAAGAGGAACTCGCAACATTAAGTATGAGTCGACCACAAAGTGTGCTCATTGATAGCATAAAACCGGGCCTAGAGCATGATCCAATAGCCAAGAACCTCTTAAACGTGGCTAGTGAAGGGAAAATGCGACGCTTTTGGCTTGATGAAGGATTACTCTTCACAACAGGAAACCGCTTGTTCGTGCCAAAATATGGGAGTTTACGAAAAGAAATCATCAAGGAGTGCCACGATTCCAAGTGGGCTGGGCACCTAGGTATGGCACGAACCCTTGCACTTGTGCAAAATTCATATTATTGGCCTTAAATGCAGGAAGATGTGGAAGGCTATGTGAGGACTTGTCTTGTGTGCCAACAAGATAAAGTCAAACACCAACACCTGCGGGGTTGGTAGAACCCCTACCCATAGTGGAAAGGCCATGGCAAAGTGTGTCAATGGATTTCATCGTGGCCTTATCAAAATCCGAGGGATATGGAAACATAATGGTGGTGGTTGATCGATTTAGCACATATGCCGCCTTCATCCCCATCTCTATGGATTACATCGCGGATGAGGCTGCTCGAGCGTTCCTCAAGGACATAGTGAAAGTATGGGGACTTCCCTAAATATTGTAAGTGATCGGGTTCCTTGTTTCACCAGCCGCTTTTGGAGAGAACTCTTCAAGCTATTGGGGACCAACTTGAGCTTCTCAATAAGCTTCCATCCCCAAATTGACGGGCAAACCGAGCTTATCAATGCCTTACTTAAGCTATACTTAAGGCATTAGATGAGCGCTCACCAACATGATTGGGCGAAGTTGCTAGATGTTGTCCAATTCTTGTATAACCTCCAAAGAAGTGAGGCTACCGGCAAGAGTCCTTTCAAGATTGTAACCGGACAACAACCCATGACACCAAATGCCATAGCCTCAACATATGGGGGTAAAAGTCCGGCAGCTTACAAGCTTGTGAAGGAATGGCATGAACAAGCCGACATTACGAGAGCATGTTTGGACAAGCGAAGCTAATGAAGAAATGGGCAGACACAAGGACACGACACCTCACATTTCAAAAGGGGGACTTGGTGCCTGTAAAGCTACTACCCTAACAATTCAAGTCACTACATAAAGTGCACAAGGGGTTAGTGCAAAAATACGAAGGTCCCTTCCTAATTGTCAAGCGAGTGGGCGAAGTCTCCTACCAAGTTCAACTACCCCCTAAACTCAAGATTCATCCGGTCTTCCATATCAGCTTCCTCAAGCCATATCATGAAGACAAGGAAGATCAAAGTAGAAGCGAGTCCAAGAGAGCGCCTACAGCTATCGTCACCATATTCGACAAGGATGTGGAGTACATCCTTACGGATCGAGTGATACGAAGGAGAGGAGTTCCACCATATGTTGAATACTTAGTCAAGTGGAAAGACCTTTCGGACAGCGAAGCAAGCTGGGAACGCGAAGATACCTTGCGGCAATTTGGCGAGCACATCCAACTCTACAAGGACAAGAGCGTGCCGAGGACATCACAAAATTAGGTGGGGGAGGATGTTACGGCCACCTAATTTGCTTGCTAGAGTGGCCTAAAAATGCACAAGGCTTGGCCTAGTTTCTAGAAATCATGCAAGTCCAAGCCCATTTTCTAGAAATCTCTAGCAAGCCAAAGTACTAGAAAGTCCCATGTAAATATCTTTGTAAATATCTAGATATTTTAGATGATGATTCTAGATAACATATTTAGACCGTCGGATGTAATAAATCTTGGCCATCCATTTAGGAGGTGGATTACTATAAATACCCCTCCAAGCCTCATTTGAAGGCCAAGTTCTCCACAAGTAATTGTAAAGAGTTCTTGTGTAATACAAAGCCTTCTTACTTAGCAACACTTGTCTCTAATCTTCCAACACTTCTCTTCACTTTGCCTTAAAGCTCTTAGCTCAACCATCCAAGCCTTTCAAGCTTCTTCTTGAGTGAAGTAAGTTAACTACAAGGCTTACTTAACAACTTTGAGTTCAAGTTGTCTAAGTGTCTCACGAGCGGGCTGCAGAAACTCTAAGCTCGTGACACGATGCTCTTATCGCTTGAGTGAATATGTCAAATACAAGTGAATTGAAACCAATAAATTTTGTTCTCCACATGCTTGCGTGTCATCTAAAGGGAGCTCTCCACAATTAGTTTTTCTCTTTGAATTCAAACCAGTTTTCTTCATTTCTTTAGTGATCAGTTTTGCAAATCAAGCTACTAATTTAACTTGGGGTTTCGCCAATAAGAGATAAATTGCTGGAGGCCACTTTTACACAACAGATACCATCCTTACTAATAATTCAAGAGACATCTAACTTAAACTTAGGAGAATGATAAAATTAATTACAATCTGATGCCAACATATCCCAATCACTCTAAGGCCAGTTTGGGATTGCTTCTACTCAAGGAATAATCAAATTTTCTTTAAGAAACAACAATTAAGGTGTTTCGTAAACATTTTTTAAATCTGGTTAAGGAATAATCAGTTTAAAAGATAAATCTAGTTTTACAAAAGACTCCAAAGTAGGGTTATGGTTGCTTTTAGACCTATTTCTGTTTTTGATACAAGGAATGTCTAATATACCCCTATCAGGGAAATAAAAGTATAAAATTAACCTTATTTATTAATTTTTTTAAAAATATGTATACTTGTTAATAAGAAAATAATTATAATTATTTATTTATTTTTCTAAATATATTTTTTAAAAAAAAATAAAACCTTGGTCGAAGCACTTTCCAGGGGGTTCACTAGACCGTTGTCGAAGATAGTAATCGACGACTGTCAAACGTTAACAACTGGCAACACCACCAACGCCAGAATAATCCTGGAGGGTAAACTATCTGTCCGTGGAGGTTTCACTGCAAAAGGACCAAGCGTTTTGCTATGGAATAAGGCAAGAATTTCAGTTGAAAATTTAGCCATCTTTTGCCACGATAACAATCGGTCCTCTATTGGTGAAATCTTCGTAGTTGAACAGATTACCCTCTAACAATCACTATGGTGTTGGCTTTGTCATCTGACATGCCACAAAGACTGATGCCAGCAACCGTCTCCGCCAGTGGTCCAATATCCCTCCGACAACTTTTTTTTTATTTCCAAATTTTTATTTTTTTTAAATTTCATATAATAAATTTAATAAATATAATATTTTAATATACTTTATTAATTAATAACATTTATTGAATTTATATTTATATTAATATTGTGAATTATATTTTGATATAACTTGTGTTGTCATATATTTTTATATTAATTAAAAATATTAATTATATTTTTAAAATATTATAAACAATATTATTTATGTATAAAAAGTAATATATATAAAAATAATATGAAATATTTAAAAAATTGATTATAAATATTAATGGTAAATTATTACAGAGGGGTAATACACATGCCTATTTTAGGAATTTGAACGTAATAAAAGCAACAACAACAACCATCACAAACACATTTATTCTACTTTTGAAAAGCACAACAATTTTTTAAAGTTAGCCTTCAAACTTATTTTAAAAGCTGATTATTTCTCTACACAATAGAAGCCGTTTATTTCTTTAGCAACAACAATCTCAAACTTGCTCAAGTCTCCAATGGATAAAGTAGTTAATAGGTCATTATATATATATATATATATATATATATATATATATATAACTCTAATTAAATTTTATAGAGTATAAAATAGGTTCCAAATTTCCATCCTCATAAATAATAAACATTGCAGTCGACCTCCCAACCAATTCGTTCCACACTTTTGCCTACAATAGGATAGGATGTCTGAAAGTAACTCTAATAAAAAGCAGCAATTTAAAGACATATTTTGTGGTCTATGAAAGTAACACTCAGCCATCAACAGTTTTGAGAACTAATACGGTCATCCCCTACCAATTGGATCATGCTATTAAAGTTATCAAATTGTCTGCAATAATATAGAATTTTATATTTTAAAAAAATTTTAATATTTAAAAAGTTTGGACTTCGAAATTAAAAAAAAGAATATAGAATCAAAATCATATTCAGAGTAAATAATTAAAAAATTATATCAAAGAAATTATCTCATCCTTTGATCTCAAGAAAACATCAGCAAATGCCAATCGTGTTAATCCTAGATCGCTAATTTCTTGATAACGAGGATCATAAAAGTAAAGTCTTGATCCTAATTCCATACAATTAAGAAGTCTACCATAAGAGAAAAATCCACCATCCTTCCACAATCGTCAATTGGTACAGGTCCAATAGGTAGTTGTTTCGTCCAATACCTCTCGTTCATCATCCATGTTTCAAAAGAATCTTCTATTTTATCAAAAATTAGCAAAGAAAGAGCATCATTATAAACATCAAGAGCACCTATTGCATGCTGTAGGATAAGGCAAATCTATCACTTGAAGATCCTCGTTGCCCATATAAAATGAAATGATTATATGCTTAAGTTGCATGTTATTGATATTATTACAGACCAAGCAACAGAAAATTCCCGTCAAGAATACTGTTGAAGGACCTTCCGGAGTGTAACAAATAAAATGTGTGTTATCGGAGATATATTATTAATATATTGATACGATAAGTGGGAAAGCTGTTTATCGGAGAACAAGATAGTTGATTCTGATGAAGTTCTAGCAATAAGATGTGTATTATTAATACTATAGTTCTTGATGTGCTTGAATATAAAACTAGAGTTTTCAATTGAAGCATACCAAGATTTACAAATACATTTGTATGGCATGAGAGATTTCACAGGAAACCTTGAGAGAATTTCAGTTAACAAATCTTCAAGAAAATAACCACTGTCTATTTGCATTGCAATGCCCTGGATTTAGATTCCGAATCAAATTCAAGAAAATCTCCTACCATGAGAAATTTGCAAAAACTAATAGTAAAATCTCATTCTTCATCAACAAAAAAATAGCCGTTAAGTGTTTCATAAAATAGGTGAATAAATACCAGAAAAAAATTAAATGAGTGAATTAAAAAAATATTCAAAGAATTTTATGGAAGCAATCAAGTGAAGAAAATCATAGCAAGGTGAGAGAGCATCAATTTTGGATTTATCATAGATAGGAAGGCAGGTTTGCATTAAATTCGAAGATGACGAGTGAACTTCTGGATTCCTTTTGATGTTTCTATTTAAAGGCAATTTAAGAAAAAGGGTCATCTTAAAAAGATGACCACCCAGATGGGACATGATTATACTTTAAAATAAAAAAAAATTTACAGTCCTAGCTGAGATTAAATTTGATGTTTTAAGCTTTCTCATAAAAAATATTAATATTATATTTTTAATTTTATTCATTACGATTCAGCTACAATGTTATAAAATTAGTCCTGCTGGGCTCCCAAAAACAACCTTATAAGATTTGGACTAATTAATTATTCTCACGTTATTTTTCAAATTTTGACAAAATCTCCAAAAACCAGCGTTAGTTAACCTTTAGTTTCTTTTGCTATTTCTTCTTGTAGTGATGTTCATTTTCAACGGAGGAGCATCTTTTAACTTAAGTTAAATTTGAAATTAAGATATCTTTAAAATACATTAGTCTACATGTACCTAATATTTAATAAGCACTCAGATTATTCAACTTTATTTTACAGAAAATTTAAAAATAAAGACTTATGTTGCAAAATTTCATGTTGTCTAATAGATATATTCCGTGATGTATCTATCATTAGTTCATTGCCGATGAACTAATGATAGATACATCACGGAATATATCTAGAAGAAGCACAAACCAGTAAAGAATTATTTTTGAAATAGAAATGAATAATCATCATAGGCAAATTAATTATTGGAATTAGCTATAACAAATTGATCAAGCTAACGTGTTTCTTCACTTAGAATTTTCGGATGTGTCTGTTTGTGTTTTTTAAGTTTTTGTTTTTAGAATTTGAAAAGAATGTGTGGTTGATTTTTAATTTTTTTTAAATTTTGAGAATGATATGTGATTGATTTTTCATTTAACTGTATTGAAAAATGTAGATTTTCAGAAAACAGAATTTGCAAAATATAAACAAACAAAACCCTTTTGCTCTTTAGGAATTGCTTTTGAGAAGTGAGCTCACTATTTCACTCTAAAAAACTTGCATATCAAATATTTCAAATTTTCAATAAAGACTGATCGTATGCACATAAAAAATGTATACATATTCAAAAAAATCCCCAACTTACAGCCTTGGGCCTTTGAGTGCATTGGATCTTTGAGTTCAGCTTTCTTGCGAAACCAGCCGATCTCTGGAAATCTTTTTGATCGATTCAAAGATAAAGAACTCACACAATTTCTCTTCTTTGATTTGTCTCCTAAACACTCTATTCTAGTGAAAAAAAATAATGATAAATAACATGGGGGTAGGGGTCTATGAATGTTTGTGAAAGAGGACAATAAGGCTTTGACTTTTTATATAGATAATACCAAGATCAATATTAATTCTTTCATGATTTCTTAAACTCTTCCTCAACCAAAACGATGGAAGGAATAACTAACGATATTTTTGGAATTCTCTTCACTTTTTATCATTATTACATTCTATTAATCCAAAGACACAACTATACTTAAAATAGCATAACATTATGCTAGACATAGTTAGTGTGTGTGTGCGCGTGTGTAATAGTTTAAAAGAGTGGAGTTTAATGAGTTTAAAAGTGAGGATCGAATAGAATCCCCTTATTAGATATTATAGGTGATATAGGTGATAATAAGCTAGTTATTTTTGTTCATGCATGAGAGGCCCATGGTCTAACCTAAGACTTCATTCCCCAGCGTCCGAAAGCCCATTGCCCATGCAAAAGGCCCACATATATTAAGATTGAAATTCTTGCAAAAGGCTTATGGGAGTGTGGTTTTGTTCTGAACGCTTTGCCTGCTGTTATGGTGCTTTGAGTATGAAAATTATGAAAGGAGTACAGTCCATCACCCTCTGCCATGTTGCCTAACTTTTGCTCCTGAAGATTTTGCTGCGTTGCGTTGTTGGATAGATTTGGTGGAGAAGAGGCAGCCACCGCAAGTATGAATTTTGGTCGGTATTTATCTCATTTCTTATCCTTCACCAAAGCATTAAGAAACTTTTTTGATTGAAGGTCAAAAAACTCTAGAATATGATGTCTGGAAATTTTTTTTTTGATTGATTAGTTAAACTAATTGTTCATGAACCAGTCTAAATATTGTGAGCTGAGTGGGCATAAGGGAGGCTTTTAAACATTAGCCAATTATAAATAACAAAACATACACCTATGTACGTGTGAAGCGGACTGGAACCTGGACTCACTAACTTCAGCAGATTATCAAGATAATTAAACATTATTTAGTTTTATGTTTATATTCGTTCCGACAGTTTCAACTTACAACTGTGTTAGGTTTCAGGTCCATGCAGTAGAACTAGTTTCCAGGTCTCGTGTCAAAAGTTCCAAGTTTGACCTGAAAAATTAGAAGTCTAAGTTTAATGTTACTGATTTCCTGTTTGGTACACATTATCGTCTTCATTTAGGTACCCAAGTTTCAAAGTCAGACAAAAAGTATCTCTTACGATTTAGCTTGAAAATGGGGTAATATCGCATATTACTCCTGAGATATGAGGTAATATTGCTAAAAAATATAATTTTATATTTGTATCATCAATCAACAACTTCTATCATTCAGATCCAATCAACAACTTCTGTCTATCTATCCACAAACAGTGAGGATAAAACACGAATTCTATACAAAATTAAATCTCAAACAAGCTAAATATAAAAAATAAATATAATAAAAAGTTCAATGCAATAGCGTTGGAAGTATTAGCTAGGAACCCAAAACCTAGTTAACCATGAATCCCCATAATCAAGCTAACCATGAATCCCCATAATCAAGCAAATCATCAAACCAAAAGCCAACAATCATGACCCCCTACATCAAGCAAACATTAAATGCAACAGCATTGAGTACAGAATACAGAACACAGAGTCCAAATCCTATAACCCATCAACACACCAGGCACTAGGGACGGGCCAGAAATCCCATTGTGGTGGGGGGGAGGGGGTGGGGTGCAATTTCATAGTACAATACATATACAAAAATTTTCATAAAATAATATATAACATGATAAATAAAATTTTTTATTACAAAAAGAAAATGATTTTGCTAATTTTATTATCAATGTTAATTTAAGCTTATTAAAACGTTGATAAATCTTAGATTTATCTTCAATAGATTCCTAGCAGCTAGCATTCACAGAAAAAAATCTAATAATCCTACAAATAATGTTATTTTCATAAACTGTAAAAGTAGTTTAATGGTTTTGTTAAGCCTTTTTCTACTAATATTTTTTGAGCTTAGATTATAATACAGTTGATATCAAGCTAACATTCACAAAAAAAAAAAAATCTAATAATCTTACAAATAATATGATTTTCATAAACTATAATAGAAATAGTTTAATGGTTTTGTTAAGCATTTTTCTAATAATATTTTTTGGGTTTAGATTATAATACAATTGAAATCAAGCCAATTACATTTATTTTTACTTGAACTTAAGTCTTTTTCTAAACAGAAGGGGCAATATGGTTATTTGGTAGAAATTATATATACAATTTAGGGATTTTAAAAAGCCCAGGAGAGACAACTTTGATAGAAATTATATATACAATTTAGAGATTTTAAAAAGCCCAACAAGAGTAGTTGCCCTCCTGAACCTTAATTAGCTCCGTCTCTGCCAAGCACCATTCTACACCCCCCACCATAGTGGCTAGTGACTAGCTACCACCCCCACAACCAAACAAACAGCTAGCCACCAATAAAAAATACAACCAAACCACCAACAAAAATATAAGAATCAAAAACCAAAACACATTGTATGCTGAGCATAGATAGCTTGTTGACTTGAAGAAAAACTCTAGCCACCACGCAACCCTTGCCGCCAAATAACGAAGATGAAGATTAGAGATGCATGGTTAATTTACTAAAAGAACCAATTTATTGAGAGAAAGAATCAAGGAGAAAGAAGTAGGAGGACGAAGAAGAAACCCATGTCAGCCACCATGGACGAGAAAAAGAAGAAACCCATGGCAGCCACCTCGAAAAAGAACAATGAGAAAGAAATTAAACCTAAGTTTTTTTTTTTTAACTTAATTTGGGATTAGGGTATGCAATCGATTTGGGGTGAGAGTTACTATCCACAAGGGTATAATTGACTTTTAGCTTTTTCGTTTGTAAAAAAATGACGCAACTGTTGTTAATTGGATCCATATGTAAAACTATTCAAACCTTGAGGACCAAAGTGTAAATACGAAATAACATTTTTTATTATTACACCAATTTTAAGGGTAGTAGGTGATATTATCCCACCTGAAAATTAGTAGATCTATACAAGGTTTAACTTATTAACTTAAACTCAAAATAATTACACACAAATTTTTGCTGGATTAAATTAACGTTTTTTTCTGAGAACATGAAATATATTGAGTTCTTCTCGCAGTTTGTAGCATTTTTTATGTTCTTCAGGGCATTCTTTTGTAACAGTTTGTCAATCCATCTCTAAAAAATCATGCATCCACAATATGGTGCAAATATCAGATATAATTACAAAGAGATTTGTCAACAAGAACATTTATTAATTCTAATAGTTGAAGTTAAACCACAATATTGTTTTGTATTCTTTTCACATGATCTTTATTTTAATTTCCGTGTAAAGAAGCATTCTAAAAAATTATTTCCTCCTAGATTTCTTTAATCTGTCAAAATTAATTTGAAGACTATCCAGAACCCCTTTTCCAGAATCTTTATGTAATATTTGTAACGTGCTCTTGCATTCACCTAAACTTTTCCCAAATTGAAAGGAACACAAAACTTCGAGAGCTAAAGGAAGACCACTAGCATACTTCACATTATATTTAGACAGCTCCAAATAGTCTCGTAAAGGTTGATAATTCTTAAAGGCATTTGGATCTGAAAAGTTGAAGAGCTTCGCCATCGTTTAGCTCCTTGGCCCCCATAAATCTCATCCACTCCATGTGCTGTTAACAATTGCTTATATCTTGTTATGGTTATGATCTTACTTCCTAAACCAAACCAATCATACTTCTCAGCTAATTCATTTAATTGCTTTATATCATCCACATCATTTATAACAATGAGAACCTTTAAATTGTGCAATCAACTTTTTATCATGTTGATTTTATCATAAGCATTCCATATGTTGATATCTTCTTTGTTTAGGATTTGGCAAAGAAGCTTTGTAAAGAAACCAGACCGGACCAGGAAGTTTTGAAATTTCTCTAACATTGACCAAAAACCTTTTGCCTTGGGAATTCATCAGAAATCAAGTCATAAATGACTCTTGCAATTGTTGTCTTAACTATTCCTCTCATGCCACAAATCCCTATCATGGGAACGTCATTTGGGTTTGTATTTATAAGCAACCTCAATTTATCCAAACGTGAATCTATTCCTTCTAGGTCCATTGTTACACTTAGTTTACTTGATATCTCTTTCACAATTTCTTGAACAAATCCTGATTCATGCCTACAGTAGAGTGAAAAAGAACATTAAAAATCTAGTACTATTCTCATACCAAAGCAGAGAGAGATAATTAAACAAGTATCATACCGTTTTGATGATAGAATTATCATTTCCCATTTTCGATCATTAAGATAATATACACGTATATGACAACATTGAAACTATAATATTCACTAAATAAAAATTTACTGGTTTCATCATTTATAAATATTTATATCCACCTAGCCCTTTTTTATTTGCTGCACATCGATAAATTATTTCTTCACATTTACTTTGCTTCGTCAGAGCAAGTTTTCATTTCCTTAATAGTTTTTGGTGAGTTATTTGTGAATCATTTTGGTGAACCAATAGGTTTGTGATCATTACATTGAAGTCCCATTGATTTAGTGAGATAATCAACATCATTCTACATATATAGAACTACTTACAATTGACAACTACTTAAGGTGGTAGGGAAATTATTATAGATATGAATTTACCTTCATGCCATCCTAAAATAAATTTTGGCTGTAACACTGATTGTACTATCTTAGAATTCACAAGAAACCTAGTCATAATCGACTCTTCGATTTGTAGTCATGCTTAATAGTCCTATTCCTGAGATCCTATTATGTGAATATCCTATTATGTGAATATCATTTGTATGGGATTTTAGAATTTTAATTATGAGTATATCGACTGGAAACCCAAAGGTATATTCCGGTGGTGAACCTGAATAGGCACTATACTGGTCTGCAACTGGGTGTAAGCAACGCCACGTACTCAATATCAGACATTGATGCCGTGTTTCTATTCCTGTATTTAAGCTGAGTTTTGAATCGTAAGAGTTCCTTTTGTGATGCGCTTGTGTCAGGATGGCTTGAGAAAGTGCTTTAGAAGGAAATAATTTGATTCAGAACTTCGACTTCTTTATTTGGTGTCAGAGCCATGGCAACTTGTCCTGATAAATCTGTGTCCATAATGCCTACTTCTTCCTTTTGAAAGTCCTTTTCATATAAAATAGATAGTCTCTATGAAACACAATATTTTCCTGATAGTTCTCAACTCCCTACTTCTAATCTTCCTTATCTTAATCCTTATCGTGTGTACGAAAATCCTCTTTCTTTGTTCCATAAAACCATCAAAACTTTAATTAATCCTTCTCCTCCTAATGTCAAAGAATATGTTCAGTGTAGCAAATTTAATGCTTATCAACTGTTCAAGTTGATATTCCAGATCATTTGATTGATCTTCGGAAACGAAAAGGTTTCAGCCACCTTCATTTTGGAGGAATTCGTTTTGCCCCACCTACCATGCTCGAAAAGGCCTTCCTGTTACCTCCAGAATTGCTCTTGTTGATACCAGATTTTTTAACTATGAAAATGCCTGTCTAGGCATTGTTCAAACTACTCTTAATGTTGGTACGATCATGGTTACCATGTTCCCAAATTTCAATATGCCCATCAACGATCCCCAACTTGAAACTTGTCTCAAATTACAAATTCAGGTTATTGGTGCTGTTCTTGTTGGGCCTACATATATGTACACTCTTCATTACCAAATGGTTTACCAGGTTCAAGATCATGCTATGGATATAGCTCTTCCAAATGAAACAAACGATTCTATATTCAGCAATGTAGAATCAAATCAAGTTCCTAGCTGTACTTTTGTTCCTAAATAGATAGCCCGTGAAAAGCTTAAAGAATTGATACCTACCAAATGGGACACCAATTATGAAGAAACCCATGTAGCTTCTTCATCCAATCAGCTTTTACAGTCCACAGAACCTACTTTTAAAAGAACCTCCAGTGGAAAAATAGAAATTCACTTTGTACCTGAAAAGCCTTTTACACAACCTTTTTCAACTCAGTTTGGAATTCTTCCTTGTATTCCTACTGAGATTTATGCTTTTGATGATCAAGGCGTTCCTATTCATATGTTCCAAGAACATCAACTAGACAATCTCTCTTGTAATTGTCCTGCTTGTTTGGAGCATGCTGATCCTTTTAGACTGCCTAGTAGAAAAAGAGCTTACCGGCCTCCAAAGTTGATGATGTTAGATGCTTTTTATGAGGCATACAAGCGAAAGGTTCTTGGTTATGATTTACTGGGTGGATCAACTGGTAAATTTGACTTTGTAGTCAAATACATAGGTCCAGTTCATCAAATAATTCCAGAACCAGAACCCTCTGGATGGGATAATCTAGATGATGATTCTCGATCTGATTTTTTTGATCTATAAACTCCAATTCAGATCTCCATCCCGCAGAAAAGAAGTAAGTCTAAAGCTATTTGGATCCCCAAACATCATACTGGAGTAGCTATTCCTTCTTTAGCTATGTATCAACCAGATCCAGATTCGTTCCCTCCTCTTGAATCCAGAGAAGATCCTGTTACTAGAGAAAAATCTACATGGAAGATTAAACCATTAACTTTTGGAAAAGCAAATGGACAACCTGAGCAGATGACTCAAGCAGAAGCAGTGTTAAATTGGCAATCTGAAAACACAGTAGTTCAGAACCAATATCTTTAAAAAAATAAAAGAAGTAACCAAGAGAATCGAGTCAAAAATAGATTCTCAACAAAAAAAAGTGCTGACTTCGCTAGAAGCTTTGAAGGAAAGAATTGAAGAACTTCATCAGATTATTCTTCAACATTTGAAGCAATCCATTCCTTTTCAACACCTTCAAACTGAAATGAATCTATTGAAGCAGCAATTGATCTATTTAGAAAGAATGGTTTCTACTATTCAACCTCTACAACATCCTCTAGACAGACTTTTTACTTCGCCTTCCCCTCCATCCATTTTACCTAAAACACCACAAGTCTTGATACCTCCCGCACATCCCACTCCTGATTCTATTTTTGGGAATAGTTCTTTATTCCTCAAGCCTTTGCAACAAAAGCCTTTAAAACAAAAGCAGAAACCTTCTTCAAGTAAAACACATCCACTAGACCCTCCAGTTCAACTTACCATCGCATCTTATCCCATCTCCACATACCTTCAAAACCTTACAATTGAGCATCAAAATGTGGATTTATCCTCTGCTTCAGAAAATATTTCTGATCAAGAAAATTCTCAAATTTCTAAGATTGATTCTGATTTCGATCAGATTCTTCCTATCATGATGCATTCTGGCAATGATGATGATCCTTAGCCTTCTTATACACATGCCACAGTTCAAAATCCTTCAGATGAAGATGAATCTATTAAGGATACTATTCATGTTAATAGTCAGCCGACTCACAAGCCCGCACGTCATAAGACTTCTCTGTTTGCTTTTGATGATTTCAACATTGATAATCAAAGAAACAGAATTCATGAAATGACATCCTGGTGTAATGCAGAAATGTTACGTCCCAGCTATATAGTGAAAGTAGTTATTATTGATTTCATAGCAAGAATGACAGGGTCTTTACGAGAATGGTGGTTAAAGCTTGGAGAATACTCCCAACTACAAATTATTGATTCAGTGGACATCAATTGTCATGCCTTAAAATATCTTATTTAGAAATTTTAAGGGTGATTGATTAAGAAAAATAATAAAAAGACATCATCAATATTTCACTTTTTTTAAAATCATTTTCCAATTCATACATATATTTATACATATCACATGAATCTATTACAACATCTGCCTATTTGTTCAAGATAAACTTTACATACACTGATGACCAAACTTAGTACATAGGTTGATAATCACATAATAAAATTTCCTATCACGATTTAGGCTAGTCAAAACATTTTCCAAAACCATCGCATGCATGTAAACGCCCAAACTCCCTAGGAAAGCTCTGGAACATCACTAGTATGAATATTTTTTTTTGTACATATGGAGGGAGGGAGTGAGCATATAGTCCAATAGGAAAGATTCTAACATTATACTAAATAACAAGCATTCAAACAATTACGACTCAATTACATAGTTACACAACCAATTATAATAAGTCAAGCAATCATTCTCATTCACACATCAAGGTATCATATATTCACTTGACAATCAAAATTTTTCATCTAATGTTTCCCTTAGACCCGTATCCAAACGGCCCATCCCACGTCCAACAATTCGAGTTTATATTCGTGTTCCCCTTGGATCCGTATCCAAAACGGCCCATCCAAGGTCCAACACTAAGAATTTCATATCCACATTCTCCTTGGATCCATATTCAAAACGGCCCATCCAAGGTCCAATGCATACACTTATAAACCTTTCAATATAATTTCTAAAATAAGTCTCAAGGCATACAGTTTTTATGAAAAATCTAGACCTGTCAGGAGGGGTGCACACAGGTTGGTTCGATTCTGTAATTTCGCTCGACACTTGACACTTTCATAACCCGACACTCGACACTTACATGTCGAGTCGTGTCGGATTCACAATCGACACTCGACACTTATATAGTCGTGTCAGATTCACTCGACACTCGACACTCGACACTTACATAGTCGTGTCAGATTCACTCGACACTCGACACTTACATAGTCGTGTCGGATTCACTCGACACTCGACACTCGACACTTACATAGTCGTGTCGGATTCACTCGTCACTCGACACTTGATATCTGCCTACTTTTCGACATTAGACACCATCCACTTGACCCTCGACACTTACATGTCGAGTCATGCATACGAGACTCGACACCAGCCTCTTGACACTCGACACTCGATATCTGCCTACTTTCTGACACTCGACCCTCGACACTTACATGTCGAGTCGTGGATATGACACCCGACAATAGCCTCTCAACCCTTGATACTTATATGTTGAGTCATGCATATGACACTTGACACCAGCCTCTTAACTCTCGACACTCGATATCTACCTACTATCCAACACTCGACACCATCCACTCGACCCTTGACACTTACATGTCGAGTCGTGCATATGACACTCGATACCAGCCTCTCGACACTCGATACTTACTGTCGAGTCGTGTCGGATTGCATATCAGTCTCAAAAGATACAGAATTGTGAAAATATTCAGATCTGTCGGATGAACAATATCATTTCCAGATTTCAACCTCCAATTTCGAAAATTCACCAAAATTTCATTTTAAATCCAAATTCAATGAAATCAGTGACTATTTAAAGCTTCATATGTCTATTTTCCTAAACAAAAGAAAAATTGTACAAATCACAATCCAAAAAAATGCAGCAGCTCAAATAACATAGAACTGTCACATGAACCACAACTTCCATTAAGAGCAACCTCTCATTCACTTCGTAAGCACATAATTTCATAATAATTCATCATCCAAGCAACAAACAATCAATTTAACAATAAATCACATGCATTGCAAACCAACATCAATTAAAACAACAAAAATAAATAACAAGATTTAAGTATAGTGTTAGAAAATCCCTACCTAGTTTCCAAGCCTATACACCTCTTTGATTTTTTCCTTCTTTTCCTCTCTTTTTCTTCTTCTCCCTCTTCTCTTTCTCTCCCTTTAGCCGTAAGACTCTCCTCTTCTATAACCAAATGAAAGAAAAATCCTCCCCCTTTGGAACCCTAATGTCTCTTATATATACAAGGCCTTAATATGTGGGCCTAAGTCCACTTATTTTCCAAACCCATTTAATCCTTACCAAATTCTAACACAAGCCCACAACTATAATCCAACCCAATTCTCATTTATTTAAACATGGTTTTACAACTACTTCATGGCCTAAAGCCCATCAAATTCAAATAAACTTACTCAAATACCCTTAGGCATAGTTTCTAAATTTTGTAATATATATTTACATACATTTTTTTTGAACTCTACATCAATCAATTCATGTTTTACATTTACTCAGAATTTCTAGGAAGTCCTACACATGTTGAAGATAAAGCCCGAGAAGAATTCTTCAAATTGAAATGCTGTTTTTTCAAGCCAAAGCATATTCAATGCCATTTCAAGAAAGTTCGAGAAAGATTCTATCTCATTGGACGCTTAGATGATCCTAATCTTAAAGCAGGCTTATCTTAATCAACTTCTAAATCCCTTGGGATCTGAAACTTTGAGGTTTATTGCATCCAAAGGTATGACCCTTTCTCAAGTATCTTTGGGAAATCTATTACAATTTGTGTTGCAACAACTACAAAAGCTTTGCAATAGTTCAAAATTTCTTACTGAATACGACAATGTTCAGAAGAAACTTGGAAAAGTTTGTCAAAGACCATACCTTAAGATTGAGTGCAAAGATGGTGATTCATGCTTCTGCCCATCCAAGAAAAAGAAACATTTTTGAAAATTCAAGAAGCAATCTTCTTTTGGGCCAAAGAAAGCGAGAAGATTTTTTTTTGCAGAAAGAAAACAAAACAAAATTCTAATTGATGCTACATTTGTGGTCAAAAAGGATATTTTGCAAAACAATGCTCTCAAAAGAAAAAGAAAGACAAGGTTTTTCACACTATTTCTCAGATTATAGGAATTTCCTGTTATGACAATGAAGACCTTGAATCTTTCTTATCAGAACAAGAAACAGAAGATGAGGACACTCTTTTTATGATCAGTCAAGCTTATTCATATGATTTTTCAGAAGAAGAACTTTATGAGTCTTATGAAGCCAAACCAATTTCAATTCAACCGGCTTGTACAATGTCGAATTTTATTGTTCCTCTTATTCCTGTCATAATCTGGCCATCAAAGTTTGACAAGCCAATCAACTTGATAGCTCTAATTGATACTGGTGCTGCAGCTTCCATTCTTAATCCAACTGTTCTTCCTTCAGAATATTAGATTTCACATTGACAATATTTTCGTGCTGCAAATAATGAGGTTTTCTCTACAGAACTTCTTAGCAAAAAGGTACACCTTGAACTCTTTTCAGGTTTATCCTTTATGCATAAATTTCTGGGTTCCCCATTACCAGACAAAGACCTAGTCATAGGTTTTGATTTACTAGCTCAGTTTTTTGCTAAAAAAGTTTTGATTAAATATAATGGGTTGAGATACAAAAATTATTTTCATCCTTAGATAAAGATAGAACCATCCTGTTCTTTTGATCCAATAGAAAACTTGAAAGCCCATATTTTGTCAACCTTAGCAAACAATATTCACTCAGAATTCTTGTTAAAATGTTCACATCCTCTTTGGAAAAATTCAAAAATTTTCATTTCTCTTCCTTTCAGGAAAAATAAAGATGTTAGACCAATCAAAGCTAGCCATAGAGGAATAAGTCTTGAACATTATACTCTTGCTGTCTAAAAATTAGCCCAATTACAAGCTCAAGAATTAATTGAACCAATAGAATCTATTTGGGATTGTGAAGCTTTTTATGTTAGCAAAAGACCAGAACAGTTCAGAGAAATTGAGAGTAGTGGTAGATTTCTGCCCTCTCAATTTGTTCTTAGTTGATAATAAATTTTCCATTCTTAATACCCATACCTTTTTTTCCAACCTTGCTGAAGCTTGAGTCTTTTCAAAAGTTGATTTAAAGGCAGGATTCTGGCAACTAGGAATTCAGTAGGAAGAAAGATTTAAAACGGGATTTTGCATCCCCAATCATCACTTTCATTCGAATGTCATGCTTTTTGGATTAAAAACAGCCCCTTCTATTTTTCAAAAGGCAATGATCAAGATCTTTCAACCGCTCAAGTCCAACATGCTTATTTATATAGATGATCTTCTTCTGTATTCATCAACAATAGAAGAACATCTAGAGCTATTAAAGCAAATGCACTCCCTTCTTCTACAATATGGTATTATGATTTCTCCAAAGAAATGTGTTTTCATAGTGTCAGAAGTAGATTTCTTAGGAATGATAATCACTGAAGGTCAATATCATCTCCAACCTCACATTGGGAAACAACTACTTGATTTTCCTGATGAGAACCTTTCAAAGCAACAAATTCAACAAGTATTGGGTATTATCAATTTCATGGCAGAATTCATCCCTAAACTATCAATGGTGATTCGTTCTCTTTAACTTATCTCCAGAAAGATGCTCCTTCTTGGGGACCTGAGCAATCCAATGCTCTCTCTCAAATTAAGAAGATCGCACAAAGTCTTCCTCCTTAGCAAATTCCTTGCAATGGAAGAAGAATCTTACAAACTGATGCTAGTGACTTTATCTGGGCTGCAATTCTCATTGAAGAAAAAATAGGAAAAGAAATATTTGTGGTTTTAAAAGTGGTGCTTTTTCAGAATCTGAGATACATTACCACTCCACATTTAAAGAAATTCTTGTAGTAAAAAAAGGGATTGAAAAGTTTTAGTTCCAACTCATTGGTCATCATTTTTTTGGTAGAAATGGATATGAGCTCCTTTCCAAAAATGGTACAGTTTAAACAGAAGCAATTACCTCATCCGCAATTACTTAGATGGTCAACTTGGTTTTCTTAGTTTGCCTTTGATTTCAAGCATATAAAATGGGATAACAACATTCTTATAGACATGTTATCTCGCCCTCAACAAATCAAGGTTGATCAAAGCAATTCTCTGCAACTCATTCTAGTGATTCATATGATGAATCCTTTTCCTTCTCTACCAACAGATTATGAGTTTTTTCCTCCTGAAGTTCCTGCTTTGATAGCAAATATGAATCTGAATCAGTCTCATCATAAGCAAATGTTAGAGTATCAGGCGAAAATCCTTACAAAATGTGGCACATTTCCTCTCGGTAGTATAGAGATTCATCTAGAATTTCCATACCTGATGATTTATCAAGTCCGAAATATTGAAAAAGATTTTAGTCCGGAATGCTTATGGTTTCTTTGGCATCTTTTACAGTAGTTTTCCATTGGCATTGAGTTCAATCTCAATTACATGTTAACAAGAATGGCACACACGAGTCTGTTATACAACCAAAGAACTCTTGATACTCCTTTAGGATGATTTCAAATATTCCTCAAGTGGTTTCATCCCCTCTCGTGGTGGAAGTCACATTTTGAGTATCAAAGGCAGAAAAGCTTCAATCTTTGTGGGCAAAGAGCAACACATCATATTATCTACATTTTTAAGAGAACTAGCATTGTTACTAATAATCAATTGTAGTTCTTTTCACATGTGCAGGAATACTGGTTATCTCTATATAGCTTGGCTAAAAAATGGGAAGCATATCCCCATGAATTTCGAGAATTCCAAAGGAGGATTTCAGAAATCAATTCTAGAATTCCGCCTCAAATATGGCCAAGCATTGAAGATGATGCACCATGGAAACAATATCCTTCACAATATTGTCACCAATTACGACAATATAGGAAGGTGTATCACTCAACCCATAAACACATAATTCAAGGAGAGAGTTCCTATTCTCGATAAACCCAAACCCAAGAAGGTGAAGATAATGATCTACATCTGCAACTCAGTCTCCAGAGTCTTCCACAACCGACACTCCCACAGTTGTCTCAAGAGAAGTCTTGTCCTCCATACTTTCAAGATTCTCAAGATCCTTATAGTATTGATCAGACTTATCTGTAGCAATTTCTAGAAAAAAGCAACGGACTTAGTCAAGAAAGTAAACAAGATGATGCCATTCTGGATAAACTTCTCATAGATTTGGACAAGAAAAAAGAAAAGATTCCCCAATTTGATATGTTGACATGGTGGGACCTTGACAGTGATGATGATTCTGATGAATATCCATATATTTCAAACATTACTATGACTCCAAAATGATGTTCTGGCATCTTCTTCTCCACAAATCCAAAAGTCTGACTTATTCGCCATTTGCCACCAATGTTAGAAAAAGTTTTAGTCTTGTAATCATATAATAAAGCTTTTTCACATATTTTTAGATATAAGTGCCCATAAGCTTAATACATATGTTATAAATGTAAAAGATGACAAGGCATATAAAGTCATCTTGCCATGATATCTAGTCTGTATCGAGTCTGGCAAATTGTTTGACATATTTATGTGGTAAAACAATTAGCCACGTAGCTTGCTTTGTAACCAAAAAAATCCTTTTATAAATAAGAGTTTTATCCTTCTCAAAGGGATATGGGAAAAACCTTGGGAGGAGACCCTTTGTAATTCTCTCATTTATATGTCTAGTTTTATTTACTAGTTTTCTTTACTACTAATTTTGAGTATATCGGCTGGAAAGCCAAAGGTATATTCTAGTGGTGAATCTGAATAGGCACTATATTGGTCTGCAACTGGGTGTAAACAACGTCACGTACTCAATATCAGACATTGATGTCGTGTTTCTACCCATGTATTTAAGCTGAGTTTTGAATCATAAGAGTTCCTTAGTAGTCCTTGAATAAAGTCTATCTGATTCTTCAATAAGCTCATAATTACTGTAGGCCCCATTCCATTACTTAATTTTTTTTTTGGGTTATGATATGATTAATTCTTTCCCTATTTTAGTGTGGAATGGGCATAAATTAGTTGAAAGCCTAAATGTACCAAGCCAAACCCATGTTTTCTAGACTAGTAGATAAAGTGTTCCAAAATGCATCCTTAATTTTATTTTTAAAAGAAAAAGGTAATAATGAAAATACTAACAACAAAAGGAGGGATTTTTTTTTAAAAATTTTTCCCCTTTGCAATGTATACACACTTGTTGATAGGAGAATATATTACAAAGAAGAACAAATCTTACCAATCCTTTGAGTCCCATTGGGGAAGAATATTGGGCCACCTTTATTAAAGAAGATCTCCAGTTTTGCACCTTTTCAATATTATCGCTAAAAGCTCTTTCATGTTTGGCAAAGGCTTCCTGGAAAATTTATGTTTGCTTCTTTAGTACAGATAGATCCACATCATAAAAAATAGGAAGAACAAGTTGTTTCATTTACTCCATGCCTTGCCAATCTTTACAAGTTTGTCCAAGCAACAAGTCGAAGAAGCATAGCTTTTTTTGAGAAAACAATAATTGAAATTCTTGATTCTTCAATTGCTTTCAAAAGTTCTGGTGAAATGGATTTTCCTTTTCAAGTTACCTATCATCCTTAAATACTATAATTTCATGTTTTAAAGCAGCATGTAGATGATTGGTGACGTTTTTATAGGTGTCTTCACCTCTAAAGCTTAGAAAAACATCATGTTTCCATGATGACAACATGCTCTTTGGTTGCTCATTGAAGCCATTTTAGGCCTACCCAAATTTCCTTGGAAAATTAGATAGAGATATTTTTTGGTTCTTTCGTGAGACAATTCATAGAAACCTTATGCTGCAAGTAATTAATTAGAAGACAGATAATACATGAGCCTGGAATTTTAACACTTGTTATTAAGGATTATTTGCACATTGCAAAATGGTTTTAGCACTATTATCATCAATAGAACAATGAAGAATCATTGTATTTACACTGTATTGATTAATCATCAAAAACAAATTATTAGAATTAGGTACCTGTCTTCATTTGAAATTTATTCCACTGCAAGGATTTGCTGTTAGCAAGTAAGCTCACAAATTTACTCTACAACAAAATTTGCATCAACTGCTTATAATTAACAATAAAAGAAGGATATATATTTTTAAAAAATGTATACATATTTAAAAGATCCTTAACTTACAGCCTTAAGCCTCTGAGCGTGTTGGAGTCTTGATTTCTGCCTTCATGGGAAATAGGCCAATTATCTGCAGAAATTTTTGTGATCTATTTGACCAAAAAAAACTTGTGCAGTTTCTTAGCTGTTGTTTTTGAAACTCTACCAATAGTTCTTTCAATTGTTTTGCTTTCATTAGTAAATGCACAAGTAATTAAGTCATTATTTCACTCAATTACTGGAAATAGATCTGGCAGCAATGGTAAACATTGTAAGATCATGCATTGAATAGACAGGGCAAATAATTATTGCCCCTTACAGTCATGGTTCATGAATACAAGCAAGAAATTTATGCTGTTCTAAGCTACATCATTGGTTAAAATCTTTGTTATCAATGAATTTGTTTCCTTTAAAGGAAGTGGATTGCTTATCATTTATAGAAGTTATTCTAATTTACTTACCAGCTTCAAATCCACTATGTTAAAAAGCAGTTAATCAATTTTTACTAGGCTTAATTTCACAATTCCAGTATTGCACATCACTATAGCTTTTGAAGATGTAGACAAAGGCATTTCATCGCAATAACTTTCAATACTTGTAACATCACTGTAATGCATCCAAAATTGAAGCCGACACTGTGAATAAGTCAGGAGAAATTATACGTCTAAAGATGTCTAAACATTCAGCTTGTGCACATCATGCAGAAGGCCATTCTTTTCAGGTTCAATGACCCTAATGGTGCATTGTAATCGCATAAATTGAACTATTTACTTGATCAACCCAGTCAATAGTTCAAATGAGGATCACTACTTCATCTAGATGCATTAATTTGGAGCCTGCCATATCGGAAAATGAAAAATACAACACCATAATCGGGTGCTAGGGAAATATCTAAAAATAAAACATTTTATTGATAGAACAAAGACACATGGTAACAATATAATGGAAAACATACTCCTGCAAGCATCTATTTAAGGCCAGCAACTGCATTACAATATTTTCTTAAATTACAATTGACATATTCCCAACTTCTATTTCTGGCAAAAGCATTGATATAGCATTTCATTCTAGTGTTGAGAGCCAACAGATATACAGAGGCCTCCAAAATTATCCCAGTCCCAGAAAATAAACCTATCAAATAATAAAACAAACAATCAACGTACAAGGCACAGTTACATGAACTAAGGATTCCTTTCTGAGTCCACAGATAGCTCAAGCGCTGTACGACATGTTCTGCTTCATTACCATATGCTACAGCTGCAAAGCTCATAAGTCCTGCAACACCATCTGTAAGTAGTGCAATCGTTCTAAACGAGTTCATGCCATTAGATCCAAGCCTTTGGCTCACAACTTGATTGGACAGAGCTCTAATATTCTGTGGACCATATTATAGAAAGAATATTAGTCCCCTATCATCAATCCAGCCTCATATTGTTTTCCACTCTATCAACACATTAAATGAAAATGCAGTAGGATATGAATCAAAAGGAATGAATAAATATCCTATTAATCATACAAAGAAAAATTAAATGAATCGGTCGAAAATAAGCAAGGCGAACAAATTTGTCAGCTTCCTTCACCTCTCTAATCTAATTACTTGGGCAGGTACTTTGCAAGAAAATTAATTCACGATGAGACAAAATTGATTCAAAAGGCTCTAGAACTTCTACTTTACATTGAGATGATATGAAATCATTAAGCGACACAGTCAAGAACAGAAGATCAGCCACCACCATCGGCTGGAAGAGGATAGCGTAAATAGGGCAAGTACCAGTTGAATAGACAAAATAGATTTTATCAAAGATAGAATGTGACCAGAACAATGCATGACTGGTAAATGCTGCAAAAAGTCGCGTAGCAAAGGATAGCCATTGCATTATATGCTTAACCAAGCATTTTTCTTTCAACAAATAGAGATTTAGAATCCTCAACAAACACTTATTAAAATTGCAACACTTACCATAATATAAACAGTGCCATATTATGTTCCGAAGCCAATAATGCCCTAAAAGGAATAAAATATAAGATGATCAATTAGGCAGATAAGATGACATTGAAAGAAATATATGAAGTTCATTGAGAGATAAAAGGACACAGTGCAGAATTAATAGCAAAAGTGCAGGACAAACAATTGGGCAGATAAGTTGAGATTTCATTTTCAGACCTGAATGTCCGAAGATGTGATTGATTTTAGATATTGTGAAATTTAAAAATAATACATGCTTGATGTTGAGTTAAAGCTATTCATAAATCAGTTAATTTCCTCAAATAATACATAAGCATTCATGTCAAAATCCTTGTGTACATAGCAAAACTCAGTGTCCGAAGACTCTTAATTGCGATTCTCAACCCATGCTTCGGTTCCATTTGCTGCACAAATAACATGAAGCCAAAATAATCAAACAAACCAAACCATTTCATACATTCAAGTTAACACAAATGGCTACAATTTACTTGGAATTTAAACATAATGCCTCATTATTTTTATTTATTTCCACGTCAATTAAAAATATGTATATTTTAATAATTGTATCCCAACAAGTCCATCAAATGCCACATGATGAAGCGGATGTTCCACATAAAACCCAACCCATCTTACAGTAAAAGCATATATCGTGTCGAATTGTTGAAAAGGACTAGGGAAATGTCTCTTAATTGCCCTTGTATATGACAACTTGCACTCCTTTTGAAAACAGCTCATCAACCTATAACAGAAATCAATGATAAGAAGATAATATAGCAGTGTGAAGATTAAAATCAACTTGTACATGTTTGGCTACAAGAAATAAATCCTCATCACTACTTTAATGAAAGATAGTTAACAAACCACTATGACTCATACTTGAGCTCTATCACCAACTTTAAAGGTGGCCTACGACTCAAGACAAGTACAACAAACAAAAAGACATGCCCAAATTATTGCCCTAGCACATAATTAATCATAAAATTAAAGGTGCGGTTCTCCGTCTTTTTCAATTCCAAATAAAGACTAAAATATTAATTTATTTTAATATTGATTGAATCTTCACAATGAAGATTGAAGCATACATTGTAATATTCTAACATGCCCACAACATCAAGTAATATATGTTGTGGTTTACCTCAGTTATTCTTGGTCTCATAAAATCTCCTTCAAGCACACAGAATACGTTATCTGACTATCCTCTCCATCTGAAAAAATAGTAATTATACTTCAATAACAAATTAAATATAACATATCTACTTATTTTGAAACGAAGAGAAAGACTTACGCCACATTCTTGGGGAAATCTAAAGCTTCTCTAATTAAGTGCAATGTTCATCAAGCTATCGAGATCACCATCACCTCCGACCGTAGCAGATTTCAAGTATTTAAGATATCTTTAGTACCTTTTCATTGCAATTGCTTGTGTTAACTTAGCAAACAATACCGATATTGGGTCCACACCCGAATCTAGTAGGAAATTGAAAAAATCCCGCATTACCCCATACCAGAACAAGTCAATAAACTATACAATTGTGCTATCATAGATAACTAAAATGTCTACTACCAAATAAACAGTGAACAATTACTAACAATCCAATTTCATATTCATACAATAATAACTCACCGAAGCAAAAAATTAAGAAATTCCACAGAATTTGTCTTGCCGTCAACAAAGCTCTTACCCCTTACCTGCTTAAAACCATGGGTTCGCAAGTGATCTGTTGCCACAGCCTCAAACCCATGCCAAGCTTGCGTCTAATGCCCCATTGGAGAATACGATTAGCACATTACAAACCCAGAACCTACAAAACCCACTGCCTCAAAACCCGTCGCCTGTCAACAAAGCTCTTGCCCCTTACCTGCTTAAAACTATGGGTTCGCAAGTGATCTGTTGCCACAGCCTCAAACCCATTGCCAGCTTCCGTCTAATGCCCCATTGTCGAATAAGATTAGCAGCTTACAACCCCAAAGCCTGCATAACCCACTGCCTCAAAACCCGTCGCCTCAAAACCCACTGCCTCAAAACCCGTCGCCTGAAAACCCACTGCTAGCACATGGCACGATACTAGGATAACCCACTGCCTCAAAACCCGTCGCCTGAAAACCCACTGCTAGCACATGGCACGATAGAAGGATAAATATGCTGCAAGGGCGTGCTCTCGAAGATCAAAGTTTATAACTAATGAAGGAACAAGTTCAAAATCAGAAATGCACTTTTTACTCTACCGGAACAATAGGTTGCCAGTAAAAGTGGCTTCAGATACATTTGTCAACCAGAGCCGTTGGATTACGCATTTAACTTAACTTTGCGATCTAACGGCCCATAATGCTGCTGTATGTATACTTCTACTGGACTGTAGTCCAACTCTATTAGATAGGATAGATGTGTCTAGCTATCCTCGTACTGGCGACAGAGAATATGGACATGAACATATATTCGCACCAAATCAAATTTATAGTTTTTCATTATCACGCTCCCATCAAATAATTCTTAAGATAACTCTTTTGCATTAAATTATTATTGAAAAAATAATAGTTAAATCATGACAAAGACTCGTCTTAAATACATTTTGTTGAAGATTTTCTTTTAATAAAATGAAAACATTGCTTTCAATAACAATCAAGAAAGAAAGTGTATGTTATTAATTAAAATGAACTGCCCATATAAGGAAATGGCTACAGTCCCTTGGGCATTCTGAACAGCAAGATAATATCAGATAAGCTTTATTCATCAACAAAGGTAAAATAATCAATCAAGAAGTAACATTCCAAACACAGATCAATGACTTGAGGGAGAACAAATTACTAGGCACGTATTTTGTGAAGATAGTAGACTACAAAGCCTTAAAAAAAGTTACAAAGAACAACAACATGAACATCAATTTTGCAGAAGTAAACTTGATTCAACTATGAAAGTAGAGAATTATATAATACATTACTCTATATAATACAGAAGTTCTTCATATGAATGATTACAAATTAAAACAAAATTCACCTACTTCTTGCATTAATTCCTTTGCTCCCTTCTACATAATTAATAATTTAAAAAATTAAAAATCACATAATAAAAGATGAAAACCCATATGCAAAAATGATAAATAGATGGCCTGCAATTATAAAATCAAAACCATCGACGAAACCCAATTGGGACATTTCATCGAACATTTTGTGCCCCCGTACATTCACACATATTAGAAAACAAATCACACACAACATACATAAAGAAATAAATAAGAGAGACATACTTGGTGCCATAGTCGATGACAACGACAACACGAGTACTGAGGCCCATTGGAGAAAGAAAGAAGCTGGTTATCGTGGTGGTGGTGCTGATAATAGATTGAAGAGCAAAAGTATTGAAAGCATGACCAGAGAACTGTAAGGAGAAACCAAAATTGGCAAAATAAATAAATACACATTTTCTAAGCTAATTAAAAATCATAAGAATTGGCCCATCAGAAATATTTAGAAAAATCAAAAATAAAAACGCAGTAGAAATGGCAGGATTTGAAAAATCAAGGACAGGAAGAGGTAATTGGAGAAGGAAAGATGGGTTCTGATCTTGCTTTGAAGGTTCGTGGGACTGGTCTTCAAATCGGCTGGGAATCGGCTTTCAAATTGGTGGATGATTAAAGAGAAACAGATTCAGAACGAAGATCTACAACAAATTGACAAGTTTATATGTACCTATAAAATCGATTGTAGCATGTTATGGAGTAGATTTACACAAGGAGGGTTTGCTGCAAAGAGCTTTGGATCGATCAATTGAATGAGGATGGATTGATTGAAGTGGTCTTCTGGATGTTTGAAAGCACTGTGACGTCCTTCATCAAAACCCAAGGTTTAACGTTGACGGATGGCTTTTGAGCTCTACTGGATGAGTGAGACAACAATCAAATAGTTTCTCCAAGATCTAGAGTTTAACGTAACTGGAATAATCGGTAGCAGGTAACTCTTGCAAAAAGCAACCCAGCTAAGGAGAGCCATTAGATTAGATGCTTAAGTTAAGTCTCTAATCCAACGGCTTATGAAATTGCTGTATCAGTCCATCTGCCGGACTGTAGTTCGACTCGTAATAGGACAAAGGCATGTTCATTTTTTTTTATATATAGGTAACACGGAGATCAATATTAATTCTTTTCCCCTTTCTTAAAATCCTCCTCGATCAAAACAATTGGAGAAATAACAAAGGACACGTATTACAATCTTTTGGGCTAGCAACAATTTGCCTACTGAGGTGCCACGAAATAATGATGCCCCTGAGTTTTTGGAAATGTTAGTTTGCCCCTGTCGCCGGCCTCACAAATATTCAAATTTAATGGTTAAGGTGAAATGGTAATTTTAATATATTCTTATTGTATAACATTATAAACAATAATATTAAATCAACGAACTTAATTAAAAAATAAATTGAATATTAATTAACTCTTCATCTTGATCTCAGTAACCAAACACCTCAGCCCCCGATCGACCTAGCTTTCTCCCATTAATGGCTTAAACTTCCTCCTCATAATAAAATTTTAATAAAATCTTCATAATAAAATTTAATAAATTCAATTTTTTAAATTTAATAATTCAATATACCTAAAAATAAAGAAATAAAGTACACATAGTTATGTGAATGTTTTTCGATTGATTATGTAGCCTTGGTTAATTGAAAAAATGCACTCCAAAACTGTATGTAGCGGACCTAAGAAGAGATTCCGTGAGGCCCAAGCCCCTTCTAAAATTAAAAAAATTTCATAGTCAGATTATTATTACACCCTTTCCTAAAAATAATTATAGATTTTATCTTTAACTCGTTTATGTAATTATTACCTTTTCAAATTATATTTATTTTATGAATTATATAACATATTTGCATGTCTTTATAGTTATCATTTATTTATATTAATTAGCGTAAAACTTAGTTTACATCATAAAAAAATTATTTTTTAGATTTTTATTACGTTTAATTATTTATAGTCTTTGTATATAAAAGTAATACTTATTATGGTTTCTTTTCTTAATTTTGAAGCAATTATGAGGAGATATTTTAAAAGAAAATTTATGTGTAAGTTGAGATCATATCTAAGAAAATTGTTAATGGTTCAAAACAATGTTATTCTCAAATTCATTTGCAAGATTTTCTTGCAAATTGCGGGACTAGAACTTGATATTCTATTATAAAGCTAACTTGGGAGTATAATTAAAATTATTTTTAATGGCATTGACAGTGATATGATTTTGCAAAATTTTCAATATGTGAAAACTTATCATGACAATTATGAATGTTTATGTATCCAATAAATTATTAAATATTAGTATTTTATTTTGGTTTATTGTAATAGGAGTATTTTGAGAAATAAGTTTCATTATGTATCTATCTTATCCAAGTGTACTTTTCTTAATTACTTAATAATTTTTCTCATAATATCAGGGCATAAAAAAATGATTAACTATAAAATATTAAAGATGCTCCATCTTTAATAAAATCATGGGTAGCCACTAATCATAATAATTATTTTGGTAAAAAGTAGGAGAAAAAATTCGAAAGGCAAAATAATGAAATAAATGTTGGAAGATAGTTGATTCAGCACTATTTTATATATATTTAAGTTATGAGAGGATCTTTGTCCTGAATTACGAAATTATAATTTTGCATTGTGCCAGAAAATTTCATAATGATTTAAAAAATAATTATTACCAGTAATTACGGCAAAACACATATGGTATATAGAACCCGCCTGTGTTCATCCGAAATTTGTCCACCTTCAAATTGCTTACGGAAAATCGAAAAGAAATTTCCCTCACTATTTAACATAAAAATTCAGAATAAAAATTAAAATAAATAAACGATATGACATAAAAAATCAATTAGTACATTCCGAAACTAGCCCAGATTTTGAAAAATCTGCACATGGAAATAGCCAGGCAAGGCGGTAGGCATCAAAACAGAGAAAGCAGAGCTACAAGAAGGATAGGGATTCCTGTGATCAAATCATCAATGCAGCCAAGCTCTTTATTTCAGACTCCATATAAATTGTTAATAATTTAATCTTAAAAGTCCTACATAAATTTCTGTTAAATTTGAGAAAACACAATAGATACGACGAGGCAAGAGGTATATCGATTGCATCACCTCTTCAATTTGTATGCACTGTCGCTCCCATTCAATGAAACCTGCAACATTATGTCATACATTCAGTCAAGGAAGTACTTCTTCAGGAGAATCGATTGCATATTTTATTCCACTCAACGAGAACATTCTCTGGAAAACACCCAGAAAGCTTAATATCTAACTCCCATAAATTCGAAAATCACAAAATGAAATGGATAATTCCCCTGGTGTTATAATGAGAATTAGACAGAAAGGCAAACAATTGATATGCATACCTTCCAATCACCACTGACAAAGCTTAACATGAGCCGAGTTTTCTGTGTCTTTTGGGTTGTGATTCCTCATCGCCAGAGTTGCCAGTTCCACTAGCATCATCATACCTTCGCTTGGTTGTGGCAACATCCATTTCTGATGCAAAAAAATCTTGTTGGAGCTCAATCAAATTTCCAGAAACAGAGCTGCTACTTTGGTTCATTTGATTCTTGTCCTCAACCACTTCTTCTTCATATATAGGATGGGCAGCACACCTCTTCACTTCCAATCCTGGGACACCCCCTTGTGACACAATTTTAAACTCAACATCATAAAAATCAGGTGACCAATCATCAAAGTCAAAAGGGATATAGTTCAGCCAAATATGGTCCGCCAAACTCTGCTGAGAACCGACTGCAAATGGACGCCCGATCCAATAAATAGGTAACTTTGACTTCAACTCAAGAAAAAAGGTACGATCCCGACGGAGGCCAGGCAAAATCTTATGCACATAAAAAATAGCACAAACAGCATATCCCTTTAACTTCAAATTTGGATTACATTTTAATCTTATTGAAGAACCTTCACTTCGATGGCTGAACCACATTGGAATTTCACTTCCGGGAAGAATAATGTTGGCATCGTAAGTATCTCGATCAGGCATTTTCTTAACAAATAAAAAAGAATAAAGAAAAGAAAAGGAAAAAAAGAAAGTCATTTGCATAATACTTAAACATAGGGAGAAAGAGAGAGAGGGAGACCTTCAGCATTGAAATTGCCATATTATTGGACTCGAGCAATTTCCAGCAATTCACGCCAGAAATATCAACCGGTAGCTCTAGTGATTCTGGTAAATTTTCAAGTGAAGTACAATCATTTACGTCGAAAGACTGTAAATTGGAAGGAAGTTCTTGCAACGATTGAAGCCTCTTGCAACCATCCAAAATGAGTGTTATAAGGTCAGAGAGATGGCTGATGCTTGTAGGCAGAGAAAAAAAATTATTATTGCTTAGATCTAAATACTGTAATGAAGCTAAGCTACCAATTTCACTAGTTAACGCCCCTTCCCCCAGATTACAGTCACCAAGATTTAGTCGTCTTAAAGAACGCAAACCCGACAAAGAAGGCAAGGATAGAGTCATGGGACCTACACTTCTTCTTGCCATCAAGCTAAGGGGGAAATGTGAATACAATGAGTTTGAAGGTGGTCCACTACACCCATAAAAGGATAGTTCTTTAAGATTCTTCAAGAAAAAGATGGATTGCACTGGTTCCCGTACAGCAGTTCCACTAAGATCAAGCTTCTCCAAACATTCTACTTGCCCTAAATTCTCAGGAACATTTTCCAATTTGCAGCAGCCAGAGAGATTCAAAGTTTTAAGAGACTCGAAAACATTGATATTACTTGGAAGACTAATAAGGTTCCAAACTTAACAAAACAAGTCCTTCCAAAAATTCAATGGGGAATGGTAACTCTTTAATTGGAGTACCATCCAAACAAAGCTCTGACAAACATCCCATACTTCGCACAATCTCTGGAAATTTTTTTAGATTCAAGCAACCAGAAAGTACAAGCCTATCCAAAGATGCCATATCAATCTCTCTTGGAAGAGCCTTAAGACTTGTACAATCTTTTAAATCCAATAAAATAAGCCTTTTATGGACAAACAGAGATGAATGGATCTCACACAAACTTGTGCATCCTTCAAGAATCAGTTCTTCAAGATTTGTGACCATTGTGAAATCCGGTGTCTTCTTCAGGTTCTTAGAGTGACTAAGGCTAATGACTTTCAACCTGTGTAAAGGCTATTGAAAACAAAGAAAAGCAAAATAGCTTCTGTTAATTTATCCTAAAGATGCACATAAAACTTAATTAATTAATTAATTAATTTATATATATGATTGAATATATCATACTTTTACTTCCGTCCACAATTGTTCAATGCGACTATGATGCAGTTTGAGTTCAACAGTATGATCCAATTGCAAACTCGATGGCAAAGATTTGGAAGCATATCCATGCCATTCAAGTAACCTTAACTCGTTAGAGAGGTATTCAAGGCCTTTGGAAAGTTGCTCATTATTGATTTTGAGCAACCTTAGGTTAGTCATCTTTGAGAAGACTCTAGCATTTGCGCTCAATGTCAATTGTTCTTCAAGCATTATGCCTTCAACAACCTCAGTTCCCTAAAATATACAAAGCAATAGATAAGTAAAAAAATTATTTTCGAAGGCATTTATACAACTATCACCAGATGTTTAATGGTTGAAAGTATTAATGGATATTAAAAAACAAAATTGCTTATAAATTAATTACCGTGTTTTCGGTCAGCATATGTAGAATATCTGCTTTTTCCCACAATCTACTACGTTTTCCGGGCTCAAGATTTTCTCTCTTGATAATTTGTTGACCCATTTCTTGTATCAAATCATGCATCCATAATTTGTTGTCCTCATATATGGTCAACATAGATTTATCAATTAGAACTCGTATACCAATGTCCGGATAAAAAGCACAAGCATCTAGTATTCTAGCCACATGATCTCTATTTTGCCCTTTAAAGAAGCATGCAACATCAAGAAATATTTTCTTTTCCGTGTCTTTTAGTCCATCAAAACTTATTTGAAGACTATCAATAATTCCTTTCTCAGAATCTCTACCTAATCTTTCTAACGCACTTTTCCATTCATCAACAGTTCTACCAAACAAAAAAGAGCCTAAAACTTGAAGAGCAAAGGGAAGGCCATTGGTATACTTTACAACATGTTTAGATAGTTCCCAATATTCTGTCAATGGTTCATAATTTTTGAAGGCTTTTAAACTAAAAAGTCGAAGAGCTTCATCGTTATTTAGTTCCTCAGCTTTGTACACCTTATCCACTCCATGTGTCCTTAATAAATGTTTATCTCTTGTTGTTATTATGATCCTACTACCTAAACCAAACCAATCGTGCCTTCCAGATAATTCATTTAACTGTTTTAAATCATTCACATCATCTATAACGATGAGAACTTTTTTACGCAACAACCTATTTCGTATCATTATGATTCCTTCAAAGACATCCCATATATTAATATTTGTTTCTCTTAAGATTTGGGAAAGAAGTTGTTTTTGCAGAGAAACTATGCCACTTTTTCTTGAAATTTCTCTAACATTAGAGAGGAAACTACTACCTTCGAATTCACAAGAAATTGAGTCATAAACAACTCTTGCCATTGTTGTCTTACCTATTCCTCCCATCCCATAAATCCCTATCATGCGAACATCATCAGACTTTGTACCTACAAGCAACTTCAGTTTCTCCAACCGAGAATTTATTCCTACTAGGCCCTCATGAGTGCCTAATGTTGTAGGACCTAATTTACTTGATATCTCTTTGACGATATCTTGAATAAATTCTGATTCATGCCTGATAATAAATAAATAGAACATCAAATAGTCAGTGTTTCAATACCAAGAATATATATACAATTATATAAATAATATATCTTCTTTATCACGACTGAATTCACAGGTTCCCTTATTAGTTGCTCATGCAATCATATGCATATGTTATAACATCTGAACTATGCAATTTTACGTGTAACTCACTGGTACCAAATTATAAATCCATATGTACCTCTACCGATTTGTTTGCTAGCTGGCTTCAGTAATGAAAATATATCTTTCTTAAGTTTTTTTTTTATAATTATTTTGCTTTAAGTTTTAGAATCTAGTTAGTTTTATAATTAAGTAGTCAAGCTATATAAGAAGTTTTTGGTGTTAGTTATCTAGCCATAAAAATATTTTATATTACTTTATTAGACTATCAAACTTACATTTGTTCTTTGTTTTGCTAGTGGTCCATTCTTTTGCTTACTATATAAGTTCACCACTTACTATTTGAGGATCAAATTAAGCTAACATTCTCAATGTAGCATGCCAAACCAATGTGTTGTAGAGAGTATGTATGTGTGTGTGTACAAGGAAGGGATCTTTTCACACAAACTCTTAACATAATTTATTGACACAATTTTTTTATCCTTGATCTCACTAAATCCAATTGTTGAAATTGAAAATAAAAAGTTTGCATTTATTACTGGTAATTCATAAATCATCTGAACCATTAGATTTTTTGGACCAATAGCTAGAAATTTGTGTTTAGTTTTGCAACAAAAGATCCTTTTGTATACACACACACACACACACACATTCAAAAGGGGTTTCTTTCCGCAATCACTTATAAAGAAGAAGTAACAAATGTTACCTGTGCTTTAAATCCCATCCACAGAGATTGGCTACCTCAATTAAAGTACTCCTCCAATTTTGTACCTTTTGTGGTTCATCTCTAAAAGTTTCTTCATGTTTAGCAAATGCCTCATGAAAATCTCCAGTTTGTTTCCTTACAATAGATGGATCCACATCATAGAAAATCGGAATAACAATTTGTTTCATCATCTTCATGCATTGAACAATCTTAACAAGTTCATCCAAGCACCAAGTAGAAGAAGCATAGTTTTTTGAGAAAATGATAAGTGAGATTCTTGATCCTTCAATTGCTTTGAAGAGCTCTGGTGAAATGGATTTTCCCTTCTCAAGTTCTTTGTCATCCTTAAATATGGTAACTCCTCTGTGTTTCAAAGCAGAATGTAGATGATCAGTGAAACTTTTACGTGTGTCTTCACCTCTAAAGCTTAGGAAAACATCATATTTCCAATGAGGAGGAGTACGCGAGGAGGATCCTTGAACACTCATGGCAGCCTTTTTACCTGTGAATAAATTTCCATAAAAATTTAAAAAATATAAGTAAATGATGATCTTAAATCGAGAGTCAAAGTTTCGACCTACTACATTGTAGATAGTTAATTTCCAATTTTATTTTTATGATAGAACAAATGTTTATGAATTTGACCCTTATGTTAAGTAAAAAACCAGACTAAAGTTTGCTTAACTCACAAAATTAATTAAATATTTTCTAAATATTGAGAACAATTTACAAGATTGTTAAAATATCAATTTATTTGGTGAAAATCTAGTTAATTGATTCAAATTTTCATATTTTACAATTAAAAGAAGATTGATAAATAAAAGAACAAAAAAAATGTTAATGAGAAAAGTGAAACATATTTTAGCAGTTGCGTTCTTGAAGAGGATTATTTGCAAGTTCTTTAATCAAATTTTCAAATCAATTAATATCTTAACAATTTATTGATAGAGTGGCTGTAATTTTTTAATCAATTATAATAAAATTCATTTTGATAATAAAAATTTAAATTTAATTATGAAATTTTTTATTAATTAGTATTCTTAAAAGTAAAATCCATATGCATGTGGAAGGAATGCATTTTGTTGGATTTTTTTTATTCTCACTCTATTGCCAATTCGAATTATCAATTATAGAAACTTAAAATTTCACTATGATGAAATGAAATTAGTAAAGTTATTAAAAAAAACTTAAATATAGAGTAAAGTTATACCAAAAAAAAATCTTAGATATAATACGAGAACCACTCAACAAAAACAAATGATAAAAAGTTGGCAAATCACTTTCTCTCACAATTTGACTTGTAAAAAAATTAGCCAGAGGCATCAATTCCTTAAAAATGAGAACAAAAACATGGTTAAATAAATGCGTATTTGAACCAAAAAAAAAAGAAGAAGACGAAGAAAAAAGAAAATCTCCAAATAACACAAATTTCGTATATCAAAACTTACAGCTTTGAGCTTTTGAGTATGTTGCAGCCACCAAATGCTCTCGTGAGATGGATCTGCTTAATTTCCATGTGAAATAAACACTTAATCGGAAGTGCTTTCTTATTGGGGTACAAAGAATAATTAAAAGCAGTGGCTGTCATTAAGAATATTTAAGTTTTCGGATTCGGAATCTTTATTTTCTACGCTAAAATGTTTTTGTAAGAGATTAAATTGGGTCAAGGAACAAACTTTCATGGGCCATAAAACACAAGGAGAAGCAAACAGGGCCTCGGATAGAGAAAATGAATGTTTGTTGGGCCTCTAGCAAGGTTGTACAAGTCCAAGTTTAATTAATTAATAAATTACTTTCACTTAGGCTGTGTGCGATAACATTTTCGGAGAAGCGTTTTTCGTTTCCAAAATAATTCATTTTCGGGATACATGTGCGTTTACGTTTTGGGAATTCATTTTCATAAAACAAAAATTTTGCCGTTTTTACCCCCGGTTTCTTACTCAGATATATAAACAGTACTCATTTTCGCTGCCCCTCTGTTCTTCGGTCCTGCCCATTTTCGCCGAGCCCTGCGTTTCCATCTGCACCTCCCTTCTCACCTTCTGATCTGATCTAGCCTGCCCTGTCACTGCCGACGGCTTCCGTTTCGTCTACACTCCCCTCTCGCCTTCTCTGTTCTTGTACCCTACCCTGTCGTCGCCGAGGCCTTGCGTTTCCTCTACCCCTCCACTCTCGGCTTCTCGTCTCTGGTATCCTGCACTGTCACCGCCGACGCCTTCCGTTTCCCCTACCCCTCCCCGCTCGCCTTCTCCTCTCTTCTATCCTGCCCTGTCGCCGCCGACGCCTTCCCTAGCATTACCACCTCCATCCATCAACGAAACCTGCTGCCTAAGGTACGACGCTGCTTCCTTTCTTTCTTTCTTGCACTTGCTGTGTTGTTTGAAAATTGTGTGTTGTGATTGGCCTATGTTTTATAGTTGCCGGAAAAAGAAGTGATTTGTAGTTGCCGGAAAGTAGCCTATGTTTATCATTGATTTTTTTTTTCTTTTTGATTGGTACTTTGTCAGTCAATTGTGTTGATTGCTTCGACTTAATTATGCTTCAATTCGTCTTTTACATTCTTGGCTATGGCTTTGATTGGTACTTTGTCAGTCAATTGTGTTGAGAATAGTCATACAGGGATATTTATTTGTATGCAATTTGTAGTTTGGACTGGTTTTGCTTGCCGTTTGTATTAGCTCAAATAGAACAAATTGAAGTGGGATTCTTTTGATTCTTTTGTGTAGCCCTTCTGTTTGTTCTTTTGATTGAACATAATTGATTCTTTTGATTCTTTTGATTCTTTGGATTCTTTGGATTTGTTTTGCTCACATTCTTGGCTATGGCTCAGATGGTACTTGTTTGTGTAGCCCTTCTGTTTGTTTGGAAAAAGCTTGGGATTTTATGAAGTGGGATTCTTTTGATTGAACGTAATTGATGATTGTATTTGTTAAGACATGCATGCTTTTGAATGTACAAATTGTAGAGTAAGTTTGGATTAGGACCGGTCAAGCATGTGAGCAGAACAAATTCAACTGATAACTGGAGGAGGTGTGGTCTTTTCTAACACTGCTTGTGTTTTGCACTGAATTCTGGAGGAAAGATACTTCAGCAATGTATCTCATGGAGATTAAGTGATGTAAATGAGCAAAGATTGTGTCATTTATCAATTAACTACCAGTATTGAATTAATTTACATGAATGGGGTTCTGATAAGAGAGTATGAGAACTACTGTCTAGGTCATAGCATGTACAAGCAGATGTTTACTGGTTGAATGTGGAAAGCAAATTCTTGAAGCGATGTTGTTGCGATTCAGTTGTGGGGAAACTTTGCCTTTTCTTGGATATCATGAATTAATAATCTAAATCTGCGATTTATGGAGATAATAGTTGTTCATTTAGCTTCTGGACTTTAATTCATGGTGCATTGATATTGGTATAAGATTACCTGCTGCAGATGAACTATTCTTATTTATTTATTTTTATTTTTCAGATCAAGGTCAAGAACTAGATTGATAATGATGAGGATGAAAGTTTTACAGGTTTAACTGCAAGATTTGGATCTTTACTGCCTTCTGATGTTTCAAAGGGTCTTAGACTTCCAGCTGTTTTCGCGAATCCCTTGAACTGCTGTTCAAATTCTTGTTCAAAGGTTTTGCATGGTTTTAACTTGATTAAACCTGCTACAGCTACTTAATTATGGTCAAAAAACTTTCCATGGATGCCTATTGTTTCTCTGAAATTTGGATTACAAACCATTTTTTCAAAATATGTTCAATGGTTCAGACCAAGTCATTTCTTCACTTTCTAAAGCTCTTGTAACTTGAGAATTTGCAATTAATTGGAAATCTTGTTTATTGAGTTTAGGTCTACAGAAATGGTAAATAAAAAAACTTTGTTAAGAGCAGTCAATTGCTTGCATAGTAGAAATTAATTGATTCTTCCCTTTTTCATATACAAATGGATATATATTGAAGATGGAGAGCAAGTATGTGTCCACTCTAGCTATGCTACATTTTATTGACATGTGATGTGATAGATAAATTCTAATTTGGAAAAGATCAAGTAAAGAGATTAATCCTACAAATACTTTATTATCATCGGTACTTTGTATAAACATGACAGAAGTTTAATTGAACTAGCAAATTAATAATGAGAACAATAAAATTGTAGGGCATCAAACTCTTATAAATTCGGGCTTTTTAAGTCCATTAACACAACCCATTTCATATATATAACTTTAGTCAACTCATAATTAAGTTTAAATTAATATAATTAACAATAAGCCAATTCAAGTTAATTCCAAGTCCACGCTAAGTTTTAAGCAGAAAACAGAATAAAACCCGGATTCTAATGACTCTCGTGATTGCACATCTGAACAAACTGAATCATTCTCTTTTGTAATTTAATGTGTGAGAAAAGTTAATTCATTAATCATTCTCTTTAAGTAAGAACATTATTCTCATTTGATAAAGAAAAGTTACCAAATAAAAGTAGGTTGTGAATTAATTAATTCAAATATGTAAAAGCAGAAATTCTTTACTTTTTACTTCAAATATGGATAGAAATGTGACTGCTTGAACAGTTTGGTTGAATGGTGCAGTTTATAAGGATGCTAATGCTGGGCAGGTTTTATAAGGATGCAAATGGTGCATCAAACTAGTGTTAACAAACTCTTAAAGTATAGTCTGGTTGTGAATGTTAATCTGGAGGAGTTCATTTTGATTTATTAATTTGCAAAATTAGGCATCTAAGAAGCAATATAGTTATGAATTGGGAGGAAATATTATTACAAAGCTGCAAGTTGTAATCTAACTATAGTATATTTCTTGATGGTTGTAGTGAGTTGACCAACTCAGCATGTGTTATGGAATATCCTCAAGAATTGAACCACATGCATGCACACGGACTTGCACATTTATTGGCATTTAGTGACATTACAAATTAAAACACAGGTTTTAGTTCAAGTAGAGCTCCACTTAATATCTCAATTTGAAAAAGCCTCTGCTCAATTATTTATCTATTAATTTATGTTTATATAGACACTTGTTTGCAACTTTCAAATAAAGTAATTAAGGAAACATAGTTAAATGGATAAGCATTAAAATTACATAACTCTCTATATGTAAATGTTGCAGGTGCATTTTTCAACTGTTGTTCCAATTGGTGATCCCGATTTTGACTAACTATAAACAGGTACCAATCACTCAACTACCTGTTGAACTTCTTTAATATTTTATTAGGATATGTCAATGCTTATGTGTCATTAATTTTTCGTTTTATTTTGTTGTATTAGTTGTAACGGTATGACGTCAAATACCAATGAACATGATGACAAAGCTGAATGGAATTCTAGGAGAGAATATATTTTTATTCGTTTGTGTCATGAGCATGTTTTAAAAGGTGAATTACAAACCTCAACATTTTCAAAGAGGGTATGGAATACCCTTTCGGATGAATTATACAATGAGACCCAATATCGTTATTCGGTGGCTCAACTTAAGTCTAAGTTCAACCGATTTAGGAAAAACATCGTGAATTCTCTGATTTAATTGCTTCCACTGGCTTCGGATGGAATCCCGATACTAATACAGTGACAACATCTGAGGATGTATGGGAGGAGTACCTTAAGGTAAATCTGTGTGTTTAGAGTTACTCATGTTTATATGCATTTACTCGAAGCACTAATAAGTTATGTTACCTGCAGAAAGTTCCATCTGCAAAAAATTTAAGCGAAGGGGGTTAGAGCACTATGACATGTTGGGAGATATATTTAATAGCTCTACTGCAACTGGTGCTTTGAGGTTTTCTTCAAGACAAATGCCCCCATCCTCAGATGAGGATCGAGAAGTGGAGGACAATTTTATGAATTATGGAGTTCACGTTGATGTTCGTGATGTTGAAAATGAGGAGGAGGATGATCCAGTTGTAGGGTCCACTGGCGAGAGTAGTAGGAGGAAAATGACACGTAAAGCACCTAATAGGAACCTGGATCGTTGTTCATCCCAACACAATGACCATATGGATAACTTTTTCAGGGTAGCCAGTGAGCTTATGAGTCAGAAGCTAAGTCAAGGAAGTAAGAGTGGCCATTCAGGGGGAGCACCACCTCAAAAGAATCAAATTCAAGAGTGCATTGACATATGTGAGAATTTAGGTGGTATTGAGACAGATGTCTTCTTAAAGTTCTTGAACATTATAGCAGAAAAACCTGATTGGAGGACTATTTTTCTGAGTCTTTCGGATGAGAGAAGGAGGGCGTGGTTGGCAACCTTGAAGTGATATGTACTATGGTGTCCTTTCTAGTAGTTTAGGTGTTTGTTCGGTTGCTTTTTGGATTGTAACACTTATGTTGATGCCATCTTGAGGCGCAAACTTTATTGTTATTGTTGTATGTCTGTCTTTGTTTGTCAACTTTTACAGTTATTTTCCTGGCATTATGTATCAATGTTACTATGAACTAGTATTTGACTATTTCATAATGCTGAAGCTTTTAACTTTTATTATTGGTCATATCATAGCTATCAGTTAATCTTATTATACTAATTTCAGTAATGTTGGATTGTAGCAAATTAAATGTATGATAATTTTGGTAACGGTCGATTATAGCAAAATTTAATGTGTGATAATTTGTTTGGATGTTATGGCATTATCACATGTTTCAGACTGTATTTTGAATATTTCTTACTGAGTATTTTCTATAGGGTATATACAATGGCAGATGAGAACTCAAGCTGTGAATCTGACAACTCTATAGACACAATAGATTGGTGTTCAATTGTAGTTGCAGCACATGAATATCAACAGAGACAGCATCAACAACGAATTCAGGACCTTCAACGACAACTTAGACAACGCGAAGTTCCATTACTAATAGGGCTGGATTGGATATTGGATATGCTAAGAAGGAATGATAATAGGATGTTTGCTCACTTTAGAATGGACGCAAATATATTTCACAACTTGTGTGATAGGCTAGTTGAAGATAATCTGATTGAGCAGGATGAGCATGACCAAGTGAGCGTACTTGAGGCAGTTGCGATTTTCTTGTATATAATATCACAAAGTGTTCGTTATCGCATTGCGGCCGAGCGATTTCATCGATCAACCAATACTATAGGCCGACAATTTAAGCGAGTGCTTAATGCATTAATTCGGATGGCGATACTAATTGTGCAACCACGAAATTTAGGTGCAACACCTCTAGAAGTACGACATAATCCCAAGTTTTACCCATATTTTCAGGTATAAAGTTGATATTTTTTCTTAATTTCTGTTTGACAAGAACTATGCTAATGATGTTGTTGATATAGGGATGCATTGGAGCGATCGATGGCACCCATATTGCAGCATCAGTTCCGACGCATAAGCAAATGGCATACCGTAATCGGCATAGTGACGTGACCCAAAACATAATGTGTGCTTGCTCATTCGATATGTTATTTACTTATGTGCTAACAGGGTGGGAAGGCAGTGCAAATGATTCAAGGATATTACAAGAGGCAATTCACAACGAGAATAGTGGGTTTCCTATGCCAGACACAGGTATACAGTACTTAGAAATAATGTATAAACTACTACAACATGTTTCTAATTTTGATGAATCCCTATACATGAGCATGTGATACTAACTATCGTATGCAGGTTATTTTTATTTGATTGATTCAGGCTACAGTAACATGGACGGATTCCTTGCTCCGTATAGAGGCCAACGGTATCACGCAAGTGAATTTAGAGGGGCAGGAAGACGACCTACTGGATATGAAGAGTTATTTGATAAAAGACATGCGTCATTGCGCAACGTAATTGAGAGGTGTTTCGGGGTGTTGAAGAAAAGATTTCCAGTTCTCAAGTCAATGCCTAATTTCAGCCTCCAAACCCAACGTCTTATTCCTGTGGCATGTTGTATGTTACATAATTTTATTCGACTGAACAGTAGGTCTGATCGATTATTCACGAGATACGAGGCGGATGACATGGAAGTTATGGAGGAGCAACATGGAGATATGCCCACAGTTGAACTGAACATGTCAATTGAACGAACAGAATCATGGAGACAGTATAGGGAAAACATAGCTTTAAGGATGTGGCAGGATTATATTCAACGTGGGAGATAGATATTTGTAATCATATATTTGTTTTTTATTGTAATGTGTTCGGGTATATAAGGAAATAGTAATAACTGTTAACAAGCCTATTATTTATACAGTTTAATGGAACAAGTGTTTTGGATTCATTTCCAAACGCATTTTATCTTTTTGTTTTGAAGATTTTTTTCAATGACTCATTATGTTGTTTTTCTTTTAAAAATTTTCGGTGTGTTCTTTTATAAATCCAGTACTTTGGTTTTCAACTGAATGTAGGAATATGTGGTTGATTTTGAATTTTTTTGAATTTTGAAAAGAATATGTGGTAGAAATTGGATAGAAATTGTATTGAAAAATATGCAGAACAAAAACTGGATTTGAAAAGAAGAAAGAACAGAGAACAATTCCAGAATTCATTTCCAAATACATATCTTGTTTTTGTTCTCAAAATTCCATTTCCAGAAAACATTTCCAAACGCATATCTTGTTTTTGTTCTCAAAATTCCATTTCCAGAAAACATTTCCAAACGCATATCTTGTTTCTGTTCTCGAAATTCCATTTCCAGAAAACATTTCTAAACGCATATCTTGTTTTTGTTTTCAAAATTCCATTTTCAGAAAACATTTCCAAACGCATATCCATTACCTAAAATACATTCTCCGAATCCATGAAATTCATTTTTCAAATCATTTTGGAAACAAAAACACTAGAAACAAGAAAGAACACACCCTTAATTTTACAGTGTTTTCATGGGCCATAGAACACAGAGAGAATCAAACAGGCGCCAGAAAATAGAAGAGGAAAGTATGCTGATTGCTGAGCCACAAGCAAGGAAGGCTGCACAAGTCCAAATTTATTCAATTAATAAATTATTTTGACTTAATTTTATGTAGTATTTTGTGTTTTACCTTAATATACTAAATAAGTTGACCTTAAAAGAATATTAATTTTCTCTTCAATTTCTTTTAAAATTGTTGAACACATCATTATTAACGTGGTTCAATTAAGCTATCTGACGCTATTATTAACGAGGTTCAGTCAAGTCATTTGACACCCATCTAATATCAGAGAAAGGTAAAGTTATAAATTGCACAGTTATACTTTGCCGTCATTTTTTTGCACAATTATACTCTAATATTAATTGCACAATTATACTTTGCCGTCATTTTTTTTTTTTTTTTGCATTTGTCTAGGATTTAGGAAGATATGGAGGATGTACGTGATATTTTGAGAAAATATTTTACCAATTTGAGAGGGTTACATTTCATTAGGAAGTAAAGGTTAAACAAATTGACAAACTAGAGAAGTAATTGCAGTGCGAAAGCGCAAGATTACTAGAGTGCTCTGTGGAGAACACTGCATATTTAGTAGTTTCTAATAAATTGTAGATTTTCAACATTGTATGTCGGCGTAAACAAAAGTTAATGTCATATATAATTAAAACGTTAATGAATTGACAATCGTGTAAGGTTTATTGAGATAAAAAACTTGCTATCGCGACCCTGCCCAAAAGTGCTACAACTTAGTTTTGAGACCACATTAGTTTCTAAACAATAAACTATTCTTCAATAAAGCTCTAAGAACATAAATAAATAAAAGAAAATTCATGGTAGTAGATATTATAAGAAAATTAGTAATACTATATTTAATTTTTATAAATTAAAATTAATGTGACAGAATACGATTGAAAGTGAATTTAAAAAAATTAATTATATTAATTAAAATTAATTATATGAAAATTATATATTAATGTCAACATCAATTTGTATAAATTTTTTTTATTTTAAAAATCTAATCCAATCTTTGGGACAAGTAAGATCATAATCATTTATAACTTTTTGGCATTTTGAGCATATGTGATCTCAACAAAATAGTGATTGCATTTGATAGTCAGACTCCAAGGGGTTTTTTTTTTTTCATTTTAGGGTTTTTGAGGAATTTGGGTTTGTGAAATTTTGAACATAAGGATAAAATGTTATGCATAATTTTAGTTGCTGGTGAAATAAAGAAAAAAAAATCATAGAAAAGGTAAAAATAGTATATATGCGTATAAAATCTTGAACCATGTCCTTTCACTCTATCAAAAATAAAAGAGAAGGGAAAGATATTATGTTATTTACGAAATATGGTCACGATCACTTATAAGCAACTAACTAAGCAGCAGCAGCAACAACAAAATAATAAAATAATATTAACGCAGGAAAAGGCTTTCATATATAATTCATGACTTGAAAACTTCCTTTGTAGAAACTTCATCACATATACGGCTATATTCAATATTGAGAACAATTTCGTGTTCAAAAAATAAAATAAACATTAAGAACAGCTAGCTATAACAATTGCAATTCGCACCTACCATCAAACACAATTATTAGAGTTATCTGCTGGTAAAAAGAATATATATATAAAGAGAGAGAGAGAGTTACCTGTCTTGTTAATTGGAAGTCCTTCTAAGAAGTTGAAAATGGTTTTCTCCTTTTTTTTTTTTTTTTGGTTCTCTGATCTGTTAAGACAAACAATATGTAAGCTACTTAATACTGAAAACACGATGAAAATCTATAAATCAAAGCTTCAGGTCCTATAATATATCATCAACTTTACCGTCAACAACAAAGCGCTCGGAGCTATGCAGTTAGACTTGTTTTGAATTTCTTGGTTTGAATTGTTGTTGGGGGTTTTTGATATTTGATGGGGTTTGTCTGCAATGCATGAGGTCTGGGTTTCAGAAAGAAGATTCTACTATCTGTTTCAGTAATTAAAGAGAGGATCGAGCCAAGAAGAGACAATGAATTGGACGGACGGAACGGAGAGAATTAAAAAAAAAAAAAAAAACTATTCTGATAACAATATTAAAAACATATTTGAAGCGCAAAATGTAATTTCACACTTAGACTTTCATTTTAAAGGGGGGTCATTCAACAGGAAGGTTACGGGAGACTGCTTCCAAAAATTGGAGGATATTCATGTAATAATAAAATTCACTTCTTGGGTTCTGGTTTTAAGGAGTCAACTTGGTAGGGTTGATATTAGGGTGGGTCGAATCTGGTTTATAATAATAATTTTAGGAAAAACAAACGAGTTGGTATAAATAAAATTTGATAGTTAATTTAAATTTATTGACATGAGCTTGCAGTCTCTCGGAGCCTATACATATGAGATGTGAAAAATAATTAGCCAGAGGTTCGGTCATCTCATGCATATATAAATAAATATAATTAAAAGTTATTTATTTCTCAAAAAATAATCCAATTTCTTGACACTCTTATAACAGTCAAGAAACTTAAAAAAACAAAGTGTCAATAATCCCCGGTTAAATCTTGGCAACTGTAAAACAATAAGAAAAGGGATTATTGACAGTAAATACAGCCTATAAAGGTCTTTATAGTAGTTATTTTAATTAACTAATTGCCAAAAGAAATAAAATATAAAAATAATAATAATCGGCGTTGAAAAATAATAGAAGTTTGAACAACAATACAAAACGAATCATATAAAAAGCGTGCGGAGTTCTCTAGAAGGATTTAATTAGTGCGATACAATTTCGAAAGTCTGGCGTGGCTGGTATAAAGTCACTATCAATTTCAAATTTAATATAATCGATTTAACACATCTTTAATATAATGTGTGTCTCTAAAGCCTAGCTTGCGTAAGATTTTTACTGACGTACATATGCGGTAGAAGTTCCAGATTTTATCTCCAATATTTGCAAATTACGTGTTACATATTTAAAAAAAAGGGTAATATTATTTCTATAATAAAATTTGACAATCAATTACTTGTAACTTGAATTAACAAAACTTGAATTAACAAAAATTTATTATAAGAATAAAAAATAAAAAATAAAAAAAAAGTTATACCTCACTTTTATCAATTAAAGTTATAGACAGATAGTTATATATATATAATATTATATTTTCAACAATGGCACCTAAAACGGTACAAACTAACATTGCTGTGTACTAAAGTAACCATCACATTTGAGTACAACAATTGATGTCAAGAATTAGTGATCCAATTTCATCCCAGTTGTAGAAGTGTTAAAACCCAATAAATTTTTACTAGTTTATAGTCCCAAATGTTGAAAGTCTTCCTCCCATGTGTAATTGTATCAAAGGTTGGCACCTCCCTTGATGAGGTAGGTGACCAACCAAAGGATAAGTCAAGGGTAGGTGATCTAACTCTTTGAAATTGTATGCAGAATTTCCCTATAAATATGGGACGAATTCTGCCTTGTTTATGCATTAGGAAGGGATTCCAGAGAGAGTCCGATTCAGAACCAAGAGAGTTCTGAGAGTGATAGAGAGCCAGGAGAGCTCCAGGATTAGTTTAGGGGAGTTTTTGTGTAAATGTTGTATATTGAATTTTCTCTGTTAATACAAGTTAATTTTCTTCCAAAATCTGTTCTGAGTTTGCATTGCATCCCCAACAAGTGGTATCAGAGCCTCGTTGAGCTTCTGGAACGTCAGAAAAGAGAGAAAAAATTCAGAGAAAATTCGCCCCTTGTTTCTGGAAAATTTCGATTTTTCGGAAAGTGTTCGAATTCCGAATTTGAAGTGTTCTGTGTGTTCGTGACGTCGTGCTGATCATTCTGCAATTTTTCGGCGACCGAACTGACCACCAGAGAGGCCGCACGCGCCGAGCTGCTGGACCGCAAGTGGGCTTCACTCGCCTCACGCGCTGCACGCGCGTCTCAAGGAAGAAGACGACCTACGTCAGCGTCACGTCATCAGCCACGTCAGCGCACCTTGCCACATCAGCGCAGCCACATCAGCGACACGTCATCGAAACGTGTCCAGACGCTGCCACGTCAGCATATCTTTATGAAATTATTGCTTGGCCCCTGTATTTCTGGTTAATCCTTATGCCCCCCTTAGTTTAAGAAATTTCAGTTTAGCCCTTAAGGTTTCTAAGCTTAGTATTTATTGCACAAAACGAATTTTTGAGCCCCGGAAGAGGCTATTCCACCATTTTTGACCGTTCCGGACACAACAGTGGGCTCGAATTTTTGAAATTCAATTCCCATTTTAGTGAATTAATTATTCCAAAATGGAAGAATCATCCGGAGTCATGATTAAATTGACTGCTACCAATTACATATTATGGAGACCCAAGATGGAGGATCTCCTTAGTTGTAAGGATCTATATGATCCTATAGAATTTCAAGGGCAGAGACCTGAGACAGAAAAAGAGGCAAAGTGGAAGAAAATTAACAGAAAATGCATCGGTCAGATCAGACAATGGATCGACCACAGTGTCTTCCACCATGTAGCCAAAGAAGCAGATGCATATTCTCTATGGACAAAATTAGAGAGTATGTATCAAGCCAAGTCAGCACGGAACAAAGCCATCCTGATAAGACGGCTTGTAAACTTGAAGTTGCGGAGTGGAACTCCTATAGCAGAACATACAAGTGAGTTCCAGAACTTGGTGAATCAGTTGACAGCAGTTGAGTTACAGCTTGGAGACGAAGAACAAGCCCTTCTACTTCTTAGTTCCCTTTCAGATTCATGGGAGACGTTAGTGGTCTCCATCAGTAATTCAACACCCGGAGGCAAACTTACCTTATCAATGGTTAAGAATGCCTTGATGAACGAGGAGGCAAGAAGAAAAGAGGCAGGTGCCAGTCAAGATGAAGCCTACATCATGGAGAATCGAGGAAGACAGTCTCGAGGTAAAGACTAGAGAAGAGGTAGAAACAAAAGCAGAGGTCGATCGACAAACAGAAGGGGCAGGTCAACAGATGGGCGGAGACCCACCTACAAATGCTATCACTGTGGCAAAGCGGGTCACATGAAGAAAAATTGTCGCAGTCTTCAGAAGTAGAACCAGGAGAGTTCACAGGCACATAGTAATGAAGAGCCACGAGTTACAATGGTAGAAGATGTGACCATTTGTGCAGAAGAGACGTGCTTCCACACAGTAGACCAAGGAGTAGAATGGGTAATTGACACAGCAGCTTCCTGCCACGTCATTCCTTGCAAAGAGATCTTCACCACGTACAAAGCAGAAGACTTTGGGATCGTGAAGATGGGAAACAACAGTACCACCAAAATTATGGGAATTGGTGATGTTCAATTCTAAACGAACGTCGGATGTATAATAACTTTGAAGGACGTTCGTCATGTGTCAGATCTTCGCCTCAATTTACTCTTGGTAAAAGCCTTTGATCAGCAAGGCTATGAGAGCTGCTTCACCAATGGTACATGGAAGATGTTGAAGGGGGTCATGGTGGTTGCTCGAGGTAAATTATGTGATAATCTCTACAGGACCCATGTAAAGATAAATGGAGAGAGCCTTCATGTAGCAGAGCATATGGTACCTCTGGATTTGTGGCATAAAAGGCTCGGTCGCATGGGTGAGAAGGGCTTATCAACCCTTCAGAAAAAGAAGCTGATCACTGTTTCCAAGGATGCAGCGTCTCATCCTTGCGACTATTGTTTGTATGGGAAACAACGGAGGGTGTCATTTAGCTCCTCATCAGTGAAGAAATCAAAGCTGTTGGAGCTAGTACACAGTGATGTATGCGGACCTCTCGAGGTGGAGAGCCTAGGCGGTAACAGGTATTTTCTGACCTTTATTGATGATGCATCTCGAAAAGTATGGGTGTATTTCCTCAGGACGAAGGATGAAGCTCTGGAGAAGTTCAAGGAGTTTCACGCCATGGTAGAACATGAAACGGGTAAGAAATTAAAATGTCTCCGCTCAGATAATGGAGGCGAGTATACCTCCAGAGAGTTCAATGCTTACTGTCGGAAATATGATATTCGACATGAAAGAACGGTCCCACGCACACCACAACACAATGGAGTGGCCGAGAGGATGAATCGAACCATCATGGAATGGGTCAGGAGCATGCTCAGATTGGCTAAGTTATCCAAGCCATTCTGGGAGGAGGCAGTTCGTACCGCCTGTTATCTAATCAACAGAACACCATCAGTGCCACTGAACTTCGAGATTCCAGAAAAGGTATGGTCCAATAAAAAGCCCTCCTACAATCATTTGAAAGTGTTTGGTTGTTTAGCCTTCGTACATGTATCCAAGGAGCTCAGACAAAAGCTCGATGCAAGAACTGTTCCATGTATCTTCATCGGTTATGGAGATGAAGAATTCGGATACAGATTATGGGATCCCAAAGAAAAGAAAGTCATCCGGAGTAGAGATGTCGTATTCCATGAAGACCAAACATATGAAGACGCTGAAAAGACAACAATATCTAAAAATCCCACTAGCAATGCCCCAGATATTGTTGCAGATTCAACACCAAATAGCACAGAAAATGATGAGTTACCAGAACAAGTTCCAGAAGCAGATTAGGAGAAGGAAAATGAAGAAATTAATGAGCTGGGGGAGCCACAATCACCTATAGAAGCTGTTGTACCTCCTGAAAATGAAGAACCTCAGCTACGACGATCTGAGCGAGGTCGGATTCCGTCGAGGAGATATCCGAAATCAGAGTATACACTGCTTACTGATGAGGGGGAGCCAGAAAGCTTTCATGAAGCTGATAAGTGTCTATTTATATATCATTTTCATATCAATTCGTCCATGTTTCTTTGCTATATTCCTTGGTATTTTTATGTTTTTGTGTGGTTTTGATGTTTGTAGGAGTTTTGGAGCAACTTGCACAAAAATGGAGTAAAACCCTTCATTTTCACCTCTGCTAGTCAACCATCTTCTCGGATTTAATTGTATTGATATACAATGAACCCGATGACATATCATATACCGTTGAAAAGCTCTCGAAGTCTACTTTTTGGAGAAATTTACGGTTTATGAATCCATTCAGTGTACCGAAAGTTGTAATCAAAACAGTGTGAGAAGTGTAGAAATGTAATTCCACACATCACTGTAGCATGTATAATACGGGACACTGTAGCACGTTACTGTAGCAGAGTATTTAAACACATTTTAGGGTTTTATTTCATAACTTGAAGAGGGGAGAACGTGGAGGAGGCTGCATCTTTGGATTTCTCTCATCTCTTGGAGTTCTTGAAGGAGATTGAAGGCTTGGAAAGAGGAAGAACTACAATCCTAAGAGATTTCATCAAATTTGCTAAGTTTTCCCTTTCCCTTTCATTTTCTGGAATGTCTCCATATTGTATTGTATTTGTATTGTATCTGAATATGTGTAACTAAATCTGAATTGGTTGAGGGTGATTTCAAAGCCCTTGATATGGTTTTGTGAATTGATTGTGCAAGGAATTGTTATCCAATTCTCTAATTGAAGTTGCTTGTATTTTCCCATGTTAATGCTTATGATTGCTTGCTGGATTGTATTTGGGTGGCCAACTGAATATAATCTGGATATTGTCTATTGCTAGACTAGAAATCTTGATCCGTAATTGTCTTGAATTTCTAATCATTAGTAGCAAAATTGTGATCATAGATTGCAATTGGAGAATACAACCTAAGTTAAATAATCCGAGCTTGTGTGTTTATTGCTTAGATCAATCTGTCTTTCTTTTCATAATGCATCCATGAATTAAATTTAGAGAGCTTGTTCTAGGTTGTTTAATGGATAGAGATTAAGTAAAGAGCCTATTTTATTTAACAACAAAGTAAGGAAAGATTGGGATAACAGAGCTTGTTGTTATCTACGGTTGATAACTTCAATGCTGGAATTGGATGACAATTCTACGATTAATTCGCAAATCCATATCTTGTGGTAGAGAAGGATCCCTTAACCAATTTCTCCCATTGATTTTTCATTCAAATTTACTTTCTGTTTTGTTATTCTTTACTTGCATTCTTATTTCATTTAGTAAAGCATTCAACAAAAATCCCCCCTGTTTAGTTTATTGTTGCTGGAAATAACAAATTCAATTAGAATCAATCCTCGTGGGAACGATATCTTACTTATCACTTTATTACTTGTGCGACTAGTATACTTGCTAGTTTCGAACGCATCAAGTTTTTGGCGCCGTTGCCGGGGATTGATTATCTAATCGATTTGTTATTTTGTTTTCATTGTTGATTCAAATTTTCTTTGTTTTTCTTTTCTGATTGTTTGTGTTTAGACAACATGGCAGTAAACTTCTATCAATTTAGTAGCGGATTTGAGCCACAAGTACCATGGAGAGTAAATGAGGTAAGCACTCCGAACATTGAACAACAACTTTCTGAGCTAACCTCTCTTGTGGAAAACATGGCTGTAGGAGATATGCAAAAATCTTATGAATGTGGGATATATTCTACGATGGAGCATCCAATCGACATGTATCCAACTTTACAAGAAGAATATATGGAACAAGCCAATGCCATGGGTGGATTTCCAGGACAAACGAGGCAATGGTATGATCCTTTCTCTAGCACTTACAATGCTGGATGGGAAGATCAACATAATTTCAGTTACTGGAATCATCAACCAATCACTCCAAATGTGATACCAAATCGGCCACAAAGTTTCAATCAACCTAGAGTGCAGCAACCATTTCAAATGCAACCACCACCAATGCCACATCCAGCACCGCAACCAGCTTCGCAAAACTCAGGTATGTCTCTCGAAGATATTGTTAATGCACTTGCCACTAACACAATGCAATTCCAGCAGGAAACTGGGGCAAGTATCCAAAACCTGGCAAATCAAATGGGACAATTGGCTACTAGCATGAGCAAATTCGAGGGCCAAGCTCAGAAAAATTATCTTGTCAAACGGTGATCAATCCAAGAGAGAATTCTTGTGCGATAACTTTGCAAAATGAAGAGCAATTAGATGTCCTGCCAAAGAAATCACAAACTGATGAAGGAGATGACACCACTTCCACCATGAACAAAACACTGACTTCTCAGGTAAATCCTATAACTCCCATTCCTTCATATGTTTCTCCTCCACTTTTTCCGAGTAGATTTGCAAAATCGAAGGAGGAACAAGAACAAGAAATCCTGGAAACTTCTCACAAAATCGAGGTAAATATACCACTTCTGGATGCTATCGAGCAAGTACCTCATTATACAAAATGTCTCAAGGAGTTATGCACCAGCAAAAGAAAGTTAAAAAGAAATGAGAAAGTAAGTGTGGGGGAAAATGTTTCAGCTGTATTGCAAAGAAAAATTCCTCCAAATGCAAAGATCCAGGTACGTTCACCATTCCATGCACCATTGGTAATACCAAGTTTGAAAGAGCTATGTTAGATTTAGGAGCATCTATTAATGTCATGCCATATTCTATTTATGCTTCTTTAAATCTTGGACCTTTTGTGAAAACTGGTATTACCATTCAGTTTGTTGATCATTTTAATGCATATCACAAAAGAGTTGTGGAAGATGTACTTGTGCAGGTGAATCAATTGGTTTTCCTAGCAGACTTCTATGTCCTTAAAATAGAGGATGAGACATCTCGTAATCCAACTCCGATTCTTTTGGGGAGACCATCCTTGAAAAATGCTAAAACCAAGATTGATGTTCATGATGGCATTTTCACCGTGGAGTTTGATGGCAAAGTGATCCATTTCAATATTTTCGAGGCAATGAGGTACACTAGTGACTTGCATTCTGTTTTTGCAGTTGACATTATTGATTCTTTGCCACAACAATGTTTTGAGTTAACTCGCAAGGATGGATTGGAAATGGCTATTAGTGAGCACATAGGGACAGAAAATTCTAAAGAACCAAGAAGGTTGATACAAGTGTCCAAAGAAATGGAGGAAGCTGTGGCAAGCTTAGATGAGACCATAGCTATAACCACAAATAGGTATGATGTTTCGTGCATTCAATTTCCTTTATCTAATGTGAAACTTCTGCCTTCTATGATGAAAGCCCCTACCTTGGAGCTTAAGCATCTTCCAGATCATTTGAAGCATGGATTCTTGGATAAGAATGATCCTTTGCCAGTTAAAATAGAAATGGGCCTTGCACCACTACAAGAAGAGAAACTCGTCCGAGTACTTAGAGATCACAAAACAGCTATTGGGTGGACGATTGTTGACATCCAAGGCCCAGCCATATGCATGGACCGTATGTTGTTGGAAAAAGGATCCCAGCCCACTAGAGAAGCACAGCGAAGATTGGACCCTGCCATGATGGAACCAATGTCGGGCTGAGGACGTTAAACCAAGCGCTTATTGGGAGGCAACCCAATGTTTTTGAAAAATAAAAAAAAAGAAGAAAAGAAAAATAAAATGAGGTAATAATGATCGATTTTTGTGTCTCGAGGAGATTCCTTTCGTAGGCCATCAAATTGATCAGGTTTTATCTCTCTTTGCCATCTGTCTCATTTGTTTTTATATTTTTTACTTGTTTTTGACGTTTGTTTGCTATTGTGTTGTTATCTCTTTTATGTGTCTTTAGTTTCGTTTTTGCTCTTTTCTTTTCCTTTCTTTTGTTTAATTTGATTACTCTGTGCTTTGATCTCATTTGTGCAGCAGCTTGTGGAAACATCCAAACGGAAGTTGAAGCCATTGTTCGAAGGTTTGAAACGTGCATATCTGGGAGAAGAACAAACTCAATCGCATTATCGGTAATATCTCTCCTTTTCTTCTCTTCAATGGATGCTGATATCTTTCTATCGAACCTTCGTAAATATTTCCCTTCACTTCCTCAAAATGCTGTGTTTAAAATTTATAAAGTACGGATGACTAGACTTTGGGCATTGATGCTCCTAAATGTGCCTGCTGATATCCGATGGCTTATCGAAGCCAAGGTGAGATTGTCCGGTGAGCCGGACATTAATCTCGCAAAATACATGCCTGGTCTAGGAAAGAGCTACTACGCCAAGAGGCGAAGAGCGAAAAGGTTACAAGTATGTTATAAATGTGCTAGATGGAATTGTAACCAGACTTGTCGTTCATTAGGTTTTGCGTCCAGGAATAGAGAAGATAAACTTTCATTTATTAAGAATGGTTTGAGTAATGAGTCGCTGGATAATGTTTTGTTAACTCTCGAGTCACATTCTTGTGGACTTGTTCAGCGTGAATTGCTTAATCTATGGACACAATTTCGTGATGATTTGCAGAATCATAGTCTAGGGAATCTGACTAAAAACGACCCTGTTTGCCAGTTTATAAGAAAACTGGATGGGAAGCAAATCCCCGACTCATAGAAGGCGTTTCAGCCGTTACTGGACGTAAACCAGAGGAAGATGTGAGCCACAATCACAACTACTTGTATATTTGAATGTGTGTTGTTGTTGTAGAATTTTTTTTCTTGTTTCGTTTGATCTGATTATCAATGTTGTTTTTGTGTTGTTGTTGTTTGTTGATTTTGTTTGTTTTAATTTCAAGTTTTCTTTTTTGACAAACCATATGACTACCCTATGGCATAAGTACACGTGGGAGACAAGTGTGGAGGTTTTGTCAACCTCCACCGAAAGTGTATCTCTATTTTTTATGCTTCACGTGGGAGACAAGTGTGTGGGTTTTGTCAACCCCCGCCGAAAGTGTATCTCCATTTTCCATGCTTCACGTGGGAGACAAGTGTGTAGGTTTGTCATACCTCGCCGAAAGCATATCTCATTTTTTCAAATCTTGGGGCGATAAATCTGCATCGAGCAACCCCCACCGAAAGTATGTCCCCATGTGTCAAAATTTGAGAGTTTTATGGGTGTATATATACATTCTGCATATTTTCATATGTCATTCCATAACCTGTCTTGCAATTGAAAAGCATAATATCTAACGTGTCTTACACAAGATTAGAGCACTTGTAGAAATGGAGAAAACACCAATTCGGCGATTCCGCAATATATGCGTATTTTGCGGATCGCAATTTGGTAAAGATGGAGAGTTTACCACAGCAGCTCTTGATCTTGGTAGGACATTAGCTGCGAGGGGTATTAATTTGATTTATGGAGGGGGTAGTCTTGGGTTAATGGGGTGTGTGTCAACAGCTGCATCCCTAGGAGGGAGCAAAGTTCTCGGCATTATCCCTAAACCATTAGCTGTACGAGATATCGTAGGCAACACAATCGGGGAAGAGTTACAGGTCTCTAGTATGCATGAGCGTATTGCACATATGGTTGTTAAGTCCGATGCATTTATAGCTTTGCCGGTGGTTATGGTACATTAGAGGAGATATTTCAAATCACCTCTTGGGCACATCTAAACATCCATCGTAAACCCATTGGTTTGTTAAATGTTAATAATTTTTTTGATGGTTTGTTGTCCTTTCTTGATCAAGCTGTAGAAAAAAATTTCATCTCACCGTCAGCAAGGCAAATGCTGTTTACAACTTCAACTGCAGGAGAGTTAATTGACAAACTACAAGAATTCGTCTATTCACCTGATCCAACAATGGCGCGGATAAATTGGGTTGGAGAAGGCAACAAAAGGCGTCAACTGGATTTAACCCTCCATCTGTAATCTCTATTTGCTGGTTTGCTTCGTTTTTGTTTGCTTTCTCTTTAGTGTGTTTATTTGAGATTTTTCATGTCGTTTCTTTTGAGCTTTTTCAGGTTATTTCTTTCGTCCCAGGTAATATTTTCTAATCTCGGTTTTTAGAGTGGTGGCTAAAAAAGTTCAAGTTCTCTTGAAACGCATTCTGGATCTCTTCAATCCATAATGGCTGAATAAGGAGGCTAACTTCTAAACTTTTTAGACCCATTCTAACTGACTTGTTTTTGTTTGCTGGCTTGTTGGACTTTATTATTTTCTGAGTAAGTTTAGTTTTATGTAATTTCGAGTTGTTGTGTGTTTTTGTCTTTATCAGTTTCGATTCAAAAAAAAAAAAAAACATTATGGAAAAACCTGAGAATGGCAGAATATGGGGTTTTCTTAACTCTTGAAAACGCATTCTCTCTAAATAAATCTGTAGTTTGTTTATTTTATGTTGTTTGAAGTGTCTTGTTTCTTGTTTTGTTCTTCATAATAAAGGTATATCGGCTGGAAACCTTAAGTCTGCGGGCTACTGGTCCTAAGGATTGTTGAAATATACAATCTTGACTCAGGTGTAACAACGCCACGTACCTCTTTTCTTGCATTTTGTGGGTCGATGATAAGATAATGATTGAATTAAGAATAACTCTTGGAAAATGATAAATGATGCATGGATCTGTGTGCTTGAAATGTTTATTTGTTTTCGCTTTGCTTTTGATTCCTTGCGCAACATTGAGCACTGAGCTATTATCACTGAGTTATTTGTTCACTTAGAGAAAGTTTATGTAATTTAAATGTTTCTTCAGATTTCAATGACTTCTAGAACTTGTTTGATGGTCACTCGAGGCGAAATCCTAGACTGTGCAACATTGGGGAAATGAATTAGGCCATCTTAGGACCGTTTGAGCCTTAATAGCCAACCTTGACTGAAATTGATCCCTAGTTACCCCTTTGAGCCTCTGTAAGCCCTTTTCTTTGTTAACTCACTAAAAGATTTCCTAACCTCAAATGAATTTGTTCCAAACAGTTTATCCCTTACCTATGAGCATGTCAGATCATTCACGAATTAAATTCTGAGCTATGTTCTTTTTTTGGGAATAGAAGAGGTTGGATGTAGCATGAGAAAACCAGTGAGTTCCATTGTTTTGGAAAAAAAAAAAAAGAAAACATAAGAAAAAGTCATCTGTACTTATCGTCCACGTACTTACACATTGAGGGCAATGTGTTGTTTAAGTGTGGGGGAGGGAAAGTGTAATAACAAAAAAGAAAAAAAAGAGAACAAAAGAAGAAGAATAAGAGATCTATACCCTTAAGTGTTCTTAAAAAGAATGAAACAACAAAGTGTGAGGGTATAGTTTTCTTTTGTTTTCTGCCAAAAAAAAAAAGATGGAGTGTTCTAAATAAGTTTGGGGGAGTAACCTGGTGAATTGAAATGAGGTTGTGTTATAGGGTTGAGCTCTACATAGTCTTGAATGATTTATGTGTTTGTGGGTGATTTGAGCCAAATTATAATCCTATATCATACCTTCACCCAAGCCAAACGTTACAAGCTTAATAAAGCCCTACTTGATCCTTGTTGTTGTGCATGTCTACATTAGTGGAGAGTGACTTGAAAAGCAGGCCTATGGAGTTCATTTATACACACATCTTCAATATTAAATATGATTCATTTTTATGCATAAACTCATCCGGGTTACAAGTGATTAGGTGAGAATGGCTCTACACACAACACTTGAGGAATTGAAGTGAAGCGAAACTAATCTTTCGGATAAAATTGTTGATCAAGTGCATTATTTTGAAGTTTTCCTTGGGTTATAATTAAGTACAATCTTTGAGGCCTATTTGCAAGTTGAAGCATTTGTGTGTTTTAGTTTTTCTTTGATTCTGTTTCGGTTTAGTTTTGTTTCGTATCATTTTAGTTGCTCGAGGACTAGCAAAGTCTAAGTGTGGTGGAATTAGATAGGTGTCTATTTATGTATTACTTTTATATCAATTCGTCCATGTTTCTTTGCTATATTCCTTGGTATTTTTATGTTTTGTTTGGTTTTGATGTTTGTAGGAGTTTTGGAGCAACTTGCACAAAAATGGAGTAAAACCCTTTATTTTCACCTCTGCTCGTCAACCATCTTCTCGGATTTAATTGTATTGATATACAATGAACCCGATGAAATATTATATACCGTTAGAAAGCTCTCGAAGTCTATTTTCTGGAGAAATTTACGGTTTATAAATCCATTCAGTGTACCAAAAGTTGTAATCAAACAGTGTGAGATGTATAGAAATATAATTCCACAAGCACTGTAGCATGTATAATACGGGTCACTGTAGCAAGTCACTGTAGCAGAGTATTTAAACACATTTTAGGGTTTTATTTTCATAACTTGAAGAGGGGAGAACGTGGTGGAGGCCTCAGCTCTGGAATTCTTTCATCTCTTGGAGTTCTTGAAGGAGAAAGGAAGCTTGGAAAGATGAAGAACTACAATCCAAAGAGAATTACATCAAATTTGCTAAGTTTTTCCCTTCCCTTTCATTTTCTGGAATGTCTCCATGTTGTATTGTATTTACCACTTTCTTAAACAAGTGTAACTGAATCTGAATTGGTTGAGGGTGATTTCAAAGCCCCTGATATGGTTTTTGTAAGTTGATTGTGGAAGGAATTGTTATCCAATTCTCTAATTGAAGTTGCTTGTATTCTCCCATATTTAATGCTTATGATTGCTTGCTGATTGTATTTGAGTGGCCAACTGAATATAATCTGGTTGTGCTTTATTGCTAGACTAGAAATCTTGATCCGTAATTGTCTTGAATTTCTAATCATTAGTAGCAAAATTGTGATCAGAGATTGCAATTGGAGAATATAACCTAAGTTAAATAATCCGAGCTTGTGTATTTATTGCTTAGATCAACCTATCTTTCTTATCGTAATGCATCCATTGAATTAAATTTAGAGAGCTTGTTCTAGGTTGTTTTATGGATAGAGATTAAATAAAGAGCCTGTTTTGTTTAACAACAAAGTAAGGAAAGATTGGGATAACAGAGCTTGTTGTTATCTACGGTTGATAATTTCAATGGTGTAATTGGATGACAATTCTATGATTAATTTGCAAATCCATATCTTGTGGTAGAGAATAATCCCTTAACCAGCTTTCTCCCATTAATCTTTCATTCAAATTTACTTTCTGTTTTGTTATCTTTACTTGCATTCTTATTTCATTTAGTAAAGCATTCAACAAAACCCCCCATTTATTCTGTTTTCGCTTTCGAATAACAAATTTAATTAGAATCAATCCTCGTGGGAACGATATCTTACTCATCACTTTTTATTCAATGGAAGCATTACGATGAGAAAGATAGGTTGATCTAAGCAATAATCACACAAGTTCGGATTATTTAACCTAGGTTGTATTTTCCAATTGCAATCTCTGATCACAATTTTTGCTACTAATGATTAGAAATTCAAGACAATTACGGATCAAGATTTCTAGTCTAGCAATAGACGACATCCAAATTATATTCAGTTGGCCACCCAAATACAATCAGCAAGCAATCATAAGCATTAAATATGGGAGAATAAAAGCAACTTCAATTAGAGAATTGGATAACAATTCCTTACACAATCAACTTACAAAAACCATATCAGGGGCTTTGAATCACCCTCAACCAATTCAGATTCAGTTACACATGTTTAAGAACGTGGTAAATACAATACAACATGGAGACATTCCAGAAAATGAAAGGAAAGGGAAAAACTTAGCAAATTTGATGTAATTCTCTTTGGATTGTAGTTCTTCCTCTTTCCAAGCTTCCTTTCTCCTTCAAGAACTCCAAGAGATGAAAGAATTCCAGAGCTGCAGCCTCCACCACGTTCTCCCCTCTTCAAATTATGAAAATAAACCCTAAAATGTGTTTAAATACTGTGCTACAGTTACTTGCTACAGTGCCCCGTATTATACATGCTACAGTGACTTGTGGAATTATATTTCTATACATCTCACACTGTTTTGATTACAACTTTGGGTACACTGAATGGATTTATAAACCGTAAATTTCTCCAGAAAATAGACTTCGAGAGCTTTCCAACGGTATATAACATGTCATCGGGTTCATTGTATATCAATACAATTAAATCCGAGAAAATCACTGACTAGCAGAGGTGAAAATGAAGGGTTTTACTCCATTTTTGTGCAAGTTGCTCCAAAACTCCTACAAACATCAAAACCACACAAAACATAAAAATACCAAGGAATATAGCAAAGAAACATGGACGAATTGATATAAAAGTAATACATAAATAGACACCTATCAAATTCCCCCACACCTAGACTTTGCTAGTCCTCGACAACTAAAATGATACGAAACAAAACTAAACCGAAACAGAATCAAAGAAAAATTAAAACACAACAATGCTTCCACTTGCAAATAGGCCTCAAAGATTGTACTTAATTATAACCCAAGGAATACTTCAAAATAATGCACTTGATCAAGAATTTTATCTCAAAAATTAGTTTCGCTTCACTTCAATTCCTCAAGTTTGTGTGTGTAGAGCCATTCTCACCTAATCACTTGTAACCCGGATGAGTTTATGCATAAAAATGAATCATATTTAATATTGAAGATGTGTGTATAAATGAACTCCATAGGCCTGCTTTTCAAGTCACTCTCCACTAATGTAGACATGCATAACACCAAGGATCAAGTAGTACTTTATTAAGCTTGTAACGTTTGGCTTGGGTGAAGGTATGATAAAGGATAATAATTTGGCTCAAATCACCCACAAATACATAAATCATTCAAGACTATGTAGAGCTCAACCCTATAACATAACTTCATTTCAATTCACCAGGTTACTCCCCCAAACTTATTTAGAACACTCAATCTTTTTTTTTTTTTTTTTGCAGAAAACAAAAGAAAACTACACCCCCACAATTTGTTGTTTCATTCTTTTTAAGAACACTTAAGGGTATAGATCTCTTATTCTTCTTCTTTTTTTCTTTTTTTTCTTCTTTTTTTTATTACACTTCCCCTCCCCCACACTTTAAACAATACATTGTCCTCAATGTTTAAGTACGTGGAAGATAAGTACAGATTTTTTTTCTCTTTTTTTTTATTACAAACATAATAAAACTCACTTGCATTGCTCATGACACATCCCAACCTCCTCTAACTTCCCAAAACCAGAACATAGCTCAGAATTTAATTGTGAATGATCTACATGCTCATAGGTAAGGGATAAACTGTTTGGAACAAATTCATTTGAGGTTAGCAAATCTTTTAGTGAGTTAACAAAGAAAAAGGCTTACAGAGGCTCAAAGGTGTAACTAGGGATCAATTTCAGTCAAGGTTGGCTATTAAGGCTCAAACGGTCCAAAGATGGCCTAAATCATTTTCCCAAAGTTGCACAGTCTAGGATTTCGCCTCGAGTGACCATCAAACAAGTTCTAGAATTCATTGAAATCTGAAGAAACATTTAAATTACATTAACTTTCTCTAAGTGAACAAATAACTCAGTGATAATAGCTCAGTGCTCAATGTTGCGCAAGGAATCAAAAGCAAAGCGAAAACCAATAAACATTTCAAGCACACAGATCCTGCATCATTTATCATTTTCCAAGAGTTATTCTTAATTCAATCATTATCTTATCATCGACCCACAAAATGCAAGAAAGAGGTACGTGGCGTTGTTACACCTGAGTCAAGATTGTATATTTCAACAATCCTTAGGACCAGTAGCCCGCAGACTTAAGGTTTCCAGCCTATATACCTTTATTATGAAAGAACAAACAAGAAACAAGACACTTCAAACAACATAAAATAAACAAACTACAGATTTATTGAGAGAGAATGCGTTTCAAGAGTTAAGAAAACCCATATTCTGCCATTCTCAGGTTTTTCCACAATTGTTTTTTTTTTTAAATCAAAACTGATAAAGATAAAAACACATAACAACTCTAAATTACGCAAAACTAAACTCACTCATAAATAACAAAGTTCAACAAGTCAGCAAACAAAAACAAGTTAGTTAGAATGGGTCTACAAAGTTTAGAAGTTAGCCTCCTTATTCAACCATTATGGATTGAAGAGATCCAGAATGCGTTTCAAGAGAACTTGAACTTTTTAAGCCACCACTCTAAAAACCGAGATTAGAAAATATTACCTGGGACGAAAGAAATAATCTGAAAAAGCTCAAAAGAAACGACATGAAAAATCTCAAATAAACACACTAAAAAGAAAGCAAACAAAAACGAAGCAAACCAGCAAATAGAGATTAAAGATGGAGGTTTAAATCCAGTTGACGCCTTTTGTTGCCTTCTCCAAACCAATTTATCCGAGCCATTGTTGGATCAGGTGAATAGACGAATTCTTGTAGTTTTTCAATTAACTCTCCTGCAGTTGAAGCTGTAACCAGCATTTGCCTTGCTGACGGTGAGATGAAATTTTTTTCTACAGCTTGATCAAGAAAGGACAACAAACCATCAAAAAAATTATTAACATTTAACAAACCAATGGGTTTCCGATGGATGTTTAGCTGTGCCCAAGAGGTGATTTGAAATATCTCCTCTAATGTACCATAGCCACCCTGCAAAGCTATAAATGCATCGGACTTAACAACCATATGTGCAATACGCTCATGCATACTAGAGACCTGTAACTCTTCCCCGATTGTTTTGCCTACGATATCTCGTACAGCTAATGGTTTAGGGATAATGCCGAGAACTTTGCTCCCTCCTAGGGATTCAGCTGTTGACACACACCCCATTAACCCAAGACTACCCCCTCCATAAATCAAATTAATACCCCTCGCAGCTAATGTCCTACCAAGATCAAGAGCTACTGTGGTAAACTCTCCATCTTTACCAAATTACGATCCGCAAAATACGCATATATTGCGGAATCGCTGAATTGGTGTTTTCTCCATTTCTACAAGTGCTCTAATCTTGTGTAAGACACTTAGATATTATGCTTTTCAATTGCAAGACAGGTTATGGAATGACATATGAAAATATGCAGAATGTATATATACACCCATAAACTCTCAAATTTTGACACATGGGGACATACTTTCGGTGGGGGTTGCTCGATGCAGATTTATCGCCCCAAGATTTGAAAAAATGAGATATGCTTTCGGCGAGGTTTGACAAAACCTACACACTTGTCTCCCACGTGAAGCATGGAAAATGGAGATACACTTTCGGCGGGGGTTGACAAAACCCCCCCACTTGTCTCCCACGTGAAGCATAAAAAATAGAGATACACTTTCGGTGGAGGTTGACAAAACCTCCACACTTGTCTCCCACGTGTACTTATGCCATAGGGTAGTCATATGGTTTGTCAAAAAGAAAACTTGAAATTAAAACAAACAAAATCAACAAACAACAACAACACAAAAACAACATTGATAATCAGATCAAACGAAAACAAGAAAAAATAAAATTCGACAACAACAACACACATTCAAATATACAAGTAGTTGTGATTGTGGCTCACATCTTCCTCTGGTTTTACGTCCAGTAACGGCTGAAACGCCTTCTATGAGTCGGGGATTTGCTTCCCATCCAGTTTTCTTATAAACTGGCAAACAGGGTCGTTGTTAGTCAGATTCCCTAGACTATAACACTGCAATTCATCACGAAATTGTGTCCATAGATTAAGCAATTCACGCTGAACAAGTCCACAAGAATGTGACTCGAGAGTTAACAAAATATTATCCAGCGACTCATTACTCAGACCATTCTTAATAAATGAAATTTTATCTTCTCTATTCCTGGACACAAAACCTAATGAACGACAAGTCTGGTTACAATTCCATCTAGCACATTTATAACATACTTGTAACCTTTTCGCTCTTCGCCTCTTGGCGTAGTAGCTCTTTCCTAGACCAGGCATGTATTTTGCGAGATTAATGTCCGGCTCACCGGACAATCTCACCTTGGCTTCGATAAGCCATCGATATCAGCAGGCAGATTTAGGAGCATCAACGCCCAAAGTCTAGTCATCCGTACTTTATAAATTTTAAACACAGCATTTTGAGAAAGTGAAGAGAAATATTTACGAAGGTTCGATAGAAAGATATCAGCATCCATTGAAGAGGAGAAAAGGAGAGATATTACCGATAATGCAATTGAGTTTGTTCTCCTCCCAAATATGCACGTTTCAAACCTTCGGACAATGGCTTCAACTCCCAAATATGTTATTGCACAAATGAGTTCGAAGTATGGAATAATCAAATTAAACAAAACAAAGGAAAAGAAAAGAGCAGAAACGAAACTAAAGACACATAAAAGAGATAACAACACGATAGCAAACAAAAGTCAAAATCAAGTAAAAAAATATAAAACAAATAAGACAGATGGCAAAGAGAGATAAAACCTGGTCAATTTGATGGTCTACGAAAGGAATCTCCTCGAGACACAAAATTTGATCATTATTCCTTATTTTATTTTTCTTTTTCTTCTTTTTTTTTATTTTCAAACATTGGGTGCCTCCCAATAAGCGCTTGGTTTACACGTCCTCAGCCCACTTTGGTTCCACTCATGGGAGGTATCCATTTCTGTTTGTGCTTCTCTATGTGGCTTGGGTCCCTCTTCACAAAACAGTCCAATGCAATATGGATGGGCTGGATTTCAACAATTGTCCACTCAATACTATTTTGTGATCTGTAGTTATTCGGACGAGTTTATCTTCTTGTATTCGTGCAAGACCCATTTCCATTGTAACTCGTAAAGTATCATTCTCACCCAAGAATCCATAATTCAAATGATCTGGAAGTGAATTAAGCTCCAAGGTATTGGCTTTCATCACAGAAAGAAGAAGTTTCTCATTAGATAAAGGCAATTCAATGTACGAAACATCATACCTATTTGTGGTGATAGCTATAGTCTCATCCAAGCTTGTCACAGCTTCCTCCACTTCTTTAGACACTTGCATCAGCTTTCTTGGTACTTTGAAACTTTCTATCCTTATGTGTTCACTAATAGCAACATCTACTCCATTCTTGCGAGTTAACTCAAAACATTGTTGTGGCAAATAATCAATAATGTCAACTGCAAAAACAGAATGTAAGTCATTAGAGTACCTCATTTCCTCAAAAATATTAAAACATATCACCTTGCCATCAAACTCTATGGTCAAAGTGCCATAATGAACATCAATCTTGATTCTAGCAGTTTTCGAGAATGGCCTCCCTAAAAGAATCGGTGTTGGATTAGGAGATGTCTCATCCTCTATTGTAAGGACATAGAAGTCTGCTGGAAAAACCAATTGATTCACCTGCACAAGCACATCTTCCACAACTCTTTTGCGATATGCATTAAAATGATCAGCAAACTGAATGGTAATACCAGTTGTCGCAAAAGGTCCAAGATTTAAAGAAGCATAAATAGAATATGGCATGACATTAATAGATGCTCCTAAATTTAATATAGCTCTTTCAAACTTGGTATTACCAATGGTGCATGGAATGATGAACGTACCTGGATCTTTGCATTTTGGAGGAATTTTTCTTTGCAATACAGCTGAAACATTTTCCCCCACACTTACTTTCTCATTTCCTTTCAACTTTCTCTTGTTGGTGCTAACTCCTTGAGAAATTTTGCATAACGAGGTACTTGCTTAATAGCATCCAGAAGTGGTATATTTACCTCGATCTTGCGAAAAGTTTCCAGGACTTCCTGCTCTTGTTCCTCCTTCGATTGGGCACATCTACTAGGAAAAGTGGAGAGAAACATCTGACTTGAAGGGGAGTTAGTAAGGATTTAAACCTGAGAATTCATTGTTTTTGTTACATGGTGGAAGTGGTTTGACACATCGCGAAAAGGATTGTCTCCCAAAGTACTAGGAGTGTCGAGGTATAAAACGGTGAGATCGCGGTGGTCGATTCACGAGGAAGGTAATTTAAGCGTTACAAATTATAAGCTAAACAAATGTGATATGGATGATTCAAAGAGGTGACATGATAATATCAACAAGTATGTAATATGGTAGGTGGTATTACCGACCATTCAAATATAAAACAAAAAGCACGAGGAGTAACCATCCGTGAGAGATAGTTGTATAACACCCAATCGTAAACTTAAAAAACAGTTTCATAGGGTATGAACTACCTAGTAAATAAAAATACAAATTTCATAAACAATAAATGAGAATAATTAAAATACAAGAGTAAGAGGAATTAACACAATAATAATAAGAACTAAGGTTAGGAGATCCGCCCATGATATATCAAATAAGGATAAATAACCCATTTTAGTTATATGAATTCATATTTGTTTCGTTACCAATATTTATACCACTTCTTGTAAATGGGTTCAAGCATCCAATGTGCCAATCACTATATGTCTACAAAAAATCAAGGTTCCTAACTAGATTCGTGTCGGTAAGGAAGAACCATACATCATCTAGAAAGGATCCAAGCATTTGATGTGCCAAGGATTGTCGACAATGGATCAATACCTCCACTTTACGAGTGGTGTCAAGATTGATTAAGAAATTAAATATAAATCATATTGAATAAACATTATAAAATTAAGATTATTAAGCATATATTAAGGGTTAGAGAATCCATATTCTCATATCAAGGGTTTCACCCTTTCACCTTAGCAAAAGAGAAATTAGAAAAACATTATAATAGAAAGAAAATAAAATGCAAGAAAAAGGAAATTCATTAATAACATAAACACACAAAACACAATACAAGATCCTAGCCAAAGCCAAAACGTTCCAGCCAAGGCCAAGATGCCCTAATGGGTCACAAGGCACCTCTATTTATAGATACATCCAGGGGCAAACTTGTCAAATTACAAGGGCATAATTGTCAAATATTAGTTGTAAATATCTTTGACAATTGGGATCATTAGGCACTGACTTTGACCATCAATTTTGACATTGAAATGTTGTGAATTTTAATCACATGTCTTCATGAAAGTTGTAGATATTTCTCTCAGCTTTCTAGAACATATTGATTTGCACAATTTGGATAAGTATTTTGAGGGATACGGTCCAAATACTGAGGCCTGGTCAGACTGGGCCGAGACTGTAGATGGGTTCACTTCAAGCCCAATTTTGGTCCACTAAGAGCCCGAATTTGATGATTCTTGTGAAATGAAATCTTGTAGACAATTAAATCAGCTTTCCAAAACATTAAGAATTGTATCATTCTGATCTATAAATAGAGAGTTATGCCCATTTTACCGAACCTGTAACAAAACCAAAATTAAGAGAAATTAATTCCACAGATGCAAATGCTACAAATATGCTTAAGTTGAGGAATTTAATGACACTATTAATGCAATATGATGAACTAAACTCTTATTAAACATGCATATTTTAGTGTTCATCATGTGCATCTCCTTCATCAGTTTGTGATTTCTTTGGCAGGACATCTAATTGCTCTTCATTTTGCAAAGTTTTCGCACAAGAATTCTCTCTTGGATTGATCATCGTTTGACAAGATAATTCTTCTGAGCCTTGGCCCTCGAATTTGCTCATGCTAGTGGCCAATTGTCACATTTGATTTGCCAAGTTTTGGATACTTGCCCCAGTTTCCTGCTGGAATTGCATTGTGTTAGTGGCAAGTGCATTAACAATATCCTGGAGAGACATACCTGAGTTTTGTGAAGCTGGTGGTGGTGCTGGATGTGGCATTGGTGGTGGTTGCATGGGAAAAGGTTTCTGCCCATCTAGGTTGATTGAAACCGTGTGCCGATTTGGTATCACATTTGGAGTGATTGGTTGATGATTCCAGTAACTGAAATTATGTTGATCTTCCCATCCAGAATTGTAAGTGCTAGAGAAAGGATCATACCATTGCCTCGTTTGTCCTGGAAATCCACCCATGGCATTGGCTTGTTCCATATATTCTTCTGTAAAGTTGGATACATGGCGATTGGATGCTCCATCGTAGAATATATCCCACATTCATAAGATTTTTGCATATCTCCTACAGCCATGTTTTCCACAAGAGAGGTTAGCTCAGAAAGTTGTTGTTCAATGTTCGGAGTGCTTACCTCATTTACTCTCCATGGTACTTGTGGCTCAAATCCGCTACTGAATTGATGAAGTTTACTGCCATGTTATCTAAACACAAACAATCAGAAAAGAAAAACAAAGAAAATATGAGTCAACAATGAAAACAAAATAACAAATTGATTAGAAAATCAATCCCCGGCAACGGCGCCAAAAACTTGATGCGTTCGAAACTAGCAAGTATACTAGTCGCACAAGTAATAAAGTGATAAGTAGATATCGTTCCCACGAGGATTGATTCTAATTGAATTTGTTATTTCCAGCAACAATAAACTAAACAGGGGGGATTTTTGTTGAATGATTTACTAAATGAAATAAGAATGCAAGTAAAGAATAACAAAATAGAAAGTAAATTTGAATGAAAAATCAATGGGGGAAATCTGGTTAAGGGATCCTTCTCTACCACAAGATATGGATTTACGAATTAATCGTAGAATTGTCATCCAATTACAGTATTGAAGTTATCAACCGTAGATAACAACAAGCTCTGTTATCCCAATCTTTCCTTACTGTGTTGTTAAATAAAACAAGCTCGTTATTTAATCTCTATCCATTAAACAACCTAGAACAAGCTCTCTAAGTTTAATTCAATAGAAGCATTACGATGAGAAAGATAGGTTGATCTAAGCAATACTCACACAAGTTTGGATTATTTAACCTAGGTTGTATTTTCCAATTGCAATCTCTGATCACAATTTTGCTACTAATGATTGGAAATTCATGACAATTACGGATCAATATTTCTAATCTAGCAATAGACAACAATCAGATTATATTCAGTTGGCCACCCCAAATGCAATCAGCAAGCAATCATAAGTATTAGATATAGAAAAATGCAAACAACTTCAATTAGAGAATTGGATAACAACTTCTTGCACAATCAACTCACAAAAACCATATCAAGGGCTTTGAAATCACCCTCAACCAATTCAGATTTAGTTACACATGTTTAAGAACGTGGTAAATACAATACAACATGGAGACATTCCAGAAAATGAAAGGGAAGGGAAAACTTAGCAAATTTGATGAAATCTCTTGGATTTGTAGTTCTTCCTCTTTCCAAGCTTCAATCTCCTTCAAGAACTCCAAGAGATGAGAGAAATCCAAAGATGCAGCCTCCTCCACGTTCTCCCCTCTTCAAGTTATGAAATAAAACCCTAAAATGTGTTTAAATACTCTGCTACAGTAATGTGCTACAGTGTCCCGTATTATACATGCTACAGTGATGTGTGGAATTACATTTCTACACTTCTCACACTGTTTTGATTACAACTTTCGGTACACTGAATGGATTCATAAACCGTAAATTTCTCCAAAAAGTAGACTTCAAGAGCTTTTCAACGGTATATGATATGTCATCGGGTTCATTGTATATCAATACAATTAAATCCGAGAAGATGGTTGACTAGCAGAGGTGAAAATGAAGGGTTTTACTCCATTTTTGTGCAAGTTGCTCCAAAACTCCTACAAACATCAAAACCACACAAAAACATAAAAATATCAAGGAAAATAGCAAAGAAACATGGACGAATTGATATGAAAATGATATATAAATAGACACTTATCATAAGTCTTGATAATTTGATCAAACCTAAAGTTCCAAGACCTTGATGCTTACTTAAGACCATAAATTGAAATTTTCAATTTTCAAACCTTTTACTCTTGGTCTTATTCTATGAAACCTCTGATTGCACCATATAGATACTATCGTCAAGATTTCTATTTAAAAATGTTGTCTTCGCATCTATTTGCCAAATATGATAATCATAATAAGAGGTAATGGACAAGATAATCTGAATTGATTTGAGCATCACCTTACCTTAAAGGTTTTTGCCTTTCAATCAACTCTTCCCCTTCTCGTAGATTCACTTGCACCCTTTGGGTTTTATCCCATCAGGTGCTTTAAAAGTTCACAAACAGTTTAGAATACATCTATTCTATTTCTGATTCCTTAGCTTTTTGCTAACCATTTAGCATTAGCATCACTCATTACTTCTTCATAAGTAGCAGGATCAGATTTACCTCTTCCAATATTTTACGATACTCCTATGAATCTGACACATCCAAAAAAGGATTATCTCCTAAGTGTAAGAGTGTCAAAGTCATAAACCCCGTAAAACCGGGGTCGATCCACGAGAAAGGGGATTTAGCGGTACAAACTATAAAACGAGAGAATAAGATATGAATAATGTAAATAAATGACAAGATAATGTTAATAAATATAGGTAAAGATGGTAGGCGGTACTACCAACCATTCAAATATAAAACAAAAATATAAGGTGGTAAAACCTACCATAGCAAATAAAAGAACAAGTTCATAAACAATAAACAAGAATACTTAAATTACACAAGTAAGAGGAATTAACATAATAATAATGAAAGCTAAGGTTAGGAGAACTGCCTTGATATATCAAATAAAGATAAATAACCCAATTTTAACTCAACTAGAATCTATACATCAAGTAGGTTCCAATCGAAAGGTATGTCATTTAAGCCCATTTTAGTTATATGAATTATATTTGTTTCACTACCACTATTTATACCACTTCTTGTAAATGGGTTTAAGCATCCAATGTGTCAATCACCATATGTCTACAACAAATCAAGGTTCCTAACTAGACTTATGTCGGTAAGGAAGAACCATATGACATCTAGAAAGGATCCAAACATTTGATGTGCCAAAAATTGTCTACAATGGATCAAGACCTCCACTTTACGAGTGGTGTCAAGATTATTAAAAAAATAAATATAAACATATAAAATAAACAACACAAGATTATGGTTATTAAGCACATGTCCAGGGTTAGAAAACATTATTCTCATATCAAGGGTTTCACCCTTTCACCTTAGTAAAAGAAAATTTAGGAAGACATTATGAAAGAAAGAAAATAAATTGCAAGAAAAAGAAGATTTATTAATAACAATAAGAGAACAAAACACAAGAGAAAAATACAATAATAAGAGATCATTGCCAAAGCTAAGATGCCCTAACGGGTCACATGGCATCTCTATTTATAGATACATTCAGGGCCAAACTTGTCAAATTATAGAGGGACAATTGTAAAATATCTGGTTGACAATTTGAATCATCATGTGCACCGACTTTGACAACCAATTTTGACATCGAATTATTTAGACTTTTGATCACATGTTTTCATGAAAGTTGTAGATATTTCTCTCAGCTTTCTAGAACATCTTGATTCATACGATTTGGACACGTATATCAAGAAATATGGTCAAAATATAGAGGCATGATCAAGCTGACCCAAAACTGCAGATGGGTTCACTTCAAGCCCATTTTCAGTCTACCAGGATCCCGAATTTCATGATACTTGTGAAATATGATCTTGTAGATAATTTAATCAACTTTCTAACAAATCAAGATTTGCATCATTCTGATCTATAAATAGAAAGTTATGCTCATTTTATCAAACCAGTAACAAAAGCCAAAATTAAGATGAAGTTAATTCAAAAGATGCAAAGACTACAAATATGCTTAAGTTAGGGAATTTAATGACACTATTAATGTAATATGATGAATTAAGCTTTCATTAAGCATACATATTTAGAAAGAAGCCATATAAGTTCTAATATTTGTTAAGGCTAGCATCCTTAGGCAGGGGGCATTCATTCATCATTATTCTTATTTTTATTTTATTTTTATTTTTTTTGAAATAATATATCTTTAACCCTTATAGCGAGCCTTAGGCTAATGACTCCTAGACCAGTTGGCCTTAGAACATTAGGTGTTAAGATACCCCTACGAGCTTAACGACTCGAGTTGCCTATGCTTTATTTTTGCTTAGAAACTAATGTATAGTGAAATGTTCAATACTCTTAAGCTTTCTCCTTAATCCATATAACGAGCTTTGGGCTAATAGCTCCCAAACCAGTTGGTCTTAGGGTGTTAGGTATTGAGGCACCCCACGGGCTTAATTGCTTGAATTAAGGAGGCTACGAGACCAAACTTATCCACAGTTGCTTTTTTTTTTTACTTTTTTTCTCTTTTTTTTTTACTTTCCCCTTTCTTTTGTTGTTATCCTAAATAAAACAAAAGAACTCAAATATTACAACATTTCATTTTGCAACCCACTATCATACATCAAGGTATGTGTGTGTGTGAAGAAAGGTTCATGAATACTAGCTTAATGAGTGCATGAGCAAATGGTTTATTAAATGATAAACTTATGAGAGTTCATAAATTTGAATAATTCAAAATGAAGTGAATAAGACAACCTCAATATAAAATTCAAAAATCAAACCTATATAATATCATGTTAGCTAAAATGAGTCTTCAAAAGTACAAAATCAAAACAAAATGACAAATTAGTTAGAATGGGTTTCAAGAGTTCGAAATGGCTCTCTTTACTCTGTTATTCCTGACCCACAATGCATCTTAAGAGGATTTGAACTCTTTACACCGCACTCTGAATCTAATTACTAACTTGCTTCTTTTTTTTTTTTTTGAAAATTGCAAGACGAAAATATAAGACACACTTATGTCTACTATCCTTCCCCCTCAACCAAATGAAACATTGTCCTCAATGTTTAAATGTTGAGAGATAAAGTATAGGAGACATTACATGAAGCTTCAGTTATTCGAAAGAGATGACTTGAAAGACACATAAAATAAAATGCTATAAATAAAATAAAAGATAAAAAAAATTACAAACAGAGATTCAGATCTAGTTTGCACTTTTTGTTTTGTCCTCCTGACCAATTAATTTGAGTTATAGCTAAGTCAGGTTTATACTCGGCTACTTGTAATTTGTCAAGTAGTTCACTAGCAGTAGTGGCAGAAACAAGGATCTGTCGCATCGAATGAGGGATAAAATTTTGTTCTACAGCTGCATCAACAAAACTTATCAAAGGATCAAAGAAATTTTGAACATTCAACAAACCTATGGGTTTTTTATAGAGATTTAGTTAGGCCCAAGAGGCAATTTAAAAAATTCCTTCGAGAGTACCAAAGCCACTTGGTAAGGTAATAAAGGGATCCAAATTGATAAGCATATATGCCATGCGTTCATGCATAGAGGAGACCTATAACTCCTTCCTAACTGTTTTTTCAATGATGCTTTCTACAGGCAAAGCTTTAGAAATAGCACCTAAAACTTGATTGCCTCCTACAAGTGCAATTGTTGACACACAACCCATTAACTCGGGCTATCTCCCCCGTGAACCACATGAATCTTTCTTTCAGCTAATTGCCTACCAAGATAATTTGCTACTACTACAAACTCTTCACTTTTTCCAAGTCGAGATCCACAAAATACACATATCTTTTAGATTCGACGTTTTGAGGTTCCCTCAATGTCTATACAACTCTCTAACTATATGTGTGAAGAGGAGAACAAGAGATGTCATATTTATGGAGTGCAAAAAGGTATTCTAATGATGACATCTATATAGGTAGCTCAGCTGTTTGTTGAAAATGTTTGACAATAAAGCATAGAGATTAAAAAAAATGATAGAAATAAGACAATATAAATGTACAAGCCAATTGAAAGATATAAATTCAAAAATGATAGCTATAAGGCATTAAAATTCAAAAATGATAGCACACATGCATATGTACAAGTAGTTGTGACTGTGGTTCACATTTTTCTCTGGTTTTACGTCCAGAAACGGCTTAAACACCTTCTATGAGTTGGGGATATGCTTTCCACCCAGTTTTCTTATAAAGTGACAAACAGGGTTGTTTTGAGTCAAATTCCCGAGACTATAACATTCCGACTCTTCTTGAAATTGTGTTCATAAAATTTCACACTGCACAATTCCATAAGAATGCGTCTCAAGAGTCAATTGGATATTATCCAAAGACTCCCTACTCAGTCCATTCTTGATGAATTATAGCTTATCCTCTCGACTATTAGACAAATATCCCAAGGAGTGGCAACACTGGTTACAAGTCCATCTTGCATATTTGCAACAAACTTGTAACCATTTCGCTCTTCAGTTTTTGGCGTAAGAGCTTTTTCCTAAACCTGACATGTGAGAAACTAGATTATATGAAAATTCACAAGAAAATCGAACCTTGGCTTCAATTAACCATCTTAAATCAGTAGGAATACCCTTACGCATCAACATCCTTAGTCGTTCTGCACGAGCTTTATAAATTTTAAGTAAATCATTTTGAGTAAAAGAGGGAAAATGTCTATGCAAACTCGAGAGAATGGTATCCATGTGAAGAAAGAGAGAAGAAAAGAAAATGAATGTAAGGTGAGCAACAGTTTTTAGGGAACTGAAACATCGACTTTAAAAGTCATAGAGTACTGTATCCGTCACTTGACTGGGAAAAATCAATCCTTAAAAATGATCGACTAAAGCAATGAACTCATCATTTTGATCAAAATTTTTAAAGAATGGTTTTAACCGTTGTCCATTAACTTTAAAAACATTACCATTCTTTGGGTTCTCAATTTCAACAGCTCCATGAGAGAAAACATTTTTAACAATGAAAGGCCCAATCCAACGAGACTGAAGTTTACCAGGAAACAAATGTAATCTTGAATCATACAAAAGAACTTTTTGTGACGGTTTAAAAGATTTTCTAACAATAGATTTGTCATGAAAAACCTTCATTTTTTCTTTGTAGATTTTAGAATTTTTATAAGCCTCATTCCTGATTTCTTCAAGTTCACTTAGTTAGAGTTTATGTAACTTGCAAGCATCATCCAAATTTTGTTAAATGTTTCAATGGCCCAGTAAGCTTTATGCTCAATTTCCACAGGCAAGTGACAAGGTTTTTCAAACACTAATCTATAAGGAGACATTCCCAATGATGTTTTGAAAGCAGTTTAGTAAGCTCAAAGTGCATCATTAAGTCTTAGAGACCAATCTTTACGGTTTGGGTTACCTATTTTTTCTAAGATCTGTTTTATCTTCCTATTAGCTAATTCAACTTGTCCACTTGTTTGCGGGTGATAAGGTGTAGAAACTTTATGGGCTATTCCATATTTCTTCATTAGAGTTTCAATGGTTTATTGCAAAAATTTGTACCACCATCACTAATAATGGCTCGAGGAATTCCAAATCTACACAAGATATTTTCTTTCAAGAATTTGATAACCATTTTGTGATCATAGTTTCGACATGGAATTACCTCGACCCATTTTGAAACATAGTCTACTGCAACAAGAATGTACACAAAACCAAATGATGGTGGAAAAGTCCCATAAAATCAATACCCCAACAGTCAAAGATTTTAACAAGAAGAATGGGATTCAAAGGCATCATGTTTCGTTTTCAAATGGATCCCAATTTTTGACAATTTTCACAAGTTTTGCAAAATGCATGTGCATCTTTAAATAAGGTGGGCCAGTAAAATTCACATTGCAAGATTTTAGCAGCTGTTCTTTTAGATGAAAAATGTCCTTCACATGCTTCGAAATGACAAAAATTAATGACACTACTTACCTCATTGTCGGGTGTGCATCTTCTAATTATTTGGTATGGACAATATTTGAATAGATATGGGTCATCCCAATAAAAATTTTTCACCTCGGCCAAAAACTTCCTTTTATCTTGAGCATTCTAATGGGGTGGCATTTCTCCTGTCGCAAGAAAATTTACAATATTGGCAAACCAAGTTATTGCAGCAATGGAGAATAAAAATTTTTTAAGAAAAAAGTCATTGATAGGTGAAGTTTCAATTAATGTCTCTGTCGTTAATCTTGACAAATGGTCTACAACAACATTTTCTGCTTCTTTCTTATCCTTTATTGTAATGTTGAATTCCTGGAGCAATAAGATCCAACGTATCAATCTAGGTTTTGCATCCTGTTTAGACATTAAATATCTCACAGTTGCATGGTCAGTGTAAACAATCATTGGAGAACCAATTAAATAAGATCGAAATTTATCCAATGCAAATACTACTGCAAGTAGTTCTTTTTCAGTTGTTGTGTAATTCATTTGTGCATGATTTAAAGTTCTACTTGCATAGTAAATTACATAAGGCTTACCTTCTCTTCTTTGTCCTAAGACAGCACCAACAGCATAGTGACTCGCATCGCACATCAATTCAAAAGGCAAGGACCAATCAGGAGATTGCATAATTGAAACAGTTGTTAAAAGTCCAATTAACTTATCAAAGGCATTTTTACATTCTTGAGTTCATTCAAAAGAAGTATCTTTTAGTAAGAGGTTTAGATATAGCACTAAAATTTCTTATGAACCTCATATAAAATCCGGCATGCCCTAAGAATGAACGGACCTCTTTGACTGTTTTTGATGGAGGAAAATGGGAAATTAATTCCACTTTTGCTTTGTCCACTTCAATTCCCTTGGAAGACACCACATGACCTAAGACAATTCCCCAAGTAACCATATAATGACATTTTTCCCAATTCAAAATAAGTCCTTTTTCTTCACACCTTTTTAAGACTTTTTCTAAGTTTTCAAGACAATTATCAAAAGAATTTCCAAAGGCAGTTAAATCATCCTTGAAAACTTCTAAACAATGCTCAACCATGTCATTGAAAATGCTTAACATGCATCTTTGAAAAGTGGCTGGGGCATTACAAAGTCCAAAAGGTATCCTTCTAAATACAAAAGTACCGAAGGGGCACGTGAATGTGGTCTTTTCTTGGTCTTCAAGTGCAATGAGAATTTGATAATAGCCTGAGTATCCATTGAGAAAGCAGTAGTAGGAGTACCCTGCTACTCTTTCTAAAGTTTGGTCAAGGAATGGCAAGGGAAAATGGTCCTTTCTGGTGACAGCATTTAATTTTCTATAATCAATGTACATCCTCCAACTAGATGAGACTCGAGTTGGTGATGATTCATCCTTTTCATTTTTTACTACTATAATGCCAGATTTCTTAAGTACTACTTGTGTAGGGCTTACCCACTTACTATCAGAAATAGGGTAGATAATTCCCACATCAAGTAGTTTGAGAACTTCAGCCCTAATGACCTCTTTCATGTAACGATTTAATCTCTTTTTAGGTTGTTGGGATGTTTTGGCATTTTCTTCTAAATGTATTCTATGTGTGCAAATCAAAGGGTTAATGCCTTTTATGTCTTTTCAAGTTCACCCAATTGCATTTTTATGCCTTTTAAGCACTTCTGTCAACTTATCTTGTTGCTCGCTTGTGAGGGATGAAGAAATTACCACCGGATATGTCTGATTCTCCCCACGATATGTGTATTTTAGTCCTTCGAGTAAGGGCTTCAATTCTAACTTGGGAGGGTCCTCTTCCTTGCTTTCATTCATTTGCCCCAATTCTTTGAATCGCAGTTTTGAGCCTTTTTTCGTCACCTGTGCATAATCCAGTAAAGAACATATATCAGATTGTGCATGATTGTTCTGATATGCATATGCATGATCATGAGAATTTTGATCATAAGAATTTTGAAAATTTTGCTGTGTTTGAAAAGGGACTTGTGAAGATTGTGCATGATTGTCATTTTTTCATCTAAAATTCGGATGCTTTCTCCGACCAGGATTGTAGGTTTGTGAGTATGGATTGTGATTTGGCCTTTGAAAGTGTTCAAGGCATTGGCTTGTTCATGGAGACATTCCCTAAAGGCAGGCAAAGTTGGGCACTCATCACTAGGATGGTCATTATCATTACAAATGTGACAGACAATTTCTTGTATAAAATTCAATTGACCACTCTTTTTCATTTCTAAAGCCTTGACTTTTCTAGCCAGGGCTGCATATTTGGCTTGAAAGTCATGGTCTTCCCTAAAGTTATATATGCCTCTATTGGATGTCGAGGGTGGGGCTTTGCTTGGTACCTCATAGGTGCTAGCGGTGTCCCAATTTTGGGCTTTGTCTACTAATGAATCCAGGTAGTCAGTTACTTCATCAAGGTCTTTATCTCCAAATTGCCCGTTACATACTAGCTCCACTATTTGCCTATCTTGAGGTGTTAACCCTTCATAGAAGTATGCAACTATTTTTCAAGTTTCAAAACCATGGTGAGTACCTAATTCTTTATACCTATCCCAACATTGGTAAAGGGTTTCTCCTTATTTCTAAGTGAAAGTGGTGATTTATCTTTTAAGAGAATTTGTTCTATAGGTAGGAAAATTTTTTTTCAAAAATTGTTGTTTCATCTCATCCCATGAACTGATGGAACTTGATCTCAAATTTTATAGCCATGTTCTAGGTTTATCTTTTAAAGAAAAAGGAAAAAGCTTTAATCTAATGGTGTTTATACTACAATTTGGGTCACTGTAGGAGTTATACACCTCTTCAAAGATTTTTAAGTGTGAATATGGGTTTTCCATATTAAGGCCATGAAAGGTGGGTAAAAGTCAAATGAAACTCGGTTTCAAATTGAAATGGATTGCATCGGGAGAAGAAACTACACAAGATGGTGCACTAGTCCTTACCGGATTCATGTAATCTCTGAGGGTTCTTGGTTGGTTTTGGTTATTTTGTTAGGAACGATTGTCGCCTTCATCTATAAACCTTTCCACTTGATTATCGGCCATGTTTTCTAGGGAAGATGATGTTTTTCTAACAAGTCTACCACTAGATGTTCATGACCAAATTTTCATACAAATTTGAAAGAGAAAAGAAAAGAAAAGATGAACACACGACAAAGAAGAAACAAGAAAAAAAATTAAAATCTAAATGAGAAACAGAATACTTACAATTTTGCACACCAAATTTTACCTTCCCCGGGAACAGCGTCAAAAACTTGACACATCCAGAAAATGATTAACTCCCAAGTATAGAAGTGTCGAAGTAATAAACCTAGTAAGACCAAGGTCGATCCATGAGGAATGAGATTTTGCAGTACAAACTATAGAACAAGAGAATAAGATATGAATAATGTAAATAAATGACAAGATAATGTTAACAAATATAGGTAAAGATGGTAGGCAATACTACCGACCATTCAAATATAAAACAAAAATAAAAGATGATAAAACAATCCATGAAAATAGGAGGTAAAACCTACCATAGCAAATAAAAGAATAAGTTCATATACAATAAACAAGAATACTTAAATTACACAAGTAAGAGGAATTAACACAATAATAATGAAAGCTAAAGTTAGAGGATCCGCCCTTGATATATCAAATAAGGATAAATAACCTACTTATAACTCAATTGGAATCACACATCAAGGAGATTTCAATCAGAAGATATGTCATTTAAGCCCATTTTAGTTATATGAATTATATTTATTTCATTACCAATATTTATACCACTTCTTGTAAATGGGTTTAAGCATCCTATGTACCAATCACCATATGTCTACAACAAATCAAGGTTCCTAACTAGACTTATGTCGGTAAGGAAGAACCCTACGACATCTACAAAAGATCCAAGCATTTGATGTGCCAAGGATTGTCTACAATGGATCAACACCTCCACTTTACGAGTGGTGTCAAGATTGATTAATAAAATAAATATAAAACGTATAAAATAAACAACACAAGATTATGATTATTAAGCACATGTTCAGGGTTAGAAAATCCTTATTCTCATATCAAGGGTTTCACCCTTTCACCTTAGCAAAAGAGAATTTAGCAAGCCATTATGAAAGAAAGAAAACAAATTGCAAGAAAAAGAAGATTTATTAATAACAATAAGAGAACAAAACACAAGAGAAAAAACACAATAATAAGAGATCGCAGCCAAAGCCAAGATGCCCTAACGGGTCACAAGGCACCTCTATTTAAAGATACATTCAGGGGCAAACTTGTTAAATATCTTGTTGACAATTTGAATCATCATGTGCACCAAATTTGACCACCAATTTCGACACCAAATTATTTAGAATTTTGATCACATATCTGCGTGAAAGTTGTAGATATTTCTCTTAACTTTCTAGAACATCTTGATTCATACTATTTGGATACGTATATCAAGAGATATGGTCAAAATACAGAGGCATGATTAGGCTTGGCTGAAACTGCAGATGGGTTCACTTCAAACCCACTTTCAGTCCACTAAGAGCCCGAATTTCATGATGCTTGTGAAATATGATCTTGTAGATAATTTAATCATCTTTCCAACAAATCAAGATTTGCATCATTCTAATCTATAAATATAAAGTTATGCCCCTTTTACCAAACCTGTAACAAAAACCAAAATTAAGACGAACTTAATTCAAAAGATACAAAGACTACAAATATGCTTAAGTTGAGAAATTTAATGACATTATTAATGCAATATGATAAACTAAGCTTTTATTAAGTGTAAATATTTAATTGTTCATCAGAATCTATCAGGATGTCTTGCACCGATCCCCCTATGTCAAGGCACCATAAGAGTTTATCTAATAATCCTCCCAATACACTGAGGTACCATAGGAGGTTGTGTAACTAGATTTTGTTTGTTTTGTATTAGAAGTAGATGTTAAACCACTGAAACTACTATCATTATCGGATCAGTTTTATTTTTTTTGGACATTTGTTCTAATACTTATTTACTTTTAGGCTTTAATATTTTCATATAGTTGATCTTTAAGTGAATTACAGTCAAACTACGAATTCTTTCATACCAGATTAACTATAGAAGCTTTTATCCTCTTGAAACTTTAGGATTTCATAAAAACAAGTGAATATTTCAAAATAAATTACATGGATCAAACAATGTCTAAAAGAGTTTTATTTCTTCTCTCTACTATTCTAGGTCTAATGAGTTGGAACTGCGTTTCATTGTCATAAGAGGTATTTACTACCACGATCTAATCATAGTGTTTTGACACATTTACCCAAAAGCTTTCAACCTTAATCTTTTACCTTTTGAACTCTTCAAAAGTTTTAGATTTATGATGCATTAGATCAATTTATTCACATCTTGAGTAATCATCTTATGAAATACTCATATGTGCCTCTTCTCTTAACACTAATTGGTGCATAAACATCTTTATGTACCTCTTTAGTACAATCTTTAATTCTATTTCCTTTAGCCTTAAAATGGCTTATAGGAAATTTTTTTCATTAGGCTTGATTCATAGGTAGACATAGATAAGACATCTAACAAATTTAGTGTCTATCATTAATCATCCTCTCAATCCTCTTTTAATAAAGTGGCCCAATCAAAAATGCCAAGGATAGGTCTAATTAGTGTCAAACAATCTATACTCTTTCTTTATTTAGCTTAGTGTTATTCATTAATTCCATTTTTAGTTTTCCATCATATGCAAATTATTACGTACAGTTCTAGAAAAATAAAATTCTTTATTTTTTTCTAATAACAACAAGCTTGGTAAGAGAGAATGAATAACTAGAATTTTTATAAATATCTGAAATTCCAAATTTCGTACACTATATCTAGAAAAATAACAATTATCCAAAACTAAAAATATAAAAACTGTGCAATTCTCCAATTGCATGGATAGGCACCAACGCTTCTTATACAATCCTTAAGCCAAGCTCACCTTCATTTAGAAGTTGAGTCCCATTTAGCCTTTACGAAGAATTACATATATGATTAATATCATGTGAGTGACACCCTCACACCCGATTCCCTACACAGGCCCCCTTTGGCGCCCAGAGGGCCGTGCGGGCTAGGTAATGGAGACGAGGCTGGGAGAATAAGTCAGAGTCACCACCTAGGTAAATAACTGAGGGACAATTTTGGATGACGGCAGCTGATCTCTAGCTTCTAGGCCTAACCACCTCTCATCGCTTCAATGACGGGTTAGGAAAGTTAGGTACGGGGAACATCCGCTCGAGCGTTAGTTCGACCTCCATTATGAGTTTTTTGAGTTCTAGATTCTAAGTCACTAATGTTATCCTCTCTGGAACTTAAGTTTTATTATGCACACAATTGCTTTTATCTATGCATTACATATGAGATGTTGACAATTTATATACATACATAGAAAAGGGGAAGAGAATTGATTATATTTCTATCAAAAATGGGGGAAGGGATTGAGGATTACAACAATTTCTTATATTCATTGCGATAAAATCAATTGAACAATCATAAACTGAAAAAGTTTCTAGCTTGGTCTCCTTCATTAAATGAGGGCATTAATAATAATAGGCATGATTAAAATAAATATTAATCTAAATGGGTGATTTCCACGCTAATTATGGCACCACAAATCATTAATCAACTACACTAAGCATACATAATTATCATCTAAGCATCACATAGTTAACCATTAATTGACCACTAATCATGCTTAATTAACCACTAATTAACCACATAATTAACTACGAATTAACAAGTAATTATCTACTAATCATGCATAATTAATGGCAAAATAACAACATAATTAACTACAAAACATGCTTAATTAAACTACTAATCCTAAACTAAACATGGCAATTAACTACTAATAAACTAAACTACTCCTAAATTAATCATGGAAATTAACTACTAATTAATTAAAATAATCCTAAACTAAGCATGGCATAATTATTTCTAATTTTAGGATGCCTAAACATGGCAAACTAAACTAAATAGAACTAAAGAGGAGACCCTCAGAAAACTGACAAAATTCTTAATTTAATCGAAAGCTGAATCTTTGACTAATGTCGACACCCTAGAATTCTTCAAAAGATACCAAGAATATCAAGAAAACATCGAGAAATATTTATACCAAAAAGAGTTTCTAAAAATATTCAAAATCCCTCAAAATATGAGTTTTTAGGTATTTTTACACCCCAAACTGCTTACCAAGAACCAAGGGTCAGGATCCTTTACATAGACTCTCAAGAGCCTAAAAATGAGCTCTTTTTCCCGATGTGGGATTGTAGCTACAAGCACGTGCCTCTAACTAAAGGGATCACTAGGGTTTCAGAGGTTACAAGCATCATTTTTATGTAGAGGCATGTACCTGTAATGTTAGAGGCGTGCGCCTATAATGCTAGAGGCACCAACCTTAGATTACAGGCACCAATCCTAATTTTAATGCTTACCATTTCGGGTCAAGGTGCTGCCTCCACACCTTCGATAGAAGCAACCTCTATGACGACCTTACCATAAAGGTCAATCTATGATGCGTTAGGTAGACATAATTCGTAGGTCTTGATCACTTCTCCCTCCCCCATCTCTCTCTCTCTTCTGGTACTACTACCAATCCTAAAGCTACTTGGTTTTTCTACCCCATCTTGGTGTTTGATTCTCAATGTCCTTGCTAGTCCAGGAAGGACTTCTAATTTTGCCTTTGGCTATCATCACTAGGCCTTAAAACCATAAGCAAAATTCCAATGCTTACATTTTACTCTCTATTTTAGAGGGGTTTGTAGAACATAAATATTGAACAAAGTATATTATACCTTACACTTATCTGCTTTAGCTTTGATGTCTGAATTCCACTAGGTTTTACACCTTTTAGTGGCTGGAAGATCTCCTTGAATGAAGTTGTGTCTCTTGGCAAATTGAAGACCTCCTCCGTTTTAATTGAAGTTGAGTACTCTTACTATGAAGACCCTAGTACATGCCCTTTGATGAGGTCTCGAATAGAGGTTGGATGTTTTCATCTTGATGCTTGTGCTTTCACAAAGGGCTCAACTTAATTTGGATGCTTTCATCCTAGCGCCTGTGCTTTCACGAGGGCTTTACTAATTCTAGATGCTTGCATCCTAGTATCTGTTCTTTCACAAGGGCTTTGTTGAGATTGGATGCTTTCATCCTGGTGCCTGTTTTTCACGAGGGCTTGACTAGTTCCAGATGCTTTCATCCTAGCGCTTGTTGGTACATTCGAAACTAGCAAGTATACTAGTCGAACAAGTAAGATATCATTCCCACCAGGATTGGTTCTAATTAAATTTATTGTTAGACAGCACAATAAAATAAATTGGGGGGGTAGGGGGTTGGGGTTGGAGGTTTGTTGAATGGTTAACTAAATGAAATATGAATGCAAATGAAGAATAACACAACACAAAGTTAAATGGAGTAAGAAATAATCAATGAGAGAAACTTGGTTAAGAGATCATTCTCTACCACAAGATATGAATGTGCGAATCAACTATAGAATTGTCATCCAATTACAACATTGAAATTATCAACCGTAGTTAACAACAAGCTCTGCTACCCCAATCTTTACTTACTTTGTCGTTAAGTAAAACAAACTTTTTCTTTAATCTCTATTCATTAAACAACCCAGAACAAGCTCTCTAAATTTAATTCAATGGAAGTATTACGATAAGAAAGATAGGTTGATCTAAGCAATAAACACACAAGCTCAGATTATTTAGCTTAGGTTATATTCTCCAATCGCAATCTCCGACCATAATTTTGCTACTAACGATTAGAAATTCAAGACAATTACGGATCAAGATTTCTAGTCTAGCAGTAGACAACAACCCGATTCTATTTAGTTGGTGACACATCCAAAAAACGATTATCTTTAAAGTATATGAGTGTCAAAGTAATAAACCGATAAGACCGAGGTTGATCCACAAGGAAGAGGATTTAACGGTACAAATTAAAGGATGAAAAATATGACATGAATAATTCATATAATTAACAAGATGATATTAACAAATAAAAGTAAAAATGGTAGGTGATACAGCCGACCATTCAAATGTAAAACAAAAATAAAATATGATAAAACCATCCATGGAAATAGGAGGTAACACCTACCATAGCAAATAAAAGAGAAAGTTCATAAGCAATAAACAAGAATACTCAAAATACACAAGTAAGAGGAATTAACACAATAATAATGAAAGCTAAGGTTAGGGGATCCACCCTTGATATATCAAATAAGGATAAGTAACCCAATTATAACTCAATTGGAATCCACACATTAAGGAGGTTCCAATCGGAAGGTATGTCATTTAATTAAGCCCATTTAGTTATATGAATTATATTTGTTTCATTACCAATATTTACACCACTTCTTATAAATGGCTTTAAGCATCCAATGTGTTAATCACCATATGTCCACAATAAATCAAGGTTCCTAACTAGACTTGTGTTGATAAGAAAGAACCATACGATGTCTACAAGCATTTGATGAGTTAAAGATTATCTACAATGGATCAAGACCTCCACTTTATGAGTGGTGTCAAGTTTGATTAAGAAAATAAATATAAAACATATAAAATAACAAAAGATTATGATTATCAATCACATGTCAAAGGGTTAGAAAATTCTTATTCTCATATCAAGGGTTTCACCCTTTCACCTTAGCAAGAGAGAATTTAGCAAGACATTATGCAAGGAAGAAAAGAAATTGCAAGAAAAAAATAATTTATTAATAACATCAAAATAACAAAACACAAGAGAGAAAACACAATGTTAAAAGATCCCAGCCAAGAGCCAAGATTCCCTAATAGGTCATAATACACCTCTATTTATAGATACATTCGGGGGCAAACTTGTCAAATTATAAAAGGACAACTGTAAAATATCTTGTTTTGACAATTTGTATCATCATGTGCATCAACTTCGGCTACCGATTTCAGCACTGAAATATTTAGAATTTAAATCACATGTCTTCATGAAAGTTGTAGATATTTCTCTCAGCTTTTTAGAACATCTTGATTCATATGAATTGGATATGTATATTAAAGATATTGTCAAAATACGGAGGCATGGTCAGGCTAGGCCGAAACTACAGATGGGTTCACTTCAAGCTCATTTTTGATCCACTAAAATCCCGAATTTCATGATGCTTGTGAAAAAAAATCTTGTAGATAATTGAATTAGATTTCCAACAAATCAAGATTTGTACTATTCTGATCTATAAATAGAAAATTATGCCCATTTTACCAAACCTGCAACAAAAACTGAAATTAAGATGAAGCTAATTCAAAAGATGTAAAGACTACAAATATGCTTATGTTGAGGAATTTAATGACACTATTAGTACAATTTGATGAATTAAGCTCTTATTAAACATACATATTTAAGTGTTTATCACACACCTCAATTAGCTTATTGCTAGTCTCTAGCAATTAAAGCGTTATTATTTAACAGTGATTTATAGAATTTTACATCTAAGGTGGTCATTATTGCACTCTCCTTGATTCTATCTAAATAAACAAACTCTCAACCGATTTTTTTCTTTCCTTTTATTTTAAAAGGCTCATGTATCCATCAGTCAAAATATTAACAAACCTTCTTTTTGTGCTCAGTCGGCACATGACTATGAGGCTTTTTGGAAATAAGCCATATCGGTTCTAATATTTGTTAAGGCTAACATCTTTAAGCAAAGGGCATTCATCCATTATCATTTTTGTTTTTTGTTTTTTTTGAAACAATAGATCTTTAACCCATGTAGTGAGCCTTGGGCTAATGTCTCCCAGACCAGTTAACCTTAGGGCTTTAGGTGTTAAGACACCCCTATGAGCTTAACGACTCGGTTAGTCGATGCTTTATTTTTGCTTAAAAAATTGTGGATAGTGCAATGTTTAATCCCTTTAAGCTTTCTCCTTAATCCATGTAACGAGCTTTGAGTCAACAGCTCCCAAACCAGTGGGTCTTAGGGTATTACGTGTTGAGGCACCCCTCAGGCTTAATTGCTCAAATTAAAGAGGTTACGAGACCAAACTTATCCACAATTGCTTATTCGTTTATTTCTTCTTTTTTTTTTTTGCTTTCTCTCTTTTTTTTCCTTTTTTTTTTTACTTTCCCCTTCCTTTTATCTTAAACAAAACAAAAGAACTCAAATATTACATAATTCATTTTGCAATCCACAATCATGCATCAAGGTATGTGTGTGTGTGGAGAAAGGTTCATGAATACTTGCTTAATGAGTACATGAGCAAACAATTTATTAAATGATAAAGTTGTGAGAGTTCATAGATTTGAATAATTCAAAGTGAAGTAAATAAGACAACCTCGTTATAAAAATTCAAAAATAAAAAACAAATAATATCAAGTTAGCTAAAATAAGTCTTCAAAAGTGCAAAATCAAAACAATATGACAAATTAGTTAGAATGGGTTTCAAGAGTTCGAAATAGCTCTCTTTACTCTACCATTGCTAACCTAAATACATCCCAAGAGGAATTGAACTCCTTATACTGCCACTCTAAATCTAATTACTTACTTGCTTTTTTTTTTTAAAGAAGAAAATATAAGACACACTTATGTCTACTATCCTTCCCCCCCAATCAAATAAAACATTGTTCTCAATGTTTAAATGCAGAGAGATAAAGTATAGGAGACATTACGTGAAGCTTTAGTTATTCCAAAGAGACGACTTGAAAGACATGTAAAATAAAATGCTACAAATAAAATAAAAGACAAGAAAAATTACAAACGGAGCGTCAGATCCAATTTGCCCTTTTTGTTGTGTCCCTCTAACCAATTAATTTGAGTTATTGCAGGGTCAGGTTCATACTCGACTGCTTACAATTTGTCAAATAATTCATTAGCAGTAGTGCCATAAACAAGGATCTATCACGCTGAATGTGGGACAAAATTTTGTTCTACAACTTCTCAACCAAACGTAGTAAAGGATCAAAGAAATTTTTAACATTCAACAAACCTATGGGTTTCAGATGGAGATTCAGTTAGGCCCAAGCGGCAATTTGAAAATTTTATTCGAAAGTACCAAAACCACCTGATAAAGTAATAAAGGCATTTGAATTGATAAGCATATATTTCATGCGTTCATGCATAGAGGAGACGTGTAACTCCTGCACAACTGTTTTTCCAATGATGCTTTCTACAGCCAAAGCTCTAGAAATAACACATAAAACTTTACTGCCTCTTAAGAGTGCAGCTGTTGACACACAACCCATTAACCTGAGGCTACCTCCCTCATAAACCGCATGAATCTTTCATTCAGCTAATAGCCTACCAAGATAATTTACTTCTACAAACTCTTCACTTTTTCCAGGTCAAGATCCACAGAATACACATATCTTTTGGATTTGACGTTTTAAGGTTCGTTCCATGTCTATGCAACTCTCTAACTATATGTGTGAAGTGTAGAACAAGAGATTTCATATTTATGGAGTGCAAAAAGGTATTCTAATGATGACATCTATGTAGGTAGCTCGACTGTTTATTGAAAAAGTTTGACAATAAAGCACAAAAATTCAAAAAAATGATAGAAATAAGACAACATAAATGCATAAGTCAACCAACGGATAGAGATACGAATTCAAAAATGACAGCTATAAGATATAAAAATTCAAAAATGATAGCAGACATGCATATATATAGGTAGTTGTGACTGTGGCTCACATCTTCCTCTGGTTTTTCGTCCAGAAATGGCTTAAACACCTTCTATGAGTTGGGGATATGCTTTCCATCCAGTTTTCTTATAAATTTGTAAACAGGGTCATTTTGAGTCAAATTCCTGAGACTGTAATGTGCATGCTCTTCTCAAAATTGTGTCCATAATTTCAAAATTTCACGCTGCACAATTTCACAAGAACGCGTCTCAAGAGTCAATTGGATATTATCCAAAGAATCCCTACTCAATCCATTCTTGATAAATTGTAGCTTATCCTCTCGATTGTTAGACAAAAATCCCAAGAAGTGACAACGCTGGTTACAAGTCTATCTTGTACATTTATGACAAACTTGTAACCTTTTCGCTCTTCGCTTTTTGGCGTAAGAGCTTTTTCCAAAACCTGGTATAGGAGAAACAAAATCATATGAAAATTCACAAGAAAATCGAACCTTAGCTTCAATTAACCATCTTAAATTAGCATGAATGCCCTTGCGCAACAACATCCGTAGTCTTTCTGCTCGAACTTTGTAAATTTTAAGCAGATCATTTTGAGAAAGAGAGGGAAAATGTGTGTGTAGAATCGAGAGAATGGTATCCATGTGAAGAAAATGAGAGAAAAGAAAAGAAAATGAATGCAAGGTAAGCAACAGTTTTTAGGGAACTGAAAAAATGACTTTAAAAGTCACAAAATACCGTATCCGCCACTTGATCGGGAAATAAAATAAAATAAAAACACAAGAAAGAAATAAAAGCACAGAAAAGAAAATAAAAAGAAAATAGAAAATTATAGAAAAAAACAAAGAATAAAATCAAAAATAGAAAATATGGTGCAGACAGATAAAACCTGATTAATCGTGATAGACAAGGGCCATAAGAAGAATCTCTTCAAAACATATAAAGTAATTTACCATGGTCAAAAATATGTCATTGAGGCGGTACCTCTGTTTTTCCTTTATTTGTGAGAATGGAAGAGATTACCACTAGCTGAGTTTGTTTGTCCTTAAGTTACGCATTCTTTAGTGTGGATGTTTCTTTCTACCTCTTTTCAAAACATGGCTCCCAACCCTTAGTCTCCTTCACATATACATAATCAAGTAGTGGATGCTTTTTATAAACAATGGGTTCTAGTTCAACTTGATTTAGATGAACTAGTTAAATAGGGTTTTGAAAGGCTAGAAAAATTCCTATTTTTAATACAGTCTTCCACACCAGTTTTAGTCCTATTAGCTGCCTCATTTTTATCATGCTTGAAAAATTCATCAATTTTAAAATTTTGGTTAAGTTTCTTCGCATGATGAAATGAGAGCACAAGTGAGGATTCGTCTTTCCCTTGTTAGGTGTAGGTTTATTAACCCCTGCCTTACCCTGTGGGATTGATTCATCATCTTTCTCATAGGGTTTAAGAATGTGTTCTTTATCAACATTACCATCATGAAGAGTACTGAATAAATATTGGTCTAGATGTTGGCCACTTGAATTAGTCACATGTGGATTGATGAGGTTTGGCTCTAGTTAAGATGAAAACTCAGCTTTCTCATGAGTGCTAAGTGCAAATGCAAATTTTTCAAGAGCATCATTCAAGTTTGCCATAGTCTGAGCAGTTTGACTATTAAAAGCCTCTTGCTTTACAATGAATGAATATAATGTTTCTTTAAGATCCTCATAAGGTGCATGATCATGAGATTTTTGAAAATTTTAAAGTGATTGAAAAGGAGGTTGATAAAATTGTGCATGATTCTCATTCTGTCAATCAAAATTCAAGTGATTTTTCCATCCAGAATTGTAGCTTTGCGAGTAAGATTAGGATTTGACCTTTGGAAAGTGTTTAAAATATTCATTTGTTCATGGGGACTTTTCCTAAAGGTAGGCACAATTGGGCAATCATCTGTAAGATGATCATTAGTATTACAAATGTGACAAACAATTTCTTGTATAGGCCATATTTCTAAATCCTCGCCTTTTCTAGCTAGGAATGCAATTTTAGCATAAAGATCATGATTCTCCCTAAGGTTATAAATGCCTCTACTCGATGTTCTTGGTACCTCATAGTTGCCAACATTGTCCCAATTTTGGGCATTTTTCACTAGTAAGTCTAGGTAATCCATTGCTTCATCAGGGTCTTTATTTTCAAATTGTCCATTACACATTAATTCTACCGTTTGCCTATCTTGACGTGTTAAACCTTCATAGAAAATTAAAACTAGTCTCCATGTTTCTAAACTATGGTGAGGACAAGTATTAATCAATGCTTTGTACCTTTCCCAATATTGGTAAAAGGTCTCTCCTTGTTTCAGGGTGAAAGTAGTGATAGAGAATTTTTTCTATAGGGAGGAAAGAATTTTTTTCAGAAATCGTTGTTGCATTTCATCCCATGAGCTATGGATCCTGACCTAAGATTTTGTAGCCATGTTTTATCTTTATCTTTTAAAGAAAAAAGAAAAAGCTTTAATGTAAAGATGTTTATGCTACAATTTATATCACTATAGGTGTTACAAAACTCTTCAAATTCTCTCAAGTACAAATATGGGTTTTCAACATCTAGGCCATGAAAATGAGGTAAGAATTGAATGAAATCTATTCATGGTTGAAATATATTGCATCATGAGGGAAGACTATGCGCGATTGTGCAAAAGTTCTTATAAGATTTATGTAATCCATTAATGCTCTTGTTTGGGTTTAGCCACGGTTTCTAAAGAAGATGAGTGGCTCCTAACAATTATACCAACTAATAACGCAAAAAGAAAGAAAAGATGAACAAGAAAAATAAAAATAAAAAATGAGAAAAGAAAATACTTATAATTTTTACGCCAAATTTTACCTTTCCCGGCAACAGCGCCAAAAACTTGACACATCCAAAAAAGGATTATCTCCCAAGCATATGAGTGTCAAAGTAATAAACCCAGCAAGATCGGGATCGATCCATGAGGAAGGGGATTTAGTAGTGCAAACTAAAGGATGAGAAATATGATATGAATAATTCAAATAATTAACAAGATAATATTAACAAATAAAAGTAAAAATGGTAGGTGGTATAACCGACCATTCAAATATAAAACAAAAATAAAAGGTGGTAAAACCATCCATGGAAATATAAGGTAAAACCTACCATAACAAATGAAAAAGAAAGTTCATAAGTAATAAACAAGAATACTCAAAATACACAAGTAAGAGGAATTCACACAATAATAACAAAAGCTAAGGTTAGGGGATCCGCCCTTGATATATCAAATAAGGATAAGAACCCAATTATAACTCAATTGGAATCCACATATTAAGGAGGTTCCAATAAGAAGGTATGTCATTTAAGCCCATTTTAGTTATATAAATTATATTTGTTTCATTACCAATATTTATACCACTTCTTGTAAATGGGTTCAAGCATCCAATGTGACAATCATCATATGTCTACAACAAATCAAGGTTCCTAACTAGACTTGTGCCGGTAAAGGAGAACCACATAACACCTAGGTTACAATGACGAGGCCCAGAGAATAAGTCGGAGTCACCACCTGGGTAAATGACCGTGAGAAAATTTTGGATGATGGTAGCCTAGCTTCTGGATCTAACTACCAATCACCCTTTCAGAGAGAGTTCAGGAAGCTAGGCAGGGGTAACAGCCGCCCGAACATTACTTCGATACTAAGTTCTAGATTCTAAGTCACTAATGTTATCCTCTCGCAATCCTAAGTTTTATTATGTACACAACCGCTTTTATCTATTTATTACATATGAGATGTTGACAATTTATATATATACATAGAAAAGGGAAGAAGAAGTGATTAAATTTTCATCAAGTATGGGGGAAGGGATTGAGAATTACAACAATGTCTCATAATAATTGCGATAAAATAAATTGAATGATCATAAATTGAAGAAGTTTCCAACTTGGTTCTCCATGATTAAATAAGGGCATTAATAATAACGGGCATGATTAAAATAAATATTAATCTAAATGTGTGATTTCCACACTAATTATGGCACCATGAATCATTAATCAACTATATTAAGCATGCATAAGTATCATCTAAACATCACATAATTAACCACCAATTGACCATTAATCATGCTTAATTAACCACATAATTAACTACTAATTAACAACTAATTAGCTACTAATCACGCATAATTAACGATTAATTAACTATGAAATGTTTAATTAAACTATTAATCCTAAACCAAACAAGACAATTAACTACTAATTAACTAAACTACTCCTAAATTAATCATGGCAATTAACTATTAATTAATTAAACTAATCCTGAACTAAGCATGGCATAATTATTTCTAATTATGCCTAAACATGGTAAACTAAACTAAAATATCTAAACTAAAGAGGAGGCCCTAGGAAAACTTAACAAATTTTGAATTTAATCGGAAGCCAAATTTTTTACTAGCGATGACACCCCAGAATTCTTTGAAGGATGTTGAGAATGCAAAGAATACACCAAGAAATATTTATACTGAAGAAAGGTTCTGAAAATATTTAGAATCCTTCAAAATATAAGTTTTTAGGTATTTTTGCACCCTAAAATTGCTTACCAGGATCCAAGGGTCGGGGTCTTTTAGATAAGTGCTCAAGAGCCTTAAAATGGGTTCTTTTCCCAATTTGGGACTGTAGCTACAAGCGCACACCTACAAGATTATAGGCGCGTGCAGGTAAGGTTATAGGCACGTGCCTCTAACTAGAGGCGTCACATGCTTGTAATGTTAGAGGAGCGTGCATTTAATGCTAGAGGCGCCAACCCTAGCTTATAGGCACCAACCCTAATTTTAATGCTTACTGTTTCGAGTCAGAGTGCTAACCCCGCGCCCTTGGGAGTAGGGCCTCTTGCCCCTCTTCCAACCCCCACGACAACCTTACCATGAAGATTGATCCGCGATGCATCGGGCAAACATAATTTGTAAGGTCTCAACCACTTCCCCCCTCTTTCCATCCCCCCACCTCCACCCCCCCTTCTCTCAAAAATCGGTACCGCACCGATCCTAAACCTACTTGGTTTTTCTACCCCATTCTTAGCATTTGATTCTCGATGTCCTTGCTAGTCTAGGCAAGACTTCGAATTACTATCTCTAGCTATCATCATTGGGCCTCAAAACCATAAGCAAAATTCTTACATTTACATATCCATAATTCAATAATTAATTTAATATTTTACAAAGAACTATTCAAGAAAAGATATTTCTTAAACAGGCTTTAAAATGCTATGCAATCTCTTTTCAAAATGCTCTTTATCACCATAATGAAAACTTTTTTCAATCAATTGGGTTTCATTCTTTGTCTCCCATGTTAAGGATTTGAAAACCTTTCCATACCGTTTCTTAGAGACCTTACCTCTTAAGGTTTTAAACTATAAGAACATTTCACTTTGGTTTTAGTATCCTTTGTAAACTTCTTCATTTTGGCTTTTGAGAGAAATTCTAATTTTTTACCAAAATCTATCTTTATTCTAAATAAAGAATATGATAAAGAATTCAGTGTCATATCGATTTTGCCTCACTTAAAACTCTTTCAAGTGAAAAATGATATCATTTACATTAGCCATAGATATAAACTTCAATACTAACACTTGGTTCCAAGAAGTAAATATATAACTTGGCTATTATATTTGTTTTCTTTTACTTTGCATAGTATTATTCATTCTTTAGAGTCAAATACTTATTAGAAGGTAGAGGTATACTTGTTTCAAGGACCTATTTATGACATTGAGCTTGTCGTAGAGTGTCAAGGCTTTCTTTTTAACCTTGACTATCACATGGTCAATGCAGCTATCCCCATCTCATGGTCTTCATATCTAGTTAAGATCTCCATTCATTATAATTTATCCTTGGCGCATATTGCTCATTTAGGATAGAAGTAATTGGATTTATTTTATGTAAAATAAACATATACCCTTATCAATGACTATATAACTTTTGAATATAACTACAGGGATGCCAAAATACAGATGCATTTACCCAAAATAATCTACAATATATTCTATGGTGATTTAATCAAATAATTACCACTTTTCTTTACGAAAATGTGATAACTCTATTTGATTAAATTAGAACTCTTTCTAATTATTATTATTTCCAAAATAACTCATATTTCAATAATAATAACTGCCATATTTCAGCCCTTAATTAATGAAATCATTCCGTAGGGAATATCTTTTCAAAAATTAAGTTGAGTGTATGACCATTGTTTTAATTAATCCAATATTATATTAATGTGAAATTTCTTTAGGAAATAGCATGTAATGGTTTGCTTGAATCAATTTTATCCAATAGGAGATCCAATCTTGGAAGACAACTACCATAAACCCTCCTTTAGGAAGCATGGCACCTAATACGGGCCAAGTCGAGGCCTATGGATAGTCCATCCATATAGATCAACAACGAAGGCTTTAGGTTTAAATTAATTAAACCTTCTCGCACTCAAACATTTAAAAAGATTTGGGATTTTAATTTAAAATATGATTCATATAACTCTTTTCAAACTATTCAAAAAACTTTTATATCCATATATTGACTTTCTTAATCTCATTAATTAATATTACGATTTATATTCTATTTATCAAACTCTTTGATAAATATATAAATCATCTTATTTATTAAATAATTTGAGTAATTTAATTTTTATATCTCATTAATCAATTGATTAATCATGTATAAATTAACGTATGAATGCATTGACATGTTGTAATGCATTAATGTGGCATTTCTATTTCTTATATGGCATGTGACGTGTTATTATTTCATTTAATAATTAAACAAAATAATTATACTTTCATAAAGCATACATATAGTAAATAGTTGGCCTTTTCCCTAAAAATATTACAATAATATTTGTATAGAGTTATTGTATCTTCTTGGCACCTCCCTTGTGCTTGAATACGTCCACTAGTTCCGAGAAAATTTTCAAAATTCATAAAATTGAAAATTTATAGTGTATAGTGAACTGCCTCAAAGCTATCCAGAAACTTTGAAATTTTTGACAGACACCCCTACAAATCTAAAACGTTCTAGATTTACAGTTTCACCCCTACAAATTGCGACTTCAATTTTATGGGCTATGCAACTGTGATTTTGTCATCGTTTTGGGCTATAAAACCACTAAAACAACATATAAAAGATGAGAGACAACCCAATAAATCAATTGCAGTCATATGGACCCTAGTTTCAAAATAAACCATGCCTGGAAAGTGAAACTACTCGAAACTAACTCATGATTGGGCTTGTGTAAACCATTAAAGCTAAATACCATGAATTTGCTTGCTACCTAGAAGCTATTAGGTGTCATAAACCAGCCCATTGGACCATGTTTTAGTAATAAAACACAAAAGCTAGGCCCATAGATCAACACCCAACAACCCATTAGGCATACAAAAAAACTCCATGCACTTTGGACCTGGGATCACTACGCTTAGAGTTGGACTAATTTGATTGGGCTTAGGTCTATCTAAGATATCCTTTGGCCTATCAAATTCACAAACCCTAGACATGTTCTAGGGCTGGCCACCATCCTAAGGTCAACCATCAAGTGCACAAACACAAACCTTCAGGCTATGGACTTAGGCTCAGGTTTTATAGGCTTTTTGCCCACAAACTTGAGGCCCAGGCACCCAAAACCCTAGTGCCCTCCCATAGCATGAGCTAGGCCATGCTTAACCAAGGCTAACGAAGGCCCCAAAATCGTGATCCCTTAGGCATGGGTTTTATGCACAACTTTTGTGCCTTAACCCTACCCTTCATCATCCTTTGTTAATTCGACTTGAAGTAGCATGCGATCTTCAACAATTCTTGTAATTTTATATCATCAATATACATCATATGTAATTTGATTTTATACAAAAATTACATAAGCTAAATCAACAAAAACAATAAACAAACAAAGAGCGTAATTCAATGGCATATAAGCTACCCCTCAATGAATTACGTATCAAAAAAATAAAAAACAAAGTTTACTCTATGGTTGAGTATTAAACTAGATTCACAATCATTCGATCATTACAAAATTCATCACATAAAAATTTTAATAAAAATATAGAGAAAAATCCTAATACCACATCAACTAAAACATGTTACTTGCAAAGAAAGTAAACAATTTGTGTTACATAGTCATTGACTAGTGGAGGAACCATAGCTCTAATACCAATTGTAGAAACTCGGAGACAAATTTGAACACTTAACATTGCTGCAAAATAGCCCTTGAGACCAAGATCTTGTGACTACAGGTTTCAAAATTTTGTATAGCTTTCTTCCATGTCAGTCATCTGAGTATGCTTGCAATTACCGAAACAAGACGAGTGGGCATCTATCTACACTGGACAAGACCTAAGAGCACTAGATGAAGGTTAGAAGGAGTCTTAGAAGTTGAAATGTCACTTGGACATGCCCCAAGGGCTAAATTCGTTTTTCTCAAGGCAAGGTTGTATATATTTCATGTTTTTGGCTTTTTGGAGGCTCTAATCAATAAAACGTGAAGCCCTAAACATATTTTATATATATTCCCTCATTCCTTGTCTGATTATAATCAATAAACCTAAGTAGGATTATATAACATGTAAGCCTAGTTTAATTAGGATTATATCACATGTAAGCCTAATTTGGCTTTAAGGCTATTTAGGTCCAGACCCAATTGTAGGCCTTAATTAATTAACTCTTAATTAACCCAATTAATTAATTAATTAATTCGTCTAATTAACTAGTCCACTAATTATTTATTTAATTTAATACCTATGTTTTATTCTCCAATAGACCCAATTAAATTAAATAATTAATTTCTCAAAGTCTAGGCATTATTCAAACAATTTGTTAGTCATCCACCCAGGGGACCTAAATGGATATATTTAATTACAATTTCCAATAGGTTTGACTCAGTGCCCTATTATCTAATAATTATAGTGGGTCCTACCTATTAACTTTGACATATTCTATTATAAGTCCAAAGTTGCACTATTGAATTAAATACTCTTTACAAAAAACTTAATAATTTAATCTGATTAAATTATTTCTTTAAACCCTATCCATTGAACAATAGGTTTACATAACTACCCCTCATGGAATACCAATAATTAAAGCTAGGTATAATTTATCATTTTACCTCTCTAATTAGATCTTGAACCATTGATACTAGTTTTACATCATTTAAATGATTCGAATTTATTACAATAGATCCTAGTTTAATGAACAACCTTCACTAAACACTTGATCAAGATTTTATCATTTAAAACCTCGTAAAACCATCAAGCTGGTACTCTGTAATCCTTTCGGAGTCATGAATTCCACATCCATGGTATAGTGTCTACTAGCATATAGTTCTTGTAATCCTAACTAGCCAAGATATTAATCTTACTCTTTTATATCTCACTTTTTATTCTAGTCAAAGACCATAGCTTGTATACTAGAGTTACACTATCCACTTAGGATTAAGATTGGGATGCCTTTAGTGCTCAAGTGTAGAAATTCACATTCAGTCACGGTATTTCTACCAAATGGATAATTTCTACATCGTCCGTGTTTAATGCATTCATAATGCACAATCGTCTTTGTCCTGAAGTCAAATACTTCAAATGGTTAGAGACTCACCATTTCCTCATTGAAAACAAATAACATAACAACTTTGTCTAAACAAGGTGCCTAACTCTTGTTTATAGGTTGTGAACTAGTTTCGAACTATAACAAAGTTCTATGTCTCAAATATATCTCGTATATATAGAAATTTGTCAATGCAAAAGCTTTGGAACCTTTTGTCATTGATACTGTCATACTTGGGTAAGTTATAAATAATAACTTTTATTCATTTATAATAATAAGGTTTACATATTATAGATAAATATCCATACTTTGAGGGCAGATCTGTAACAATCTCCCCAAAATGGATCCCTTACCAAGTGATGTGAGTCCATCCGTTATCAACACTTCCAAAATACCAAAACAACCCTCCAAATCCTAAAAATGGATTCCTCCCCAAGCAGTGTGAGTCTATCCATTATCAATTCAACATATTCAATTAACCCACACTTCTAATCAAGAAAACATTAGCAAGAATACAATTGAAATTCAAATTTGAGAAATGAGTCCATCACCAAGCAATGTAAATCCACCCAAATCACTCATCCATTCCCATATCTATTCCAAATCACAAAAAGGCATAACTAATTAGTCATCACACATTATAACCCATACTTCGGTATACCAAGCATATCAAGCAAAATTAAGTTGAAAACACTCAAATAGGCCAAAAATTGCAAGAAACCATATAAATATGAAATTGCAACATTCCTAATCATAAATCATAATATAGAAAATTGAAATTAACACCTCAACACGTAAATCCTCAAATATGGCAAAATATTGTATAAAAGTTCATTTCAACACCTAAGCATGATTCTATTCAACCGACATGTTTCAAGACCCATTGAAATCAATAATATTATGATGCCTTAATCAAAATAGATCTTATCATAGCAGTCCATATTTACTCATGAAACATTAAATAAATCATTTAAATCACATGGAAAATCATTCTAAATAAAGCTATGAAATTGATACTACTTCTACATATCATTTTCATCACTAAATCATCAAAATTAACATACTAACAATTATAAATAACCAAGGCAGCCTGATTTTGGTAATCAAATCTTACTATAAACATGCTAACACAAACATAATAATTTCAACATGACAAAGTTCATCAAGAGTTCACATAATATTGACCATTTAAGCACAAAAATCCACTATTCATATCCATATAATTCGAAATTCACTCAAAAATTATGAAAACTAACACTACAGAAAGGTAGAAAGGAGAATTAATCATTAAAAAACAACAAACATAAAAGAAAATGATGAAGGATAGGCAACAAAATTTCATTGCCCTCAAGCTTATCAAAATCGTCAAAGTCGGAATCCAAATCTTCAAAACACTTACAAAAACCACTTAGGAATCTCTCAAGAATGAATCTGGAGGTGTTTAATATGTCAAAAGGCTGTTTATAGCAAGAAAGTTTAAGAAAAAATGGATGAAACGTTCTCTGCTTCAGCTAAGAAAGCTCTCTAGAAATCTCAAAAAATCCCTTAAAATAAGAAAAAATTCAAGTTTATATAAAGAGGGGGAGAAAGAGTGATTGCATGCATGTAGCTACACGTGCGTGTATGCTCTTACACATGTGCACGTGTAACACACACGCGCACATGTGCCTACATGCGCACTTCTGTTTCATGCTCTCTCTTATCTTTTATGAATTTCTTTTAGCCATAGTCTTCTACACATGTGATAGGTGTCTATTTAGATATTATTTTCATATCGATTCGTCTATGTTTCTTTGCTATATTCCTTGGTATTTTTATGTTTTTGTGTGGTTTTGATGTTTGCAGGAGTTTTGGAGGAACTCACACTAAATTGGAGTAAAAATCTTCATTTTCACCTCTGCTAGTCAACCAACTTCTCGGATTTAATTGTATTGATTACAATGAACCAGATAATGTGCTACATACCATTGGAACCCTCTCAAAGTCTAATTCCTAGATAAATTTACGGTTCATAAATCCATTTAGTGTACCGAAAGTTATGGTCAAAATAGTGTGAGAAGTACAGAATTGTAATTTTACAAATCACTGTAGCATGTTATTATTCAGGGCAGTGTAGTAGGTTACTGTAGCAGAGTATATAAACATATTTTAAGGTTTTATTTAGAGGAGGAGAAGAAGGGGGAAGAACGAGTTGGAGGTTGTCTCTCTAGATTTCTCTCATCTCTTGGAGTTCTTGAAGGAGAAAGAGGGGCTTGGAAAGAAGAAGAACTACAATCCTAATAAGATTTATCTATGAAGGAGATTTTTAAGGGATTTGCTAAGTGTTTCCTTTCCTTTTCATTTTCTGGAATGTCTCTATGTTGTATTATATTAATGATGTGTTTGAACATGTGTAACTAAATCTGATTTGGTTTAGGGTGATTTCAAAGCCCTAGATATGGTTTTTGTGAGTTGATTGTTCAAAAAATTGTTATCCGATTCTATAATTGAAGTTGCTTGTATTTTACCATATTCAATGCTTGTGATTGCTTGCTAATTTTATTTGGGTAGCCAACTAAATAGAATCTGATTGTTGTTTGTTGCTAGAGTAGAAATCTTGATTCGTAATTGTCTTGAATTTCTAATCGTTAGTAGCAAAATTGTGATCGGAGATTGCAATTGGAAAATATAACCTAAGTTAAATAATCCGAACTTGTGTATTTATTGCTTAGATCAACCTATCTTTCTTATGGTAATGCTTCCATTGAATTAAATTTAGAGAGATTGTTCTAGGTTGTTTAATGGATAAAGATTAAATAAAGAGCTCGTTTTATTTAACGACAAAGTAAGAAAAGACTGGGTTAACAGAGCTTGTTATTATCTACGGTTGATAATTTCAATGTCGTAATTGGATGACAATTCTATGGTTAATTCGCAAATTCATATCTTGTGGTAGAGAATGATCCCTTAACCAAGTTTCTCTCACTGATTATTTCTCACTCTATTTAACTTTGTGTTGTATTATTCTTCATTTGCATTCATATTTCATTTAGTTAATCAATCAACAAAACCCCCCATTTATTCTATTGTTGCTATCAAATAACAAATTTAATTAGAAATAATCCTCGTAAAAATAATATCTTACTCATCACTTTATTACTTGTGAAACTAGTATACTTGCTAGTTTTGGACCCATCAACATGCAGCCCACCTCCTACAGGCTCACACCTGCAGTGTCCAATTAGGGTTTTTTAAGCCTTTTTTATGCATAGTTATGTGTTTAAGATTCCCACAAGTGTTTCGATGTCTTTTCAAATCCAGATTCCGCTTTCACAAGTATTTTTGGTTATTGTCACCGAGCTTTCAAACCATAAGGAAAATTTTAATACCTACACTAGTCTGTAGGCCCAAGTTTATGGCCTTGGCCTAGCCTGACCTTACACTATAGCAAGCAAGGTCAGCCTAGCCTTTTGCCACCTTTAGTCCAACCCAATCACGAGTGTGCAAATATCCACTCCTATAGGTTGCCATTGAAAATTGAAGAGTTGATTCTCAACAAAACAAAATTTTAATAAGTGTTTGGTAAACATACAAAAATCTTGTTTTGCATTACAATCTCAAAAGCAGATTAAGAGTTGCTTTCAAAATTTGATCACTATCTAAAATTATGATTGCATGTTAGCAAAGAATCAAAGTTATCCTATAAAATTATTTTTTTTTAAATAAATTATCCTTGATGCTAAATGATATCCTTTGTTAAAGTGCTTTTAGCAATAGGCATCAAAGGACTAGTATTCTCTCCTAATTTGATTTTACTATAGTAAATTCCAAGAGTATAAATAAGGACAAAGACAACATATGTCTAGGAGGGGCAGTTGCCCTTGCTAAGACAAAAATTCTTTTATATATTTTTTTCAATTAATTATGATTCATATTTATATATACGTAACGTACTTTCTTTAACTTTTTCATCGCAAAATTATGTATAATAATCTCCCCTCATCATCATTCATTAATTTTTTTATCTCTCATTTATGTTTACTTTTTAAAGATAAATTAATTTTGAATATAATAATTATTCTATTTTATCATTCTTAACAGTTAAATCTTAAACTTGACAATATAAATATACCTTCCAAATCATGTAAATATATAATATTAAGTTTTCTTTAAGTTTCATAGATATATTTTATTTGAGTTAAATTATCTTCACTTATTATAGTTCAATCTTGCTACTCGAACCAAATTTTTTTGTTCCATCTCTAATATAAATCCTTAATATAAATAGTGGTTATTAAAAATATAGTAATACTATACTTACAAAGTTTATACACAAAGTTTGTATATAAAGTTAATGTGACATCACTCATTCGATACCACATGATTCATTAATATTTATTATTTTAACTTTTTATATCTATCTTTTCATTCACTTTATTGCACATCAATTTTATAATAAAACTTTGTGTAAAGACTTTGTAAATATAGCATTATTAATTAAAAATATATTGAAGAGAAAATCAAATATAATAAATTATAATTATACTATATAAATAATTAGATCTCCTATAAGATGTATATCATCGCTACTTGTATCACAGTAAAGAATTATATTATATTTACAACTAAATTTTACAACCAACTCTTTATGATCTAAGTTGATAAAAATTTACTAGAGAAGTAAAAAAATAAAAATAAATAAGGGAAGCGACAAACATGACATGATAATTATATATTTATTAAGATTTTAGCAACTTAAATTAATAAGAGAGTTAATTATAAATAAATTATAGATATAATATTATTCTACGGTAAAAGATAAGCATTCAGTTACATGTGGGGGAAAAGAATTGACATTGGATTCTTGGCGTCTTGTGCGGTAAGTCTAAATAGCAATGCATGAGAATATTGAAATGGACCATATATATAACCCAGTTAACCACGGCCCAAAGGTTAGCCATTGCCCAAAACAATATCACTGCCATCATGAGGAATTTTGAGACTTGGTGATCCTTGTCACATCAATTTGTGCGCAACTTTAAGCGCTAAAGACGCAATGTTCAGACAGGACAAAGTTACTTGCTCTTGGATAAACATACAAAGATTAATACAAAAAGGAGTTTTTTTTAAGGGTTTTTTTTCCTTATCGAGAAATAATAATATTTGAAAAAATAAAATTAAAATTTTGTTCCTTTTTTAATATAAATTTAATACATGATAATTTGATATCTTATTCGATTCCACATTGTTCAACAACTCAATACTGAATCTAATTTGTTTAACAACTTTTTAGCATTATTGAATAGTCTAATAAATCAATTTGATAGTTCATAGCGGTAACATCTAGATGATAAAAATAAAAAGAAGGATTTAAAAAAATATTTTTGTCTTTTTCGAATACTAATTATCCATTAGAGAGGAGGAAAGCATGCCCAAGAACCAAAAAAAAAAAAAGCTCTAAAATACTCAACACCCATAAGAATTGTTAAGCTACGGCAAATGGTGCAAAACAAATCACTGCAACTATAAGTATCTAGCTTATTGACATGTAAAACATATCGTGCCATTCTAGGACGGTCATAAAATTTTAGATCGACAAAATTATTCGTATCATATTTGACCTAATACGAACAGTATTTTGTGTCTTATTATACCTAGTACAAAACGAAAAAAAAAATCTAGCATAATTGATATGGCATGACTCGAATGGACCATATCGTATCTAAGACCATACCTATTCATGCGCGGCTCATATTGGTCAAAGCTACTCACAGAACTTTGTCTTTAAATCAAATTGAAATTTTTAATTGTTTAATAATCTAAATTATTTTAAAAATTTAAAAATAACATTTTTATACTATTTTTATTAATTATTACGATCTTGAATTAAAATTTATTTTATTTGCTTCATTACAAGTAAAAATCTTAAAATTTTATTTTAACAAATATAGATATAATGGATAATTTCTAAAATAAAATTTAAATTCTTTATTAATAATTTAAACTAAAATTATAATTTTTTAAAGATAGTATGAGAATTCTATCGTTATAACTAAAGCTCATTTTGTTCATTTCTTTTGATTAAAAATGAGTTAATTATAAATAGATTAGAAAGAGATGATTTAGATTTTGGGAAAGGAGTGAAATGGGAGTATGGTGCCAAGTAGATTAAGAATCCAATTATTTATTTCTTTTAGTTCAAAATATACTTAATTTATTAAATGAATTAAAAAGGTAATTATGTCTGAATGTGTCTATTTATATACATCATGTTTTGTGCTAACACAGTTTATCATGTCAAACTTTTCGACTCAATTCAGTCCAATCTTCGTTTCATACTATATCAATCATTACAATATTTGTGTTGATGGTGTATGCATATTATATAATTTTATATTAAACTGTGTCATGATCGTACTGACCCTTTTTACATGTGTACCTATTGGTAACCGGATATATATGCAATTGACGATATATAAGTAAGCCAATGTGCAACCACATGAAGCAGAAAGGGGTCGAGCATTCAACTTTTAGACTTTAGTTGACTGTATGAATATGATTACATCAACACCCCTGTCACTTGGCCTTTCTACTGCACTTCTTATGGGGTTTTCTACTAAGATAAAATTAAACCCCTCCTGCTTTTCAAATCAATCAGATGTATTATAAGAGCATAATGGCATTTTAGTAATGGGACATTAATATTACATTAGAGAAGGAATGTCAAGTCACTTTTACTCTCGTCTCATCTCTTATATCTTGTCCTCTCCTGTTGCTTTCTCTCCTTGATCTTCCTCTCTCAATCCCTTTCATATTTTCCATAAATGACAATGAAGGATGGTGTTTGGTCGATGCTTAACAAAATAGAGTTAGAATCTTCCACAACTTTCTAATATGGGAAGAGTTAATTACATTAGCATCTAAGAAGTTTCATATGTTTTAATTACAATGATATTATTTTTACAAATTATTTATACAAATCAGTGACGGACGCACGTTGAGACCCAAGGGGGCCCGGGCCCCTCCTGAATTTTAAAATCTTTTAATAGTCCCTTAAGTTTTAATATTTACAAATATACTCCTTTATTAAAAATACAAAACCTACTTTGACTTTCCACAATTTTTTCACTTTTTAAACTCCCCAGTCGCCTCTTCACTCACTTTGTCATCTACCCACCCTGTCCCTTCTACTCTTCTACCCTCCGAATTGATACAAAAGACAAGCACCAAGTGAGTTTATATTTTATTATATTTAATATTTTATTATTTTATTTTATACATGAAATTTTAATCAAATTTTTGATGTTCTTCTCATGTAGTTTTGCACGTTTATTGTTCTCAGTATCTTGCTTTTATTTTGCAGGCAATCATACACCCGTTTTATAGTAAATGCAATTGAACACGGTTATACAAGACTCATAACTAATTATCTTTCCTTTCAAGTAGGTTATATCATCACTCACTGTAATTAATTCATTTTACTATATTCTACAGATAAAATTTATGTAAACCTTTTTAATGTTTATTTATTTATTTTGATATAAATTATTGCTTTTTCTTTATATCTTTTGTTACATTGAAAATTAATTAATTGATTCTTATAAAAAGAGTACAAATTGAAAAAAATTTATTTGAATAGTAAATACTTTCTGTTTTGTATTGTTTAGCAAAAAAATTATATAAATTTAGATTTATTACGGTTATTACGGTGTCCCCCCTTTGACAAAATCCTGGGTCCGCCACTGATACAAATTGATATGTCATCATTACATGATCATCATATCACTCATCTAATTAATATAATTTATTATTAATATTTATTTTCAAATTATATTATGCCATAATAGGTTATTTAAAAAGTTTATAAAAATAGTATTTCTCTTTTAATATTATTTTATTCAAATTTTTGTTAACTTATATAAAAAAAACCTAGAATAAGGATATTTTAGTCTTTCTAACCTTGGGTTAGCAGCCAGTTAACAATTCTCCCTGATTGAATGATATAGATGGCAATCATGTTAGCAGCCAGTGTTCGTTAACAGGGATGAAAAGCAAGGCGGGCTTTGTTAGTAAAATAAACGACAGGATTGCAATGTTAAAAGGTTAAATGACAGGGGTGTTATTGTTATTCTCCCTGATTGAATGATATAGATGGCCAAAATTGCCACAGGATGTCCGGATGGAGAACCAACAAATCATGTGGAAATTCATATGAATCTTAATTAAAAGAGGAAAAATCATTTGTATATATACATAAAAGAAATCTATAAATTCAATTAAAAACTATTCGTAAACACCAAAAATTCAGGCAGCCAATAATTCCAAAAAAGAAAAAGATAAAGATAAACATGTTACATATTTTTTTTGTTAAAAGCTTAAATCTATAGATATTTTTTTTGAGTGGGTGTTATAAATAGGTTAAATAATAATTTAATTATTTTTTTTAAAATTGAAATTTATAAATATGATCTTAACATTAGTCTTATAATAAAATTAACTTGAGATTTAGATAAAAATTATAAGTCGGTGCAAAACATTGAGACAAAACTGAAGCTTTTATTTATTTTAAACTATCACAAAGTTATCAATCATATAAACTCTAGAAACAACACAAGTGGCCTACTTGTTCATAAAGTAAATATTAAATACAACCCATCTATTAGTGTTATCGCTAAGCATCTCCTGTTGTCTTTTTCACTCATCATATTTAGACTAATTAATCAAAGACTTTCGTCCCCTTTCTGTTGAGGATAATATCTACCTCAAATAATAAGTTTATCTCAATTAAATAAAGAGGATATTAAAAACATGGATTGTGAAATGAATCTCTATCTATATATAATTAAAATTTTACCCATCATAAGATTTTAAAAACTCAATTAAAATATAGACTATAAAGGGCATTTACCATTTCTTAATTTTAACTTAAATATATTTATCATTCTATAATTTAATCTATTCACTTCATGATAACATTTCTTTCCCTAAAATTATTGATACTAGCATAAACCTAATAATATGAAAATAAGAATTTACATCTCATGTTATAAATCATGTCTTATTATAACTTAAAAATTTTTATAATAGGAGTACGTAGAATCTAAAAGTAATTCAGATAAACAATCAAGTTACACATTCTAATCTATATAATTTGATACGACATAAATTTAATAAATAGGTAAAAATTTAAAAAAAGCTAAATCACTTTGTATCAAATCAATTGTACGGGTCAAGTCAGATAAATTAGTTATATATATAAAATTATTTATTTTTTAATATATAAAAGCAATTAAACTTCTAATAATTTTTCGTATATATCAAGTGTATAATTCATTGTCATCTGTACAACATGATTGTCGAAGTCATTACATATAAGAGTCTCACTTCATTTATTAAAAAGCTTTTAAATTTATTTTTATTTTATTCATGAAATAAATTTATATCTATTAATTATTTTTAATTATTACTACATAAAAGATTAATTCATTTATTTTTTTTTTGCCTTTTTTGAAAGAAATCCTTCAATATAGGAAAAAAAAAAAGAAAAAGGAATTTGGATGATAATTATTAAGATTTTTTAATAATGGGGTAAAAGAGCAAAGGGCGAGAATCGAATATACTCCGACTCTCTCTCTCCATCTCTCTGTGTGCGTGCGAGTGTCAAATGGAAGCCGATGTTTCCATTTCTCTCTAAACCCTAATTTTTCTTTTTCTAATAAAAATAAAATTAATTAGTTAATAGGCTAGGGTTTATGTATGTGATTCCAATATGAAGAATTTCGCTGCGGTCAATTTGGTATCGTTTTTGTGTATATGTTGGGTGAGTTCAGCCTCAGCTAGTGTGGTCCTCATTGGAACCAACATAACTCTCTCTTTCGATGACATCGAAGCCAATTTTGGTTCGTTTTCCCTTTCCCTTTCCTTTTCTTTTTCATGTTTGGCTGCTTGGAAAATGATGGAAAATTCTGGAGCTGAGTCAAGTTGAAGTTGTATTCTTTAGATAATTATCAGCTTGAGTTTGTTTTTTAGTATTAAGAAGTGGGTTTCTTTTTTTATTTTATTTTTTTAGTGATGCAATGATTTTCCAGAAAAAAATATATAGTTGTTAAATTTTCAACTTGAATAACTCTGGTATTAAATTTTATTTATTTTTTCATATTTTTGTGATTATTTTTGGTTGAATTCAGCTCGGGCGATCAAAGGATCGGGTGAATGTGGGGTGTTGTATTTGGCGGAGCCGCTTGATGCCTGCTCGGACTTGAGTAACAAAGCTGAAAGGGTTTCAAATTTTAGTTCCCCATTTGTGTTGATTGTTAGAGGAGGATGTAGCTTCGAAGATAAAGTCAGACAAGCACAAAAGGCCGGATTCCGGGCTGCAATTGTCTATGATAATGAAGATGATGGTGTCTTGGTTGCAAGTAATTAAATTTTCCTTTAATCTTTTTGTGGTTTGTTTTAGTAGTACAATCGTGAGTTCCTGATGAGTTGTGAAAATCAAGACATCGAATCACTGCGCCTAGACTTAATGTTGGATTGATTATTAGTGATACCTTTAGGGAATGATGCGGTTTTCTAGTTTTCTCATTACTTTCTCTTCAATTTGTAGCTAGAGATTTGGCCATTTTATTGTCTAGGAAGACATTTCTCTGTTCTTTGAATTATCTGTTTTAGCTGATTGGTCACTCCATAAAAAAAAAAAAAAATGGAATGTTAGGACTGCATCTAAATTGTGTCACAGAGGGGACCAGCATAGTGGAGTGGCCTTAGTGATTGAAGGCTTGAAAGAGTACTCGCATCTGATTTGTGGAGGTTTATTGATTGTAAAAATGAAGAAAAAATGAACTAGAACAAGAATGAAAAACCAGAACAAAAAAAGTTTCAAGGCACTCTCAAAGAGTTTAAAGTGAATGAATCAGAAGGCAAAAGAAGAAAAAATAAAATTAAAAAAATAATAATAAAAGCAATAGAGCAACTCAAAAAGCTTTCAAAGACTTTAAGGCTATTTAAGATGGAAAATTAATCTTCTTATTCTAGTATGACCTATAGAAATGTTCATGATAAAGCTTAGAGAAGTTTAGATTGATCTCCTTAAGGTTTGAGTAAAATACATACAGGCCTTTTTAGTTCTGAAATTTTAGAAACCTGTATTAGAATTTTGCAAATTGGTATATGGCCCCCTAAAGGAATAATAATAGATATAAGAAAGCCCTTACCTCTAGTTTTGTATCACAAGGGACGTGACACTCATTAGGATTGCCCTGTCATTGTAACACATTTCACAATTCATGTGGCACATTTGAATGAATGCCACATCACTTGGATATGAAATTTAGAATAGGAAATTTTTATGTGTAGTCTTACTCTTCTAAAACAAAAAAAGGCCTCTCATATAAATTGTGATAAAGATATCAAGTTTCATATGTTTATCATAAATTTGTTCTATTGGGGATGTCGTTATTGCCCCTATAATTTGGCTAAACCTTAGAAAGGAGGAAATAAAATGTACCTTAAAATTTAATGTCTGTAGCAAAAGACCGGATCGAAAGGCCTAATAACTTAGACGTAGACCTGACTGAATTGTGAAAATATCTCTACTGTTCTTTCATGCAAGCATATGTATAACTTTAAAACTCATACTCTTTATTAAAAATTTTCTAAATTATAAAAGTAAGAATGATCGTCAAAATCAAGAAATTTTATTTTTTGCTAAAAGATTTAATTTGTCAAAATTGAAATTATGTATTAAAGAATTAAAAGATTCATTCTTTAATAGCTGCAATAGTTAAGGTTTTAATAGCTAAAAGTACTAAGCTTTAGCTATAAAAAAAAAAGTGTCTGCCTTGATTCTTCTATCTTTCAGTAACTGCAGGAGTTGAGAACATTTTTACTGCGTTAATTATTTGAATAATTTGATTATATATCTTTTTTTTTTTTTTTTAAATTTTCTTTAAGGTGGTAATGTGAACATTTTGCAATCATGACAGCCTCTAATTCAAACTCGTCAAAAAATGCAGTGGCAGGAAGCTCTGCTGGTATAAAAATACATGCTGTGTTTGTGTCCAAGGCTTCAGGTGAAATACTTAAACAGTATGCTGGCTCAACTGACATGGAGGTGTGGATAATCCCAAGCTTTGAGAACTCAGCATGGTCAATCATGGCAATCTCTTTTATCTCCCTTCTTGCCATGTCTGCAGTGCTGGCTACTTGCTTCTTTGTTCGCAGGCATCGAATAAGACGGGAAAGTTCTCAATCTTCTCGTGTCCGGGAATTTCATGGGATGAGCCGGCGCTTAGTGAAAGCAATGCCGAGCCTCATATTTACTGCTGTTTCAGAGGATAATTGCACCTCAAGAACATGTGCCATATGCCTTGAAGACTACAGTGTTGGGGAGAAACTCAGAATTCTGCCTTGTCGTCACAGTAAGTTCTCCCCACCTTATCAAAGATGATGATGTTTGTTAATTTGCAGTTCCACGGAAACTCCATATATGAGTTTTTTCGGTGGCATGGTGTGTTTTTGGGTTTTGCATTTTGGATGGTGCATGGTGTGGCACAGTTAGAGTTTTGATATCCCAATCCAGTTTCTTTTGTGTCAGATTTCTTTATGTTTTAATTTTCCTCGAGTTTTTCTCTATGTTTTAATTTAGGATATTTCTAAAGGTTTGAGTTGGTAAAAATATATGTTCAGGACCTCTGCTTTGCAACATGGATGCTATTATTTCGAGTTTTGGCTGTTGAGCACCTAAATATGTCAGTGTGCAGCATACTATTTCGGCTTCTCACACCTGCTTGAAAGTTGTTTTTAAAAGTCATTTTGGACTCATTTTAAATACATAACCCTAGTATTGGCAATTGGATGCAGAAATTGATTAATTTTATTGTTCCTTACATATATCTTTTGCACTACTTTTTCTCAATTAGAGTACATCTAATTGTTGTCCCCACATTGCATGTTATTTTTTGTGCTTCAAGGACTACAGTGGGGCTCATTATTCTTTCACATAATTTCTTGAAGAGTTTATGCGGGAAGTTTTATGCATATATAGAAGTTTGTGGCAAATGTCTGCTATCTTACATAGCGTTGAGTCTATCCTCTTAGGTTTCAATTCTGAGCCATTAAGCCACAATTAAATGCCTGAGATAGGTAAATCAGTTTGAATTGATGCCACATTTATATGTTTTTTTTTATTGTTCTGCCCTAAAACCCTAGAAAATCAATTTTCTTGTGTTTTGACTAATCAAGATGCACAAAAGTGTATAGGCTATTCCAAAAACCTGATCTGGTCTATATGGAGCTTAATGGTGGAAAAGGAGTCATGCAGCTGATTTGAAGAAATTGAGATTTACTTTTTCCACCTTTTATAGAGAACCTCAATTGCATGTAAAAGTTTATTAATAAGTAAAGAAGAGAATACCCTTATCCTTATGAGAACTTTCATGCCAAAGGTATTTGAAACTGAAAAAGCATTTTATAGCACTACCATGGTGAAGATCTATTAATATATGCAAAAGATATTGAAGTTGCGATCGAGGCAACTCCAATCACCGTAAATCTGAATTGTATCCTAAATTAGCCAAACCATCGAGGGGCCAGATTACCCTTTCTAAAGAAGAGGACCGATGAAGTTTTTTAAAGCCTTCAAACAAATTGTTGCATCTTATGCAAAGCTTCGACATAGAGGAAAAAGAATGTGTTCTAGGTATTTGACAACCGCTACTGTAACCGACTAAACCTGGTTTCCCCATGAAATAAATATATTAGTAAATTGATGTTATGAGCAACTACACTCCTTTATGGAATTGAAGTAAATAAAATATTTGTAAGTAATTTGCAGGCCAAAATATGGAGGTAATGAAATCAGGTGTTGTTAAATACAGTTGCGTTGTTACTTAATAACAGAAACTTTCGGTTGGATGGTGCTATAGAACTGAATGCATTGAATCTTTTGTCTTCATTTGGTCTGGATCTATTTTTGTATAGGTCCATATCGTCTCTAAGAAGTATTTGCCGGTAACTTGCTTTCTGACTTGTTAGTTTATTTATCTAGAAGGTTTTCCTCCTTTTGAGTATTGGATATTTTTTAATGTGATATATGTACATCTGTGGCTATGTTCGGAGTTATTGTGGATTACAACAAAAATATCACCTATTATATCCAGAGAATATGCATTTTCAAACTTCTTTTTGCGCAAGGACTAAGTAATATATGTATCTTCTTGAATCTAGTTATAGCCACTTCTTTGTAGTTCTATTCATTGTGCTTGTCTGATTATTATGCCTCTGTTTTTTCACCAGAATTTCATGCTTTCTGTGTGGATTCTTGGCTTACGGCATGGAGAACCTTTTGTCCAGTTTGCAAGCGTGATGCAAGAACTAGCACTGGTGATCCACCAGCATCAGAAAGTACGCCACTGCTTTCATCAAGCCCAGCTTCTGTGACCTCATCTGTACTGTCATCTGTCAGATCTTCTATAGCATCATCTTCAGCCATGCAAATAAACCCCGGAGTGTCACGGTCACCTTCTATCTCTCATGTTCACTCTCTTGCTACTCCCTCTTATATTCCCCAGTCTGTTGGGTCCTACCGTCATTCTCCTTCCATAAGTGTTAGTCGGAGCTCTGTAGATCTCAGAAATGCATCTTCCCAAAGAACTCATGCTTCCTATATGATGTCACCCCACTCTTTGGGTTACCCTTCCATATCACCACTTAACTCAAGATACACGTCTCCATATCTTCCAAGTCCAAGCAATGCATCACTGAGTTTAGCCGGTTCTTCCAGTCACATGCCACATCCACTGCATTGCAGTGAGTCAGCTGCGAGTTTCTCTCCTTATACCTCTGCTCATTCTCTTCCTGAATGTTAGTTTGGAATTTTATTTATATCATAGAAAACTGTTGAGTTGAATCGACACCCGTGTGACACAAAAAGTGAAGAGGGAAGTGAACATACATTTTTTCGATTTTTTTGACCTTATCTTCCAGCATCATGTCATGATTGGGTTCTAAATGGGTTGCTGCTTATGTGATGTTAGGAATGTGATATGCTGCCGCCTGAATTGTACATTGTAGCATAAGGTGTGTGATAAGTTTGTACTTTAATGTGATTGTTGTGATTTTTAAAATTGATGTTTCCGCGAAGTTTGTATACAGAAATTGAGTGTATTATATGCTGTGTTGGATCTTATAGACATTGTTGTTCTGATAATCTTTTATTGGTGAAGTAAACTACTAACCACTAGCTTTTTAGAGTCTGCAGTTTCTTGCTTCTGGTTTTTCGACTTGATTTATTGATAATTTCATTGGGTAAAATATATATATATTGCCAACCCTTCGGGCTCATATGAGAGAAATAGCAGTGTATATTTTTCCCCTCTAAGCAAGTGTTGAATTGTTGTCAAGTCTAGAAAAGCATTCAGTAAAATGTGGATTTGTTAAGTAATGCTAGAAGTTTATTGAGCAATATGTTACGTTGAGTATTTTGCCTTATATTCGAGGAACCGGGGCGAATACAGGATTCATATTGGGCTTCGACTTTCAAAATTTTTCTTTTATTTTTATATATTCTGTTATAGATTTCATCCAAAGTGTTTTTGGTCTATGAAAGCCAACAAATAATATATGGTTGGTAATGTTTGCGCTTTTAATTCGAAAATATGTGCAAACTTACAAAAACGTTAATAATTTTAATTTTGATTTTTAATGATATTAAATTTTTTATTTAAAAATATATTTTTGACAATTATGTGTAAATCATATATTTTCGTAGTTTCAAAAGCTTTGACCGAGCATAATTTGCTAACACATTTTATTTTTAAAATTTATAATTTCTCCCCTTCCCAAATTTTGCAAAATTAATAAATTTGAAAATAAAAAGGGCAAAGTGTGTTAGGTATACTCTTTTAGGCACAAGAAAAGGTTTTTATGATACATAATTGTTAGAATATTAATTAGTAATTCTAATATCATTAGAAATCAAATTAAAATTGCTTATGAAAAATTAAGAAGGAAGTTAAAATAACTAAAGATAGGTTCCAACAAAATAAATTGGAGAAGTGAAGAAAATTATATTATTATCTCTATTATGTTATCTTTTCAATTATAACGAGAATATCTACATTTTTTCCTTTTTCTTTAAAAAAATTGAGAATTAGAAACATAAACAAACATCAATGAGACAAATTTTCCTAGAAAAATATGTTTTACTGCCTATTTAAAAAAAAAAACTTTATGTGAGACAAATTTATGAAGTTTATTTAATGATTTGATGAGTTTACCTAACTAAAAACATTGACACATCATTTTTAAGTAATTAATTATTAAAATAAAATTTTGAATGAGAAATTAACAAAGAAAATGTAAAATAATTAGAATTAGAAACCAAGAAAAAGTACATATATTACAACACCTAACCAAGTAACTGAGCAGACCTTTACATGACGTGGTAATGCTAGATTGACCCAAATATATTTTGGGATGCGTACGAAAATAACAAAGCCTTAAAATGAGTTCGAAAAAATAACTAAACCTTTTTTTTTTTTTTTTTAGTAACCACCCGTTAACTCATAACGAGTTAGTGTGTTTAACCAGTAATGTATTAACTTATTCAGCTCGTCAACCCGTTGACATGTTGTCAGGAGGCATGCTTAATTGTTTTTTTTTTTTCTGAAAGTAATTTTATCTATTATTGAACTTGACCATATAATCAAATAAAACATCAAACCTATTATTTTTCAAAACACCATCTAAAATTTGATTATATCTCCTAATTTCTGAACTATTTTATTTTCTCCGTTAATCCATGCATTACTCAGCAGGCTGCTTGCTTGCAGAAAACGAAGAGAATTCGCAATTACTCAATCAAAAGCATTCCAAAACAAAGAAAATGGAAGCGAGCTTTAGAAACCCTCCATAACAGACTTTCTCATTGCTGTTGTTCTATATATAGCTCTATTAAAATTGATACAGGTATCTACTCTACAGAGATCAAAACTAACGCAAAAAAGATTCTTGAAAATAAAAGCCTACTGTGCACATCAAAATGCTTGATAAAAACAGAGCATGAAAACCAATATAAATTTTCTAATACTTTTATCCAGGAAACAATCTTGTACCAAAATGCTTGTGTTTTTTCAAATAACCCCCACATAGAAGCCTTGATTAGTCTTCCTTGTCTCCAGATCCATACTCATCACTCTGAACCCTAGCATAATCACTCCGATCTCGTGTACCATCCCTTGGATGTTCATCGTCTTCTTGGCCAACACTTCTGATTATCATCAACATTGCTACCAAAAATACAATGATGTACACAGTTCTAATGCCAATAAAGGAGTTTATGTAGCTAATCAGTGATGGACCGACAATTTTTTTCTGTTCTGTTCTTCCTTCTCTATATCCTTCGAGGAAACGTGAGATTTGAGAACCCTCATCTTCATCATCGAAAGTTTCAGGACCAATAACCTTGCATGGAAATAAATTTACCAACATAAGTAAATATTCTGGTATAATAGTGCAAGAAAATAACATAACATACCAATGAGGATAAAAATGCTTTATTAGCTTCAAATAGAAAGCACTTTATCAGACAAAAGAGCACAGTGGTCCACTAAACTGTAGAAAGGGTTTATACAATTTGCACATCATCCATCTTGTAAATGAGGGTGCAATTAAACTTTGATAAGGCAAAACGAGAAAAGATCTGGAGTCAACAATCCTAGTGAGATTCTATCAAAATTGCTTTTAGTCATCTCAATAGAAGGCTGGGATCTAGATTTCTACAAATTCAAGAGGAATCTAAGGGATTACAGTAATCACATCAGATTGTGTAGCCCAAAAGCCAAATGGGCCACCAACACACCAAAAGAAAAAACACAGGCAGCACTATCTTTCACATAAAAGTCAACCAGGGGAACTGCTGATAGAATATGATTTCAACAATTCTTTAATAGGAGGATTCTCTTTTGATACAGCATTATGTTTAATTTTTACCGATAACTAAACATGCAATGTAAATAAAATGCTTCTATCTCTCCAAATTATTTGAGGTGAATGGAAAAATCATAGTTCAGAAACTTGCAGCATAAAAACTTGCATAAAGAAAGACACTCTTTAACTTTTTTAAAGTCCACACTTACAGTTAAGTACTCCTCATCGCCATCCCAAATGATCATTCTTGGTAATTTTGACTTCTTATTGGCCCCAAATGTATCAGCAAAGTCTCCAAACTGTTCAATCCCAACATATGCGAACACTAAATCCCTATTTGCAGATGCAGCGGCCTTCAATACTTTGATCAATTTCTGTGACTTCTCTTCAGCCTCATCCTCCACAAATGTAAGGACAATTTTCCTTTTATCATCTTTCAACAACTTCAGTGTGTCATGGTTTATAGGCACAGAAAGAGGAAGAAAATTTTGTGTTATGAAGTCCTCCAAAAATTCATCTGCATGATTAGACTAGGTTATTAAAAACTGCTTTTGCTTTACGCAGGCAACAGAAGTGTACATATTCTAAAGGGGAGTAAAATCAATAATTTATAACTTGAGCGGGGCGCCCAGGGGGCTGTGGCGTATAAATCATGGAGCCCAGAAGATTTGGGAGTTGCCTACAGTATTTGTTAAATATTTAAGACTAGTGAAAATTGGGAATAACTGAGACCCATACTGCATCGGTAGTAGTCTGATAACATTGAATATAGGACACATAATATCAAGTGAAGAACCCATTACATGAAATTTAAAGTTTGTAAAATTTAACAGCAATAGTACCGGTCCAAATCCAATATTATAAGACCTCCCCCACTAAAAGTATCCCACACAAAAAAAAAAAAAAAGAACAATTCTAAGGTGATTGAGAATATCATTGACAATGCTTACGCACAATTCTAGATTTAATAACCATATGTGTGTGTGTGGGGAAAACAGAGTTGTACTAACAATATTTGAGCTCAGCTATCAGATAAATTAGTTAGCAAACAAGAACAACTACATTAACTATTAGGCTACCAACTTAGCTCATTTAATCACCATAACGCTACAGCCTTGCAACTCTCTTTGAAACTTGTCATGCTTGAGCTGCAGTCATAAAACTAAAACCCAGATTGGGCCTGGATTTAAACACTAGAATGACTTGATTGCAAGAGCATCTTTCTGTAAGAGGTGGCTTAAAAGAAGCATATGGCGTTTTCTGAGGTTAAAATTCTTCTTAATAGATGCATTAAACATTTGGAGAAAAAAAGAGGGTAGATGTAAAGACTCATTATTTATATTATACCTTTTGGGTTTCAACTAAAATCAAATTCTTTACAGCCGAAAACAAATTTCTAATTACAACCAACTATTAAAGTTCTGTCAATGTTGGGGCCTAAGAATGGAAACAAGCTTGGTTATTAAGTCCTACCGAAAATAAAAGGTAGAAAATATTAGAAGCATTTCATATAGTTTGCAAATTCATGTGAAGCAGGCAAAACCAAGATCCTTGCTTCTGATGATAGCAGAAATGCTCGTATGGATAAAGTAACTTCAACTACAGACCATAATCTGCTGCTTACCAAAGCCATATCTGCAGCACATTACCATAATCTGCTTAAGGCCCACTGTAATTAAAATTGAAACAAATAACAGATGATATTGTGGGATGCAAAAGGAGTTATTTGCATCCATTCACAGGTAGAGTTAAAGATTGACTTTATGAATATACCAATTAATAGGGTCTTCTTAAGTCTGTTAAAGTCTCCATTATGCATATGTTCATAATAGAGATCACTAGCATGCAACATGTACATCATGGAGAATGTAGAAGTCACCAGAAACCAAGTAACAAGTGCACGATCAAGATGATACATTCCACAATAGAAAGTCTCTGGAAAGTGAGTTAGAAGAGAAAGTAATTTCATTTAACCTTATTCTAGGATGCAGAACACACAGGTACATGTTCAAACGGAGGACATTTTTTGGCAACAATACTGTAATTTCTAGGAGTCCCAAAATTTCATTCACAGAGCTGCCTCCCTTTTATTTGACTCAAAAAGCACTTTCATGTGGGAAAAAGGTTTTTGCCCACATCTCAATCCACCCTTTTAAGAACCAAGGAAGCACTCATACCAACAAGAATAAAACAAAATCATATATAAACACCTCAACAACAACAGTATCAACAAATCTTTTTCCTACAAATATATTTTTCCACTAGAACAACTGGAACCCATACATAAATAGAGAGTCCTTAAACCAAAATAATTGAGATATCACAATAAACCATTTAAAGCAGAGTAAAAATTCTAGTAAACACAAGTGTCAAAACCAAACTTACCAAATGAACTATGTTTGATGATTGGCATAGCAACTAACCTTCGAAGGGGCCATAAAAAATGCTGCGCTCATTATAAGTTGGCTGAATTGCAACCAATGCAGGAACTTTGTCAAAATCATACAACACCATCATATCCTCGGAAAAATCCTTTGCCACAGCAAACCATGCCTTCTTCTTATACTTCAGGGCCAAATCGAATATGACCGACTGGTCCAAGCCAAAACCGATATATATAGGAAAATAAGTGCCAGCATCATCAATAAATTCCTTAACAGCGGCGTCTGAACTAAGAAGGGTGACATTAGGAGCAACAAACTTTCTGAGATAACGGACCAACAAATCTGCTTTTCTTGGTCCATAATATTCAGTGGGAATGCCATGAGTAAATATTTTGAGGGAAGGGTACGCGCTGCGATTGCATCAAATTAACCCACATAAACAATTGAAATTCCAACATGTATATATAATCTCATTTGCTACCGAATGCAGCAATAGAAAGACTTACTCAACATCATATTTACGAGCAAGACGCGTATACTTATCAGCATTCACTTTTGCTATCACAATGGGCTCCTTCAAGCCAGCAAGAATAGGAGCTGCTTCATCTAACTGCAAACCAGTACATCAAAGAAATTACAAGGCCGCAGAGTGGATCCATCCAAGTGACCTTACCTTACCGAGCTAGTAAGGCAGTATCAAGCAAAATGAAAACCCTAGAGTAACAGTTCCCACCCCCCCACCCCCCCCCCCCCCCAAATAATCCCTTATTGTGGAATCAATTACTTAAGTTAAGTTGAGTTGGGTGGTCTGTCCAAGAAATAAACTTACCGGAGCCAGTAATATAAAATTGAAAAAAAGAAAAAAAAATGCAGTCCTTGGATTTGGATTTGACATCCAAAGTGTACTAGCGTTCCAGTAACGTTAGTGGTGGAAGTAGAAGGGAGGTACCTGAGGAGAAAGACGCTTGCAGTGACCACACCAGGGAGCATAGAAGTCGACCAAAATCAAGTCAAAGGTTGAGATTGCTGATTCGAAGTTTGATTCGTCCAGCTCCACTACTTTCCCATCTATTTTCAAGTTCACTTCTCGTTCTCCTTCCCCCGATGATGATGAGAATAATGAGACTGATAATAACACCAACAACAACAACACCATCCAAACTCTACTTCTTCTAACCATCTTCAACTTCGATTTACACCAATACGATGTTGTTTCTCTTTTTCTCTCTCTGTTTTCGGTCTTTATGTACATGCATCTGAGAAGGGAAATTAAAAATATCGCTTGCCCCCCTCATGTTTTCAAATTTATACATAAAAACCAATTTCTAGATATTCATGAGTGAAATCCGTTGAAGCGCCCAAATTTTACCTGGACAATAGACCCATTTTTTAAGATTTGCGTGCCGTATTCCCGTCCAACGAGTGTTTAACAGCGTTCAATAATGTTCAATAGGAATCTAAACAGCGTAACGCGGTTAGACAATGAGCGTTTAGTATCGGATAGGCTCATACGAAATATGAAATGTAAATTTTTTGAAACTCATCCATTTATGATAGAATCTCCTTATTTTTTTTAAATTTTCTGATGCGTTCAAAACTAGCAAGTATACTAGTCGCACAAGTAATAAAGTGATAAGTAAGATATCGTTCCCACGAGGATTGATTCTAATTGAATTTGTTATTTCCAGCAACAATAAACTAAACAGGGGGATTTTTGTTGAATGATTTACTAAATGAAATAAGAATGCAAGTAAAGAATAACAAAACAGAAAGTAAATTTGAATGAAAAATCAATGGGAGAAAGCTGGTTAAGGGATCCTTCTCTACCACAAGATATGGATTTGCGAATTAATTGTAGAATTGTCATCTAATTACAGCATTTAAGTTATCAACCGTAGATAATAATAAGCTCTATTATCCCAATCTTTCTGACACATCCGAAAAAGGATTGTCTCCCAAGTATAGGAGTGTCGAAGTAATAAAACCCGGTGAGACCGGGGTCGATCCACGAGGAAGGAGATTTTAGCGTTACAAATTATAAGTTAAGCAAATATGATATGAATAATTGAAAGAAATGATAAGATAATCTCAACAAATATGTAAAGATGGTAGGTGGTATTACTGACCATTCAAATATAAAACAAAAGGCAAAAGGAGGTAAAACCATCCATGGAAATAGGTGGTATTACCAACCATAGTAAATTAAAGAACAATTTCATAAGGTGGTAGAACCTACCATAGTAAATAAAATAAAAAGTTCATAAACAATAGAATAATTAAAATACAAGAGGAATTAACACAATAACAATGAAGGCTAAGGTTAGGGGATCCGCCCTTGATATTTCAAATAAGGATAATTAACCCATTTTAGTTATATGAATTATATTTGTTTCATTACCAATATTTATACCACTTCTTGTAAATGGGTTCAAGCATCCAATGTGCCAATCACCATATGTCTACAACAAATCAAGGTTCCTAACTAGATTCGTGTCGGTAAGGAAGAACCATACATCATCTAGAAAGGATCCAAGCATTTGATGTGCCAAGGATTGTCGACAATGGATCAAGACCTCCACTTTACGAGTGGTGTCAAGATTGATTAAGAAATTAAATATAAATCATATTGAATAAACATTATAAGATTAAGATTATTAAGCACATATTAAGGGTTAGAGAATCCTTATTCTCATATCAAGGGTTTCACCCTTTCACCTTAGCAAAAGAGAAATTAGAAGAACATTATAATAGAAAGAAAATAAAATGCAAGAAAAAGGAAATTCATTAATAACATAAACACACAAAACACAATACAAGATCCTAGCCAAAGCCAAAATGTTCCAGCCAAGGCCAAGATGCCCTAATGGGTCACAAGGCACCTCTATTTATAGATACATCCAGGGGCAAACTTGTCAAATTACAAGGGCATAATTGTCAAATATTAGTTGTAAATATCTTTGACAATTGGGATCATTAGGCACCGACTTTGACCATCAATTTTGACATCGAAATGTTGTGAATTTTAATCACATGTCTTCATGAAAGTTGTAGATATTTCTCTCAGCTTTCTAGAACATATTGATTTGCACAATTTGGATACGTATTTTGAGAGATACGGTCCAAATACTGAGGCCTGGTCAGACTGGGCCGAGACTGTAGATGGGTTCACTTCAAGCCCAATTTTGGTCCACTAAGAGCCCGAATTTGATGATGCTTGTGAAAATGCAATCTTGTAGACAATTAAATCAGCTTTCCAAAACATTAAGAATTGCACCATTCTGATATATAAATAGAGAGTTATGCCTATTTTACCGAACCTGTAACAAAACCAAAATTAAGAGAAATTAATTCCAAAGATGCAAATGCTACAAATATGCTTAAGTTGAGGAATTTAATGACACTATTAATGCAATATGATGAACTAAACTCTTATTAAACATGCATATTTAAGTGTTCATCACTTTCCTTACTTTGTTGTTAAATAAAACAAGCTCTTTATTTAATCTCTATCCATTAAACAACCTAGAACAAGCTCTCTGAGTTTAATTCAATGGATGCATTATGATAAGAAAGATAGGTTGATCTAAGCAATAAACACACAAGCTCGGATTATTTAACTTAGGTTATATTCTCCAATTGTAATCTCTGATCACAATTTTGCTACTAATGATTAGAAATTCAAGACAATTACGGATCAAGATTTCTAGTCTAGCAATAAATCACAACCAGATTATATTCAGTTGGCCACTCAAATACAATCAGCAAGCAATCATAAGCATTAAATATGGGAGAATACAAGCAACTTCAATTAGAGAATTGGATAACAATTCCTTACACAATCAACTTACAAAAACCATATCAGGGGCTTTGAAATCACCCTCAACCAATTCAGATTCAGTTACACATGTTTAAGAACGTGGTAAATACAATACAACATGGAGACATTCCAGAAAATGAAAGGGAAGGGAAAAACTTAGCAAATTTGATGTAATTCTCTTTGGATTGTAGTTCTTCCTCTTTCCAAGCTTCCTTTCTTCTTCAAGAACTCCAAGAGATGAAAGAATTCCAGAGCTGCAGCCTCCACCACGTTCTCCCCTCTTCAAGTTCTGAAAATAAAACCCTAAAATGTGTTTAAATACTCTGCTACAGTGAATTGCTACAGTGCCCCGTATTATACATGCTACAGTGACTTGTGGAATTATATTTCTATACATCTCACACTGTTTTGATTACAACTTTTGGTACACTGAATGGATTTATAAACCGTAAATTTCTCCAGAAAATAGACTTCGAGAGCTTTCCAACGGTATATAACATGTCATCGGGTTCATTGTATATCAATACAATTAAATCCGAGAAGATCACTGACTAGCAGAGGTGAAAATGAAGGGTTTTACTCCATTTTTGTGCAAGTTGCTCCAAAACTCCTACAAACATCAAAACCACACAAAAACATAAAAATACCACGGAATATAGCAAAGAAACATGGACGAATTGATATAAAAGTAATACATAAATAGACACCTATCAAATTCCCCCACACTTAGACTTTGCTAGTCCTCGAGCAACTACGACAATATGAAATAAAACTAAACCGAAACAGAATCAACAAAAAATTAAAACACACAAATGCTTCATCTTGCAAATAGGCCTCAAAGATTGTACTTAATTATAACCCAAGGAAAACTTCAAAATAATGCACTTGATCAAGAATTTCATCTCAAAGATTAGTTTCGCTTCACTTCAATTCCTCAAGTGTGTGTGTGTAGAGCCATTCTCACCTAATCACTTGTAACCCGATGAGTTTATGCATAAAAATGAATCATATTTAATATTGAAGATGTGTGTATAAATGAACTCCATAGGCCTGCTTTTCAAGTCACTCTCCACTAATGTAGACATGTACAACACCAAGGATCAAGTAGGACTTTATTAAGCTTGTAACGTTTGGCTTGGGTGAAGGTATGATCAAGGATAATAATTTGGCTCAAATCACCCACAAACACATAAATCATTCAAGATTATGTAGAGCTCACCCCTATAACACAACTTTATTTTAATTCACCAGGTTACTCCCCCAAACTTATTTAGAACACTCAATCTTCTTTTTTTTTTCTCCTCTTCTTCTTATTTTTTTTGTAGAAAACAAACGAAACTACACCCTGATAGGTGTCTATTTATGTATTACTTTTATATCAATTCGTCCATGTTTCTTTGCTATATTCCTTGGTATTTTTATGTTTTTGTGTGGTTTTGATGTTTGTAGGAGTTTTGGAGCAACTTGCACAAAAATGGAGTAAAACCCTTCATTTTCACCTTTGCTAGTCAGTGCTCTTCTCGGATTTAATTGTATTGATATACAATGAACCCGACGACATATTATATACCGTTGGAAAGCTCTCGAAGTCTATTTTTTGGAGAAATTTACGGTTTATAAATCCATTCAGTGTACCAAAAGTTCTAATCAAAACAGTGTGAGATGTATAGAAATATAATTCCACAAGCCACTGTAGCATGTATAATACGGGGCGCTGTAGCAAGTCACTGTAGCAGAGTATTTAAACACATTTTAGGGTTTTATTTTCATAACTTGAAGAGGGAAAAACGTGGGGAGGAGGCTGCATTTCTGGATTTCTCTCATCCCTTGGAGTTCTTGAAGGAGAAAGAAGATTTTGAAAGAGGAGGAACTACAATTCCAGAAGATTCATCTACAAAGAAGATTTTCAAAGAATTTG